>CM017558.1:76473752-76651252 GCA_007844125.1 Sinonovacula constricta
AAAGGCGATAATACAGACGCCAAACTTGCATTAAATTGAAGCATAATTATAGTCAGGCTAAGATAATGTGCATGAACTTGTGTGGAGACTTCAAGGTTCTTGAAGTTAACAGGAATCCATAATAGCACCGGTAATAAATGTTAGAGTAGAATGAATTATAGTAACGAGAAATAAAAAATATAATAAATATGGATATATGTGATGTCTACATCCATTTTTTAAAATTTTTGAACTGCTACTTGTTATCGTTATTGACTTATTCCATAGTCGAAATTCCTTTTTCTCGACTTCGAAAGTGTCCTTTTGTGGCTATATGGAGGCTTTTAAACATTTTACACAGACGTTTTTATACTAGTAAGACTGTCCACGGGTTGTAAATATAAACAGGCGTCAGATACAGACGGTGTCTCTGTAACCGGATCTATGATACAAAAACAAGAGTACGGTACACACACACGTACGTACGCACGCACAAACACACACACATATCTCATGGAAAATGCCCGTGGTTTTATCCATACAGTTCATAATTTGAGTCATCGCCCTGAGGACAAAGCTTTGTCGTTGCATACCATGTCCACTCAAACATCGTGTCCTGCTTTTGCTATTAAAGCATGTCATAAAGGCTATTAAACCATGCCATAAGACTGTGAGACCATGCCGCACCAAATCACAGTATCCCCAAGTCCCTAAGCAACCAGTCTTGTAACAGCCATTTTAAGGTGAGCAAACGCAAAAAGAAAAGAACAGTGTACGAGTTTCATTTAAAGATGGTATCTGACAGTTTGGACCAAATATTTCTTCTTAAATTACCAAATAAATCATTTTTACATGAAAAAGGGTCCAGCAAAATTCCGTTTGCTGAAGTCCTAGATCTTTGTGAACAGTAAAATATAACTTCTCACTCGACATTGCAAACAGGTATTTCCTATCTGAGTCACGCTGCAGAGATAGTTATTTTTAAACTAAGAAAACCACGTGATAACTTACTTTTGAGATCACGTTATATTGTCATAAGGGTAGTTCGCTCTGACGTCGATGACGAAAGATTTTTAAGCAGGAACCACTATCGTGCTTATTTATAGATTTGAAAGAGTGAACATTAGGAGTGATATTTTCGCGATTTGTACTGTCTATCAATGTGTATTCAAAATCACCTTTACTTAGATTAAATTATGAGTTGATATAGAAATTATGCCCCCTTTTCCCCTAACAGTGCTTAGATAGTGGAGATCGAACCTTTAAGGACTCTTGCTCCAGAGTCAGACGTCTATCATACAGAGCATCAAGGTACGGGCATCAGCCGCGGATTCTCAAAAAATATCGGTACGTAGGTTAAATGTAGGCGCTAATAGTAAATTAAACTTCGTCTGGAACCGATTCTTAAATCGGGTAACAAATAATAAGCGGCAGATGTTTTGCGTGCCACAAAGAATTGTTTGGTTTTCTGCATGATCATGGAACTCCGGTTATTAATTTGTGTTAAATTGTTAGCCCATGGTATGGTAAATAAGGTAAACTAGCATAAATAATTGTCCCGAGATGTAGCCAGTGGAGAATGTGTTTGTAACTGCGGCATAGTCGCCGACAATCATCTAAGGAATCATGAGGGGTGTTTAAGCGTGATGCTGATGTCGGCTGCACCTTCATCATTCAAGGCGGTGTGCTTAAATCATTTAAGCAGTTCTGGGCATATACAAGCATTTCGGAGGATTTTATTTTCTCTCGAGTTACGATGCTAGACCACAACCGGAAATATGTAAAACTTAGTCATTCTTGGTGATGTATACAGCATAGAGGTATTTAGAAGAAAACGTTACAAATGACTAGACGCATTTGTCCAGTCAAGCTCGATTCTTCCTCTTTTCCCCCTCAGACATTTCTAAAGAAAAAAATTACAGTTTTTCTTGTCTGTTCAGATCGAAACGCTGTTTACTTGCACAAATAGCTCACAAATCCTCTTAAACCAATGGTGGAAGTTGTTAAATGCACGTCAATGAACAACAAACCAATAGATTAAAATATTAACATCTAGCCAGAAATTGCAGATGTCATGCACAATTAACCTATATCCCCATTGTGGTTTACGAAGAGGATTGATAATGGTAATATAAATACTGTCCGGCAATTACACGGTTGTCTGGTGTGATCTAACGGAGTACTACATCATATAGTTATATGACAGGGACTTCACACGGACTTCTTGGTCCGACTTATACATTACAGGAACACTTTATGAGAGAAAAAAAGATTCACACTTGAGCAATAAAGGATAAAATTTAGCCTTAACTAGAGGTTCATATTATCATAACTGAACGGAGTAGTTTGGTGAACTACATGAAATAGTGACTTTGTAATTTGCTATAATGTACGAAATTCGGAGTTAGTCTGAGGCACTCAGTCTGTCACGTGTACCACAAGAAACCGCCACGTAGAAGAGGTGTGCTTCAATGGGATCGGTGTGCCGAGGGAAGACATTTTACTTAATTGGGTTTATCGTTCCACCAACAGTAGTTTTTTATTTGGAGACGGTGTACTTTTAAAGCAATGCTGCCCTCATGGTGTATAGCATGCCGTGAACACCTGGCATGATCGCACACCCAGTCACATTATCTTGACACCGGGTCAACAATCGGCAGAACTTATCTCATATCTGCTTGGGAGTTAGAAAGGGGGCTATACCACTACCATTTAAAACGACTTTTTTATGTTGCGGTCCGGGGTCGAACCCGTAGCTCTACCGATTGAGCTACCAAGTCTGATAACGTTTTGTGCATTGCACCGGTCTGCATTACGTCATACGCTACACGCAAATATCATAATTTATGACCTAAAGAAACTTCGTAGCAACCCGTAATTAAACGGCTGCCATTCCAGTTTAGGATTGCCATTTCGGTTAAGGATAGAATTTGCCGGCATTTTTTGCCGATACTGTGCAGCGTCATTTCTATCACTATAGCACACGGGCACTTATGAGGTGCCCAGGGACTGAACCTGGCCGGTCCATTATACTGACACCGAAGAGTCAGGCGTAATGCTGTCCCCTTAGCCCCGAGCGTTGGGAGGGAATCCACTACTGCCAACTTTCAAGTCTTTGGTTTGATCCGGCCGGAGTTTGAACCAGCGACCTCCCGATCCGCTAGCCGACGCTTTATCCGGTTTGGAGTACTGAACGCACACCAGAATAGCTAGTAGGAGGGAAGTTCTCGAAATCATAGGACTATTTTTGTAATTTCTGTGCACACTACATTTGGTGATCGGGTATGCTGGGTTGCCTTGCTTGAATGTTTGTCACGCGACTGTGAATACAAGCTCTGTCTACGATTACATTTTACTCATGTTAGTATGCTATTAACATTGTTGAAAACTGTATTTTCAATGCCTGTATTTGTCGCCGGTTTATCAGTTAAACGTTGTATCACGTATAGACGGTATAGACAGTTTGCCTATATCAAATACATGTAAGAACATTTCTTCCGCTGTTTTGGGGAATTCATGCATTATTTCGGCACAAACTCATACTAAGGTAAATACGATTTTAAGCACTACCTATATTGTAAGGCAGTACATATTGAGAAAAGAAAATCACTCAATGTTCATTCTTTCCAAATCTATAAAGAACGTTAGTGATCTCGCGAGGTCACGATAAAATACGAATGTATGTGCTGACCCTAAAATAAACCAGTTATCAGTCAGTGATTTCGGCTAGACATCGACATCAGAGCGGACTACCCGGATGACGATATAACGTGATCTCAAAACTAAGTTATCATGTGGATTTCTTACTTTAAAAATAACTATCTCTGCATCTGCAGCGTGACTCAGAGAGGAAATACCCGTTTGCATTGTCGAGTTAGAATTTATGTTTTACTGTTCACATAGATCTAGGACATAGTCAGAATGCCGTGACGATACCCTGTGCACCGCTCGCCGTCGTTCGGCGACGACGGAATTTTGCAGGACCTTTTTTCATGTAAAAATCTCTGCAGCGTGGCTCAGATAGGAAATACCGGTTTGCAATGTCAGTGGGATTCATGTTCGACTCTTCACACAGACCTAGGGCAGCAATGAACAGCATTTACAAGACCTTTTCGGGTAACACGGACTGTTTTTGGATGGGATTTGCCGGCATTTGTGCCGATACTGTGCAGCGACATTTCTATCATTATAGCACAGGGGCAATTATGAGGTGCCCAGGGACTGAACCCGACCGGTTCATTATTCTGACTCCGACGAGTCAGGCGTAATGCTGTCCACTTAGCCCCGAGCGTAGGAGGGAAGCCACTATTACCAACTTTAAAGTCTTTGGTTTGACCCGGCCGGGGTTTGAATCCGCGACCTCCCGATCCGCAAACAGACGCTCTACCAATTGAGCTATTGCGGCCGGTGGGCTGTTATGGTTATTTGAGTAAAAATATCAGGTTCAAACTGTCGAATATCACCTTTAAGTACATATTGATAAGGCAAATAGTGTATTTATAGGTCAGGCAACTCCGACTGGAAAAGAAATGTGGAACTATAAACACATACATCAATGGTGGATTTGATATTGAGTTTATTCAAAAACTAGATACACATTGACTTATTGAAAGGAAATTGTAAATGAATGATTTCATGATTTAAAAAGTATGATAGAAAGGTTGATCAGGAATGATGACAAGAGCATTTAAACAGGTTAAGTCTTGAGTCCCCATAAAATGCAAGACAGCAATGACAAAGAAACGTGCCTTATCTTAAATAAAATACAAAAATACATATTGAATAAGATATTGGCAGGATGTGTTCTTAATAAGCGGAATAGGTTTCTATATAAAAGAAATAGTGCAGGAACTCATTAATTTTATCATTTTACATGAGTAAAAGGTTGAAGATATGATGGATTATAAATGGATTTTAGTTAAATGAATATGAATAGGATGATAGACACACAATTTTAAGAAATGACATGAACAAGGGTAAAAACGTATAGAATAAAAGCTAAAAAGACAGAGAAACATTCAAGGTTACAAATGCTTGTCAATGGTTAAGAAGTAAGAGTGCATACAAACAAAAATATACATGTAAATATAATCATCGAGACTGAAGAGAACAAACCACATCAGTAGTTTTATTAAAATCCCTTTCAGTGTGGATGAGGAAGCCATTTTATAGTTTAAACAAATATAACAAAGGAAGTAAAAACGTTGGTCTATGATTTCTCCTTGCATACTCAAAAAATTATTGTTTTTATATCTTTCTTTGTCAGAACCTAGGTCTAGGGAAGTATGTTCTTTTTAAATTTAGAATACAAGTTTTAAAAAAATCTAATCTACAAGCAAACTAGAGTTTTTATCAAGGATTCAGCAGCCTCCATTCTTTCATATTTTAAATACACACAGACAATTCTCAACCGTACTCAGTGAAGATCTAAAAAGCCTAACATTTAAGGAATAAAAACATACACACATCTCAGACTGATAATTCAAGAAGCAAAACTGTTTTACCACATTTCTATTTTTTTTAAAAAAAGTTTATGTTTAACATTGTTTCTTTTTGTTAAGTTTTGACTTAAAAATGAGTCATACATTTATAGATACAACTATGTCATTAAGTAATCATTTATAAATTTTAAAGAGGGGAGCAGTTATAGTGTTTGAAAACTTGTTAAGTTGAAAAATCTGGTTTAACCTCAGAACTAAGAGGGAACATAAAACATGAATATAATAATCATACTTAATATGTTAAGCTTGTTTCTTTAAAAAAACAAAAAACAAAACAAAAACACACACAACATAATGGTATTGTTTGCATGTAATGTGTATAAACCAGAAGCACCTTGTTAATACATTTTTTATCCAAACATTTTATCTGTCAAGACACCATTCACAGGGAACAACCATAATGGCCCTAAAAACCAATTAATCTCAACTCTCTCAAAACACCTGTGTTGCACTATGTGAAAATATGGATTACTGACAATGTTTTATTTACAATTTCTTGCAGTTTTCAAAAGATGTCATTTCAGCTTTGAGAAAATGCAATGAAAATTATGAAAACACAATTCTTCACAGTATGATATGTATTTCTTGAGACCACTATCAACCAGTTTTGCTGTGCATATTTAGTGTTGTCATTAATAATATTTTCTAAAGGGTATAGAAGTGAAAACATAAACATTAACCTTTATCAAGACACAAAGCCGTAAAAGTTTTGTTCCAACTGTTTAAATCTATGATCCAATATCAGTCAGAATACAAGCCTGAAACAAGTTTTGCAAAACACACTATCTAAACATGAATTATGTTAAAATCTGCTAAAAATACAATGTGATCTTGTGCACTTTCCTGATGACATTGTCAAAGGAACTTGTTACACTGATGCCCTTACAAGGATGGCTCTGACAACTGGTCTATGTTAATAAGTACTATTCAGACTGGATAAATATTATTTCTTATTTCCTATTGAGTGTTTTCAGAGGAGACTTGACAACGGATTGGCTATCATTGCCCTGGTAAAGGTTCTCTTTCTTGTGATGGCTGAATGACTTTGAAGGATCGAACCTGCGACCCTCGTCCTTGTCCTCGTATTTCTGTAGTGCTCGCTTCTGTTTGGCCACTTGCTCTTTAAGGGTCAGAATTTCCTGTGAAGTGAGAGAATGTGTTTATTAAATAACTGACCAACTCTGACCACTTTGTGTAAGTTTTTGATGTTAACAGTAATGCCAACAAATCTAAAGCCAGACATTGACAGTTCACTGAAAATAGAAAAAAGTCCTGTCTTGGAAGGAAATTGTCATTAACACTTTAATGAAACCACAACATATGTAGTCTCTTTTGTCTAGAAGTATGACAAAATTTGTGTCTCCCAGGAACAAACCCTGAACTGGCCTACAATGTAAGTCCTTCTATAGACTATTTACAACACATTACTCCAAATAGTTACACCTAAATACTACCTGGTTCTATTCAGGACTTGGGACATAAAAAGTGGTATCTAACAGTTTAGATCAATATTTTTCCCCTCAAACAACCATTAAGATCATTATTACCTAAACAGACCCCCCAAACAAAAAAAAACAAACATGTGACCACTGAGATCAGATATATCATCATCCTAGTAATCTTCTTGACTTAAAAGTCTGTTTTAGCAGGAATCCTCATAGTGCTTACTTATACATTTAGAAATAATGAAAATTCAGAAAGAATTTTCAATGAGTTGTACTGTTTTACAAGCATTCACAAGATAAAAGTATGAGGTTATGGCAGAAATTATGCACAAATATGCCAAACAGGGATCAGATTTGGTCACATGCATTTAATATAGGCACCCTGCATGGTACCACCTATAAGGAACCTACTGGAAAAATATGCTCACTCAAGTGATCTTTCTTATGTTATACTGTTTTAAACTTAAGTGAACCAATGTGGGGAGAGATCCTAGCGGCTGAAATTAAAAAATTAAGCATTAATTATGAACAAATAAGGCATGACAAGGATTAAGTCTACCTGCTTCAAACTATACTCAATGTAAGCTTACAGCCAAAGTTACATAGACAAATAATGAATAAAAACCTAGATGTATTGCTTATTTGCTATTTAGTCAGCAACAACAAATCATCTGACCTTATAACAACTTATAAAAACTGAGGTTGTTAATATAATCTTATATGCTATTAATAATGCGTTATTTTAGTTGGTTGAATACAAGAAAAAAAGAAAAGAAGCCTCTTAAAGGTAATTTAGTTTAATTTATCCTTAACCATCTACATATTAAGTAATCAGGCTTTGGCAAATCTTATAGATCTATGTAAGTCAGGATCTGCAAAATTTGCTGCCGACTCTAAAGAAATATATCTTGTTTCATTTGTGTGCAGTTTTATACCTTATTATAAATTAATAAGTATTGTAGCATGCTCATGTCCAACTCAACATTGGGTCTGGATGTTAGCCAAAAGTGCGACAAACCCAAAACGAAACTGAAATGTACACTTCCACTTACCCGTTTTAGGGAACTGTTTTCATCCTTGATCTTGACAATATGCTTGATCTTCTGTTTCTGATTCTGGTGGCCGAGCAGGGTGGCGTAGTCTCGTGACAGTTTCTCCATCTCAGCCTGTGTGTATTTGTTCACACCTAGGTCGGGAGAAATCAAGTTATAAACATTGTCTTTTCTAGGTGGCCTGAACTTAGAAAAGGGTTTGTGAATTGAAAACAACACAGATTTTATTTCTTACCACCAAAATAGCAAAATACCCCCCCCACCCCCCCCCCCCCCCCCCCCCCAATCTGATATCTTCAAGGAAAACAATTAAGCACGTGACAAGCATATACTCTTTAACAGTCTTCATCGTAACCGGCTTGCCCGAAGCCCGGGACAACAACTTTTGATTTCGGGGCAAGTATCTGTAAACAAAAGCCTGATTTATAATTAACATTGGTAAAAAATGAGAAAAATTTCCCCAAATCGGCAATAAAAGCCGATCAACTAAGCCATCTTTAAGAGTGTACTGTATCACTGAAACGCTTTTTGTGAGTATGACTCCAGTACCAATGAGTCATTTTGCAAAACTGACCAAATGGTGATTTTCTATTGCAACAATAAAACATTCACAAAAAAAAAAATTCATAATTAAATTTCGTCTTGCAATTACTGTTTATAAATTCATATAATAATTTACTCTCAGATATCACATATGATTATATTATTAAAAAAGATTTTAATCGATTTCCATTTTGCATATTTTGTTAATGAAATTCTATTGCATTCACTTGTCATACTGGAAGTTGAAAATTTTACTGTGATAGGATTAGTTAATGTTTAATTTGAAGTTAAATTTGAGGTATTTCGATGGAGGTCAGCCCAAAGAAAAAAAACCTGAGCCTGACAAACAAAAAAATCAAACAGAAAATAAAAAAGCGTATGAAGGCAAACGCCAGCGTTATGTTTAAAACCCAATAGCATAAAGACCGGCCTTTGTTGAGATACGACGAAGGTCCTGGCTTGATGTTTTGCAATGATTGCAGAGAATTCGGTCTTTCAGAGAGAATTGGACTTTGTAAAAAGAACATCATGTATGAGAATTAAGTTCCATGAGAGCAAAGAAAGTCATATAAAGGCTGTCAATGCTAAAAAACCCCCAAACAAAGACATGATAACACTGCTTCAAAAACTCTTATTAGCCTGAAAATAAGCAGAGTATGACAGCCTGGCCATAAAAATGTGCAGTGCTCATGTTGTTGCTAAGCATAACTTAAGCTTTAAGAGCTATGAAGTACTTCGTCGTCTTGACAAAATGAAAGGATTAGATATTGGCAACCAGTATTGTACTGACAAAGCTGCCGCTTCATTTTGTGCTTCTGTTGCTCACACCAGCTGCTGTGATGTTATAGAACAACTCACAAACTGTGAATATTGTTGCCTCATATGTGATGGATCAACTAACTTCATGGGGGAAGATTTAGAAAATATTTATGTGAGAACTACTGCAAATCTCTGCACCATTAGTAACACCTTCTTGTACACTGGCACAGGAGAGTCTGTATCCGGTGGAGGACAAGTTCATCATGAATGTTTACTAAATATAGCAGACATCATGAAAGATGAAAGAAAAACTTGTTGGATTTTGTGTCAATGGTGCCTCAAATATGCAAGGTATTTTCCTGACAAGAAAATATAAGTCTGTTGTTATGAAGCCTGTACCTGTTGAGTACTGTTCATTATATTTTAACATTTCCTATAAACAGTGCAATTTTTGTTTGAACTAGGAGAAGAAATTTTAAGAAAATTTTCATTTCGTGATGTTAATTTTAATAAATTCCGTAAATTTGTTGGCAGAAGATCTTATCTTCTCTTCAATACATTCATTCAGTGAATGAATTCATTTGCAATGAGAAACATGATACAGAAAAGAATAAAGATTAAAATTGATTACTTTTGTGTTTCTGTCTAGTGAAACCAATTTCAGGCAAATAATTTTTCCCAATGGCTTGCCCAAGGGGGCAAGCGGTTTGAAAAAATTAAGGCGAAGACTGCTTTAACGAACTTAATCTTAGTTTTCTTAGGTAAATGACATATTGAAACATACTGCCACCTAAAGAAAACATACTTTTTAACAACATGTTTACACAGTATCTAGTATTTAGAAGTAATAGCCAATTTCATTATTAAACCCAAATTAACAAATGCAACTTGATTGTGACCAAGTTGCTTTAAAACAACACACATACATCAATATTAAATCAATATAACAATCCAACTCCCTATTAAACTCACCAAGCAGTGCCTGTTTCTCGAACTCAAAAGCATTGATCTGTTCCATGAAGGGCTCCACTTTAGCCTGAAGCTCTTCATACAAACTGCGGACCCTGAAAATAAATATATACAAACAAGGAAACGATTGAAAAGTTAATCTTCTAATCATACAAAAAAAAGTATCACATGGTCGAAGTTATTAGCCTCGTTTCTTTTTTGCTGTAAGTATCAGAAGTACTTGTTTAAAGGGGTATGAATCTTTCTGTTATTTGTTTTTACTATTTCCTGATTTGCTTTATGCGAAATAAGGTATGATGCATAACAAATTACAGTTTTTGAGATATACCAGTATTGCAGTGACCAATAATGATCATTCTAGCACTGTCCACCTGTTTTGGTTTGTGTTACATCACAGTGACACAATTATTGTCATATTGGCAACATTCAGCTAATTACTGGTGGAGCAAGATCCCAGATTTATATCTGGGTAGAACCATTGGCACGCAGCAGGTCAGCTGGATGACCTTCTCATATTAAGTCCTTCGCAGAACAGGACTCGAAACCATGTGGTGGAATGGTGTCAGAGGAGTTAAAAGCCGGCGACTCTACCACTTTGCCACAGGTGTTATATTTACTCCCTGGACAAAATATTTACTCCAAGAGCAAGGTTGTACCTGTCTGACTGGATAAGCGCGAAAAAATGTGCAGCCAGTGTAGGATGACTCCTCAGACTGAACTAATCAGACTGTTTGTAGTCTCCGACTATCGCCCAGTTACATACACAAGGGACAACTACTAACCGTAAGGTCTACAAGCAACTCACACGCACCCCTCAAGCATGCTGAATGCCGAAATTACTCAAAAATGTGCAGCCAGTCTGGGCCTTGAATGTGGGATTTTTGCTACCATGGCAAATGATCTGCCAACTGAGCTATTCACCCCACTAAGAGATTCTCACACAATCACCCTGCTAATGATGGAAAAAAAAAGTGGCACAAGTGTGTAATATCAAATATCGAGACGGCATGTCATTTTTTATCATCTCACACCATAGACCTACCTATCTAGTTCCTTTTGGATGTCCGCATCTCTAGATGCTGCCTGTAGCCCCTGCTTCAGTTCTTCCATCTCCTTCTTGTGATTGTCAATGATTGTCTGCTTCTCTTCCTCAGTCAACTCCATCTGCCTGTACACATCAACAACATGAAACAACATCAGTACTCTCATCACCAGTGTTTTCATCAGTTCCTATCTTAATCAATAGGTAAATCAACCAAAGCAAATGCCAGCCAAAAAAGCAGAATTTTAGTCTTTAGCTTTGTCATCATTAAAATCTGTTAATTCATGAGATATTCACCAGCCACATCATCGTTAAAGTTTGCTTCAGCAGCTGCATTACAAGTGCATTCATCATCTACATGATCATCACATTTATTGCAATCATTATCACCTATGTTGTCACACATAACATTAATCAATAAAATAATAATTTCATTAAAACATGTTATTTACACTTATAATATTTAACTTTTGCTCAAATGGAGATGAAATGTATTGAAAGTTTTCCAATAATGACAATTAAACATGCAGTAAAGGTGGTGTTTTCATTTTTTTAAAGACAAAGTGAGCAGACTTAAAATCAAGGCAGTCAATGGCCCAGTTTGTTTCCATAGCGTTAAATTCAACAAAGTGAGACAAAACAGACATTTAAAATCAATGAGAGTTAAGTCTTGTCTGAAATCTGAAGATAGTTCTCCACAATTAATCTAGTCTATTGGAGATTTTGTTAAGCTTATGATGTTTCATTTAGGACTTGTGCCATTAAGGGGTTGTGCCATTCAGGGCTTGTGCCACTCGGGGCTTGTGCCACTTAGGATTCGTGCCATTTAGGATTAATTATTATTTTAAAGACTGTGAGAAGTTTTCTTGTAAGCCAAACTAAACAACACTCTTTTACTAATATAATACAATATAACATTGCAACAATTATTGAATAGGCAAGCTGCAAAGAATGTCTTCAAACTTTAATGATATATCTGCATAAAAAATAGCTAGCAGAATGACATGCAGAATGTTACAAAATAAAGGCCGTTGCCAGATGTTCATCATATTAAAAATAAAACTACGATTATTAAGATTGATCTTATATAATTATTAGCATGTGGCAGCCTGGTAAATATTCTGTTTAATTGAAATTACTATTTTACACAGTTTGTTTTCATTTTAAGTTGTTTTTCATTGTAAAGCATACTGGGACTGTCACATAATGATTGTTACTGAATTAACAGAACAAACCTTATTAGGACTGTCACTAGTGTCAGCCATTTTGTTGTTTATCTGTAAACTTTGTTAAGTGAAAGTTACATAACACATCAATATGCCGGGGTAAAAACAGCTAAGGTATTTTGTGCACAATCGAAAAAATATGGTTTTAACCAATGAAGGATGTAATCTTGTGCTTTATAGTCAGAAGTTATATAAGTTGCAAAAATCACACAAGTCCACTACTGTTTTTACAGATTTAATTATCCACAGAACTCAAATTTGATACTTGGCCTTAAAGCTATCATAGGTGTCAAAGAATGAGGACAACTTGACCTAGAAGCGCAAATATAAGGGTCGTTCCACAACTGGTTGGCCCAATGTCAGGATAATGTGACTGGGTGTGGTATCATGCCAGGTGTTCACTGCATGCTGTACACAGCGAAGGCAGCACTATATCTGCTTCTATATGACACCATCTCCCAAACTGAAAAACTATTGGTGGGATGATTACCCTGACAATGTTTTTATTATCTGGATATGAAACTTTTGTACAAGGTAGAGAAAGCAGAGAAGCTGACCCCAAATGCATGAATTCTAGTTCATAGACATGAACAGAAACAAAAAATGCTGCAGCTTAACAATAGATTTCCGAAATTCATATTTCATACGAGTATATTTAGCTTGTTATTTAAGATCAGAACTTGCAGCACATTAAATTCCCACAGATTTCAGACAATACTTTATATTTGAAAGAAATGCTAAGCTAGCAATCGTGAAGGAAAGACATGCACAGTTAGGCTTAAATGACTGTTAGAAATGTAACCGTTTCCAGAGCGTGAAATGATAGTCAGGTGTTCCGTACTTGTGACTTACAGAGAATGAAAAAGAATAGACATATCGAAGACTGCAAAATAAAACATCACTGTATATTTCTTAAAATCGTAAGATTGTAAAATCCCTGACCACATCATTCCTAATAAAAATACACCTATAAAATACACCCTAATTCTACAGCAAGCACCATCCCATCCCTTATTCTACAGCAAGCATCCCGCATTCAACAGCAAGCATCATCCCACCCCTTATTCTATAGCCCCCCCCCCCCCCATTCTACAGCAAGCACCATCCCATCCCTTATTCTATAGCCCCCCCCCCCCCCCCCTTATTCTACAGCAAGCCCCCCCCCCCCCCCCCCCCATTCTACAGCAAGCACCATCCCATTCCTTATTCTATAGCCCCCCCCCCTATTCTACAGCAAGCATCATCCCTCCCCCATTCTACAGGCAAGCAACATCTTCGCCCCCTAATTCTATAGCACTCTTAATTTAAATTTTAAGCTTCATCCCCACCCCCATTTTTACAGCAAGCATCATCTCCCCCCCCCCCCCACATGCTCAAAATTTCAAAGATTAGTGTTAGTAATAACATCTATTCTTCTTTGGTACAGTAAGTTTCCCATAACTACTATGATACTTTGTTCTTGATCGTTTGAAAGCAAAGGTGTCAATGCGTCTCGTATATTCATACCACTTGAGACAATTCAGAACACTATTAAGACAACTGCTTTTAGTGTTATTGTGCAAATAAACATATTAGTTGAACAGGATAACAGGAAACAAATTCAAAACATTACTAACTTGCTATGTTAGCAGCCTATGTGTATGGTTAAAACAGTCTAAAATGTATGATTGAACCTAATATAATGAGCATACAGCATTATGGGTCAATTCAAGCACTAAGCAACAATACAAAATCACGCACAACATACATGCACAAAGACAATTAACACTAAAAATAAGTGCTATGGTTTGTAATGAGCAAAGCAAAGCTAGCATTTAACAAAAAAGAATTTTCGTTTACCAGTACTCAAGGATGAATACTAGGTATTCATTTTTTTTAAACTAGGAAACATAATTGTGTTGCAAAGAAAAAATATTTTTCTAATTGGAAGGTGCAATTATAATAGTTAAATATGCTTTTTAGTAAAGAGTATCCTTTTTGTGTATTTTATATATTATTTTATCAATAATACTTATCTAGACATGCAGTTAGCAGAAACTACAAAATGCCAGGGTCATATCCACCTACCACTATGTCAGTCTCATACCTGATTTAAATTAAAATTACAGGCAAGACACTTTAAAACTGAGCTCAGTTTGAAGTTCAAGTTCATAGTTTTAATCAAAGTCAAATAAAAAAACCCTCTGAAACTAGAGTTCAGAAATGTTCAATCTTTCTGGTCAAAAGTGAATACTTTGAAATCTGAAATTTAAATCTACTTCAAAAATGGACACAGATTCTAGCCACATTAGCTCTGACTCTTGGACATATAATGGTAGGTGCATATGAACCCCCAAAAATAGAGAAATGGGTGGGATAAGCAGTGGTGGATGAAAGCAGTTGCCATGGTAATAATGCTGGGAAACAAACTGGGCACAAGTATATGGCCTCACCTTGAGCCTGCCAGCTGGTACCCCGTGTGGGTCACAGAGATCAGCTTCTCATAGAGGAAAGCATTATACCTGGAGCCACAAACACGGGAACCATTCCAGTTAGGAAACTAATACATAACCATTAACCATTTAAGGTTGAATATAAATTGTCCTAAAATGTACAAATAATTTTACATAGGCAAATCATTCTACAAGTTTGGTCTTTCTCAAGAAAAAAACAACAAATGTTCGATAATTAAGTAATTCCTATGTACAATCTTTATTGTCAGTTGGATGTTTACAATTATAAAAAAATTAGTTTAGCAAAGCAATTTAACAATGAATAACATGACTGATGGAAAGAAAAATGTATTTAACAACATTTAGACATTCTTTCTACTCTTGAAAGAAGTAGTGCACATAAATGTCAGTTGTGTTGTATCTAATTCAGATTATTCCGATTTTCTTTTTTATTTAAAAAAAAAAAAAAAAAAAAAAAAAAAAACAACATTTTCAGACTGTAAAAAATGCTTCTCAATGCAAACTCTAAAGTCTTTAAATATCATATAATGAAAGCTCTGTGCTTCTGTGAACGGGTGAATAGGTATGGCATACTAGATATGTCATGCTGAGGTGAGCTTAAGTTGAGCTCTTGGACATACTTATGATAACTATGAAAATAAATAAATATGTACATATGCATACTTATTCTCAGTGTTATAACCTTATTGTCAATGGCTTAAACAAACTACCAATGAATGAATTGTGGTGCAAATGATTTAGAATATGGAAACCACTAGATTATTTAAATACGTTGTTATCCTAGAGTACATACAATATAATGTATGACATCACATGTATGCAACCAACAGAAGATATTAACACCCGGGAGGCACCAGGTTCGATCCAGGACGGCGACATACCAAAGTTGTTAAAATGGTAGTTGTATAGCTTCCTTGCTAACACTCAAGCAAATATAAGGGAAGTTCCACAACTGGTTGGCCAGGTGTCAGGATAATGTGACTGGGTGTGGTATCATGCCAGGTGTTCATGGTATTTAAATAACAATTAACAGGGCTACAACATTATTTCTGCCATGCAGTACATGTATGCTTTTAGCAATTCAATATCCTTCTAAGTGAATATTCAGTTTACTTATTATCAATTATGATCTTATTATTGAGTGGTACATTAATAAACATTGCATGTGGGAATTAAAGTGAGCCATTTAATGATGTCCATGACACCACTTTTATCAATGCCCAATGAAAATGCATGCACGGCAGATGATGTTTTACCAAACAATGAAACATCTGACCAGAAATTAGGTGTTTTTCACACATGATTGATGGGTTTAACATCTAGCACACATGATTGATGGGTTTAACATCTAGCAAGACTTTTTTAATAAATTTGTTTTTTATTACATTGCACCTTCACATTGGTGACATCTAGCTTCTTATTGGGGAAGGAAGACCCCAGACTAAAGTCTTGGTAGAACCACTGTTTCAATGAGTCTAAGACAGAAGAAAGAACATTGTTTTATCACAATACAGCAGGCTATAAACAAAACATATCATATAACAACACAATTCTCTAAAGCGGTGTTGAAACACCGGGTAATGATGGTAGAAGGAGGAATACCTCTGCATGGACTCTACTCGCTCGTGAAGGTCAACCGTCTCTTTAGCAGACAAGGTCAACTCGTAGTCAAGGTCATCATGCTTCTGCTGAAGGTCATCACATTCCTCACATTTTCTGAAGACAGACAGAGCAGTGTTGGGATAAAGACAACTTATTTTATCAGTCTGACAGGTGTTAGTGCAAAGTGATCTGGCTTTCACAAACAGTGCAGATCCTGATCAGGCAGCTACCGGCAGGCACATGTTCCTACAAAGTGTTTAGTGATATATTGTGTAACTGTTGTGTATAACTGCAAGTTATTTTTTGCTTTTAAAGAAATGCAGCAGGACAATAGTTAAAAAAATATTATAATTTCGGCATTAACAGAACACTGACACTTGAAGACGTCGATAAAATGTTAATAGCATAATCTTGTTAGAAATGAAATGAGAGAGTAAAATATAACAATCTTTTTGGGTTAAAAATCCAGCAAAGAATATTGTGTTTCATATATATATACTTGAATGGGAAAATTTAAATGACTTACAACTCATACCAACACAAAACAAAAAGTCCTTTACCTTTTAAAGCATCTTTTGTTATGGTCATTTATGACATTTGTAGATTTAATAATTAGCCAAAACTACAAGTCAATGATTGTAACAGTTTTCAAATTTTTGTTGCAATGTTCTTGCTGTAATTAACAACTAACATATACTGGATAACTCTGCACATTCAGCATTAACACACATGTCAACTAGACATATGCTTTTATGGTGGCTTGTACCTAACTTTACAAAAGCACCAATCAGCCTAGAGACAGAATGTATGAAGAGCAATTATAAGACTCACAACTGCAGATGTTCCTTGTAATCTTCTATCTGTTGTTTGTAATTTGACACCTTGTGTTTAACCTCGTTCAACTCTTCTTCTAATCTGGAAGCTCGCTGATTTACAATCTCCAAATCACTGGACTTCCTGAAAGTGTAAAGAAAATTAGCTTGCAAGTCACTGGCATTGTCATCATTATGCTTCTTAGAAGCTTTATTTAATTTTCACTTTACACACAATGAAATGTAACATACTGTTCTTACAAGATTTAGAAGAAAATATTCTGGCTGATTATTAAACAATTAATAAAGCATAACAATTTTGTTTCAGCATCAAAGAAGGTGTTGCTGAGGTTAAATTAAAATTGATTAGGTTAATACTTTGGAAAGTCTTATTAGCATTTAAAGGTTGCTATTTCAAGCATATTTTTCTCTAAAAAATTCAATATATGTTTACTGAATATGAGCATTATCATGTCTTACTATTGAAATCTGTAGCAAAGCATGCTTGATTTTTTTTTATCTCCATTCATTTGGTCTCCAACCTAGGCCAATAGAGAAGCTGATACCATAACCATTGAGTTTAAGAGTTGACTCCCCAACACAGTAGGTATTGGTTTATATATACACAAAAATCTATGCATATAAAGGGTTAAGTGACACCCTTTACACTTGTATATTTTAACCTAGTGATATTCCCAAAACGGGCTCTGCTTCGCTACAGCATGTTATTAGCATTCAAGCTGAAATACAATCAACAAAAAGAGTACACTCTGGTTAGAATGATCACTGTGTGATAGTTACTATGGTAACTAAAGTCTTTTCATTCTCATAAACAAGCTCACAAAATATACGAGGACCCTTTTTCACTCTTATATCAAACAAAATTTGTGCAAAATCCAATTAATATTTTTTAAAGAAACATCTAAAGCTAACTATTATCTAACCACACATGTGACCAAGAAATGTACTTACACCATCAATTCCTGTGTGGTCCTGTCCAGTTGACTTGTCAGGTCTGTAACCTGGGTGGACAATACAGACAGACTTTTATCCTTGGCCTCATTTTTCCGGAGCAGTTCATCTCTCTCATCACATCTCCTACAGGGTTTAACATTCAAACAAATTCCCTTTTTGATCTATAAAGGGTCATTAATCTAACTACTCAAATACTACTTTCTTTCCTCAAGTATATGAATTTCTTACAATATTTATTTTCTTCATTTGGAAAAAAGGGAATAACAATTACATGTATAAGCAGTATTTTTTTGTTGGACAATGTGTAACCATTATCATGTTTTGTTTATAAATATAGCCTGAACAGAAGAATATCCATTTTTTTGTTCATGCATAAATTACAAAATGTACTGACAAAAACTCTACACCTTATATTCAAGGTTCTGAAAGCTTATTGTGGGAACTGGCTGTTCTGAAACTACACTTTTCCCCTGAAGTCTGATCAATTTGTACTTAACAGGCTAAGACTTAGTGAATAAGAGGAGGTATGGCCATGAAGATACATACACAGTCTATTTATTGAAATGTTGAGTTCTGTTTTACAAAAGTGCGCCAAGCAAGGATTGTTAAGTTACTAACAAGGAATATAACTGCAAGCCTGATGCTGATGAATTCATTAAGGTCTAGGCAGATAAGGTACGTGTCAACAGGTCAAGCAAAAACAAGCTTCACTTACAAACTGTCAATTAAGTGCTCTTAGAATTAGAGAATGATTCTAATTTTAGCAGATATAGAGGAATGATGACTCGTACAGTGCAATAACCGACACTGAGCTACCTAGTCCAACTTTATTTTAAACTGTTTTTAAATACATTTGTTATATATTTTACATTTATTTTCCCATCTGAAATCCCCATGTCATGTTCAAATCTGTCATGTTACCCTGTGATATTACATTGTTTACCCTTGCATGGGCCTAAAAATAAATTTCTGGAAATGTCAGACATCTGTGTCCCCCAAGTCCTTCTTGAAATGTATTGAAATCTGTGATTTCAGATGCCTAGTTTACTTGAAATGATGTATTTACAACAACAAAATAAAATGTTGCACTTTAAAATATGTAAGATACCCAAGATATTTTGTAACAATAAATGAAGACTTGGTCAAGTTGATGGCAGAAAAGATGTGTATTTTAAAATATGAATCTATATTTTTTTCATGGACTTGTATAACAAACAAAATCAGATCCCAGTGAAGGTGATAGATTATATTGTTTACCTTAGTTAATGACAACCTCAGCTGACCTATGGGTTGACGTACAATGTCTTCGGTTTATATTATGTTCTAACTCCCATACAGAGTCTGAGTTTTTTTATAATACCGAGCTCTAGTATTTACAATATTAATCATAATCACTGATGTTTAAAGGAAAGTGACCATACTTGAGGAAGTCTGCCCGTGTCTGTTGAAGTCTGTCTTCCACATCCTCTAGAGTTTCCTGTTTGCTTGTCACTTCATCACAGAGTTGTCTATTCTCCTCAATAAGCTCTGTACACTCACTGCATTTACTGTAAAACAAAAACAGTAAGCCAATACTAATGTTCTGCCTAGACAGCATCTACAGGTTAAACAATTTGAGCTTACAACAGAGGAGTATAATCCTTAGAATGGCCCCTTAATGAAAGTATAATGTACCTTCTACTTCTAATTAATTGCACATCACTGACTTTGCAGCCTTGTTTTAAAGCCAATTGACTTTAAGTACAAGTTGCAGCAGAATTTGCTCATGAACAGTTTGAAATACCTAACAATAAACTTGGACAGTTAACAAACCCAGCCACATCATCCTGACACTGAAACACATCTATCCTTATATTTCCTTAAGTTCTAGCAAGGGAGCCATGCCACTACCATGTCTAAGGACTTTGGTATGTCGAGGCCGTGGACTGAACCCAGGGCCTCTTGTAATTGGAGACAACACTCAACCAATTGTCCTACCAGGTCAGATTCAGCCAACTGTCCATGTATAACAGATATGTACCTAACATACGACTGCTCCACTTCTGTCAGTCTAGTCTGGGCGGCCTTAAGATCCTCTGTCTTCTGTCGAAGCTCTGACTGAACCTCCTGCAGGGACTTCTGGGCGCTGGTGAATCCACTGGCCACACAAAAGGGTAATGAACATTATTTAACCCTGATCATGCTACACATGAATAAGTACATTTTTGGTTATCAACACTCAACTGAGTGCCTGGTAACAAAATGTACTGATAAGATTCAGCAGCAAATGGGGTAGATCCTACAAGATTGGAACTGGCTGGTCTGGTTCTACACTATTGGCCAAAGCCTGATCAATTCATGCTTATTCTGACTCTTCTTATAAGTTGTATACCATTAACAAAATTTTACAATATTACAAAATGTGGTATGCTTTGTGAAGCAGTATTTAAAACTATATTTATCCTTTCAATTAGCTGCATGATGTTGTAATATCTTATGATGGTTTTCGAGAAATGAACAAGAAGGTTAACCAATGCCAACTAGGGGTCATGACAATAGCTTTTCTTTCAAGTCAAAAGTGAAGCAGCATTTCATTATCTTCAAATTCTAACTAACATTGTAGTGCATACATAGTGACAAGTCACACACCTTGTGTAGGTGGATTCAACATCTTGTAGCCTAGTTTCCATGGTGACCAACTCTGCAGATTTCTTCAGTAATTCTGCTTCAAGAGTCTCTCTTTGCCGAATAGCACCTTCCAGCTCTGTCATTTTACTGATAAATGAGAGAAAATAGAAGCATATTTTATATGGACGTGTCAAGATAATTCTCCATTTCTCAAGTATTTAAAAAATACTAAATATCACTGCAAGATCTGAGGTATTCTCCATCTGAACAAAAAGACCTCTTTATTCTGAAATATTTAAGCAATGGTACACTACTTACCCACCAATAACTAGCAGGACGTCAACAATACGAGCATAACTGTGTCATGCAATTTATAAAAAAATCAAAACAAACAAAATACTTAAAGATAACACTTACAAAACAAAATCAAGACCACAAATAAATTGTTAATAAACACTGTTTTGTTTAAATTAATCTTTTGTGATTAATATTGATTTAATTAAAACAATTTAAGATGTAAAATGTTTAAAGGCGATATTCGACATATTGTACGCCAGAAACATATTGCGAAATGCTAATTATTGTGAAATATATAATATTATATAACAATAATTATTTGTGAAAAGTAGAACGTTCAAGTGTTTCCTATCTGAGCAATACTGCACATTAGCTTTTTTTATAACTTAGAAAACCCCACGTCCACTTACTATTGAGATTACAATACAAAATCCTTAGGTTAAATCAGGCATGGTTACGGTGGCTCAGTTCATGGCATCTTATACACAATGACAGCACTACATCTGTTTCAAGCTGACACTGTCTCTTAATAACTGAAATTCTGACAGCGAGACAATAAACCCAACTAACATACAGTAAATCCGCTTTGACATCAGCATCCTTTTTTAAAAGCAGAAATCCCCAGCATTTATAGATTTGAAAAGGGTTAACATCGAGAGCACTGTTATCACAATATGTACTATCTCAAAAAGGCAGGGTCCAAAATTGTCCTTTTTTAGAAAAAGTTCATGCCAAATTGACTAAAATAGGACAATTTTGATACAGGACAATTGCCAGATAGAACCTTTGATGAGTGAATAAATCACAAAGTTGTCCGCAGCACTGAACAACAACACTGTGAGCAAGATCACTTTATAATTACCTTGTAAGTATCACTCACCTGTTTAGTGTCTGTTCCAACTCACAGACTTTCTTCTGCAGACTAGACATATCACCAGTCTGAGATTCAACCTGACCTGACAGAAGTTCTATTCGACTCTGGGCATCTTCCAGCTCACTTGCTTTGCTGCGATTACAAGAGAAGCATGGATGTCATATGCAAATTATAAAGAGGGATTTGACTTATTGGTACTAATCTAGAGCTTGCTACAAAAAAGGTCAATATTTTTATTAAGAAGGGAGAAAAGGACTTGACTCAGAAATTGTTAACAACTATTAAAACACACACCTCATCACTTTATTAACTAGTTGTATTAGTTAATAAAGAATTCAGGCCTCTTAATTTGCAAATGCCTCAATGATCTCTTACATGAGAAAAATGTTTTCAGTGACTAAAAACACATACTTCTACTTAAAAGGCTGAAAGGTTCTACACATATGTACCTTTGGAGACAGGCCTACAGTGACTGTATCAGTATCACAGATTTATTGGTTGAGAGCTGTAAAATTCTACACACAAGTACCTTTAGAAACTGCACTGCACTGCCTATTACAGATTTCTTGGTTGATAAAGAACTGTAACAGCTTCAGCAAGACTGGTTTATCCGAACTTAAGTTATTGACCGTAAACTGTTTTTCTATTTTTAGTAACAGTGACCTTGCCCCGACTGGCCCCCAATCCAATCCACGCTAAGTCTTCATGCAAGATTGCTATATCCAGTTTTAGCAAGATTGGTTTATCCAAACTAAATTTACTGACCAGAAACTGTTTTTCTATTTTTAGTAACAGTGACCTAGACCTGACTGGCTCCAAATCCAATCCCAAGCTAGGTCTTCATGCAAGCTTGCTATAACCAAAGTTTCAGCAAGATTGGTTTATCCAAACTTAAGTTATTGGCCAGAAACCCTTTATTTGACACAGCACGCCCGCACGCGATACCCAATCTAATAACCAGGATTTTCTTTGAAAACCTGGTTAATTAAGAACTGTAAGGTTCTACACATATGTACCGTTGGAGACTGGCCTGACTGTATCTGTATCACAGATTTAATAATTGATAAAGAACTGTAAGGTTCAACACATATGTACCGTTGGAGAGTGGCCTGACTGTATCTGTATCACAGATTTAATAATTGATAAAGAACTGTAAGGTTCTACACATATGTACCTTTGGAGACTGGCCTGACTGTATCTGTATCACAGATTTAATAATTGATAAAGAACTGTAAGGTTCTACACATATGTACCTTTGGAGACTGGATTGCAGCGACTGTATCTGGGCTGCATTGCTCAGGAGATCTATGCCATACTGCTCCATGTCCTTCTCTATCTGACCTTTGTCCTTCTTCACGACCTCAATCTGCCGCTGGTAGTCCTGGATCTGAGAATCTGTCTCCTGCTTTGTCTGATCAGCCTCCATCTCTAGCACTGAACACAATATTTGCTATCAATTGTTAGCTATGTATACTGGATAATAAGAAAAATGTGTCAGTGACCTGGTTAGCAAAGTAGAACTAGCCCATAAAACAAAGGGTCCAGAGTTCAAGCCACCTATAGGCTGCATACATTTTTGACTGTGTTACAAACATACTTTATTGGGTTTTTCTTCTTCTCCTTCTCCTTCATTGAACGGGTCTGGTAAACGGACATCTTCCCAATTGACTCCAGACTCATTTCCCTTTTGAATCCTTAACAATTATGAAACATGTCAGTTTCAGCCAAATTTTCTTATACATTCTATATTGTTCTTTTCAATTTTATTTGTCATTTCAATCTTCACATTCCCCTATAGAACAATGTAAATACACACAATTTAACCATTAAGTCCAAGCAACATTTAAAACATCTTCCAAAGGCTGCAGAAATTTTCCATTGGTAAAAGGTGAAAAACAAAAAGCAAAATGGTTAATCCTACACTTTCTAAACATGAAAAATTGCCAGAGCAGTATTTATGAGTAATAATAATATTAGAAATAATGATAAACTTAAAAAAGATCAACTGTTGTTGAAATCGAAATTTCCAAATTGTGTCGAAACTTCTTTTATTACAATATAGAGAATTTCACAAAGCGAAAAAAATCCAGTTTAGCTGGAACCATTCACACAAGGGAAAAAAAGCTGTATCGAGAATATAATATCAAGAATATTTATAATAAGAAGAATCATTGTATTAAAATAAATTCAAAAAAGTATTCACACTAGAGGGGTTGAATGAGAATCATTGCCTAAACCCTCTACTGGCTGGAAACACTGGGATGTTGAGGGTTTCCACCAAATAAAGGGTAAATCAAATTTACTGTTATGGTTCCCTTCATGGCATTGTTTTGGGAAGTGTTGTGACACATTACTTTTTTATGCATAATGTTAATTCTTTCTTTACGAGTGTTCTATTTCAAAAACATGCTTCTTTTTAATGCTAATTTGTGGTGTATATGAGTACAATATTTAACATTGATCACCCATAAAATATTGTATCATAATTCGACAGTATGGTACACTTAAAACTGTGGTTCAGGCAATTATTTAAATTTTTTACACCTCATCAAAACCATTCCTTAATAAAAGCTATCATTTGGAGACTGTTACCTCTTTTGGCAGTAAAGGCAGTTGTGTACAGTGTCCTTGCATCCATGAAAATTGTAACAGTTATCACATGGAGTCATATTATTTGACACCAGAAAAACAGTAAATAAATACTATATTGACAAACGTCTGTATGATAATCTTGTACACACCACCATTATAAAAAAAGCAGCATACCTTTAATCCTACATTGCAGTTTGGCAACTTCAATGTCCAGTTCTGATTTCTCTGTCAGCCAGTCATCAAGCTCCTTGGCCATCTGATCTTTCTGTTCTTTCAATCCCTCCACTTCCTCATTCAAGTTGACCAGTTTGGCTTGAGTCTGTCTCTTGTCGGCCTCCACCTCCTTAGCGAATGCATCAAAGTCAGACTGGAAGTTCTCCAGTGTGTTCTGGAGTGTGTCATTCTGTACACTCAGCTCCACAACCCTCTTTTCCAGCACATACTTCTCCTTTTCCAATTCTTCAATCCGTAACTTCAGCTGTCTAATAACTGCCTCCTTGTCACTGGACTGAGCTTTGAATTCCTCTGACTCGATCTTAATAAGTTTCACCTGAGCTTCAAGATGCCCTATTTCCTTATGTAAGTCTGACTTCTCACAAACAAGATCTCCCAACTTTCCCTGAAGTTGACTCAGTTCATTCCTATTTGACTCCAGCTGTTCAGATACGCTCTTAATGTGGTCCTCAGCCTGGGACTTTTGAGACTCTAGATCATCTTTCAGCACTTTGATTTTAGCCTCAGCATCTTCCAGATCATCTCGAACCCGGGCTCTCTCGCAGGTCAGCTCTTCCAGCTGAAGGAGAAGATGCCTCTTCTCCGTGGTCCAACCCTGTTCTGATCCTGTCAACAAGTCCCTCAGTTGTAGATTCTCTGCTTGTGTTTTGCTGAGCAGTTCGGCCGTCTCCATAAGAGAAGCGGTCAGGTCTTCATTGGCAGCCTGGATTTCCACAAGTCTTTCATGTAAGTTGGCTACTGTTTCACTGTAGGATTTCTCTTTATCTCCATGAGTGTTGCTACTTTCATTAAATCTGACCTCTAATAGTTTGTGGTTTTGCATTAACTGCTCGAGGTCTTTTGCCAGTTTGCTACAAGAAGGGAAATAAAGTAGAGTAGGTAACAAGTTAAATATGATTTTAAGCGGATAATTATGTCATAATTTGATATCCAATAATATAAGTATTTACTAAATTTAGGCAGTTTTAACAATATTTTTTTGCAATTTAAGTAGATAATTGTGTCAAAATTAGGTATCACACCACAAGAAGTACTGACACAACTTTAAATATGTTTTTGTGTTTAATAA
Organism: Sinonovacula constricta; assembly: GCA_007844125.1. Taxonomy (NCBI): domain Eukaryota; kingdom Metazoa; phylum Mollusca; class Bivalvia; order Cardiida; family Solecurtidae; genus Sinonovacula; species Sinonovacula constricta. The sequence continues at coordinate 76,499,784 of CM017558.1, forward strand.
AAAGGAATTAGACTTAATATTATATTATTTGAATGGAAACTGCAAGGAAACTGATATTTGTGAATTAAGATTTCTTAAAGAAAACTTTCTTACATTTCCCTTTCTTCCTTGTTTTTCAGTTCAACTTTGAGTTGTTGTATTTGATCACTGAGGCTCTTGTTAGTACCTTGGAGAGTCTCTCTGTGAACGCAAAACAGTGGATAAAGAGTGATTAGAGTGCAACACTAACTTTTAAAGTATTAGTCCTTTTTTCAAAACCACAAGCATAAAAGACAAAGCAAGAGCTGTTGCAGGACAGGACACACAACTTTTGGTGGCAGAATGTATTGTAAGCTTGATACTGGTTTATAGTGATTGCACACATAACTGTTAACTACGTTTATACAAGTCAAATTTAAAGTTGATCTATGACCATATTTAACAAAATCCAAGCTGAAACCATCTAACTTGATTGTGCTAGTAGGTATGACCACTAGGATAATAAGTGTAAAGTTTGATTTCAATCTATGCACTGGTTGAGATGTAACCTTGATATAAATGTTACCCTGATCATTATGGCAATGTTCAGGGAGTAGAATAATCTTTCTTAATCATACAATATTGAGCTAACAAAGTCAACTGAGTCAACACTAGCACCATTTTTTAACAAGACTGCCTTGGTCTGGAATCAAATAACAACCTTCCTGCTTCTAGGTGATTAGCGTTTGATGGGTAAACCGAAGACTTATCATAAATGTTGTTGTTTTCAAGCTTTAGGTTCAACAACAAATGCTTATTCTCAGTTATCCTCCCATAACTTTATGTTCCAAGGAAACAGGATGCCTTGAGAGATACTTCGTATCATATAGTATACACCCTGACCAGACAAGTCGTGAGCAGGCTGATCTAGATCTATACTTTCTTCTTAAGTCTGGTCAATTTGCTCTTTTCAGGCTTAGAGTGAAAACAAAGTAAAGAGTTAAAACAAAGCTAACACCATTCAGAAAATGACAACAGCCATACCTTTGTGTTTCAAGCACCTGTTTCACTGCTAGGGCTTCCTTCAATTCCTGCCGCACCTGCTTCAAGGCCTCCTGTAGTCGTCGCTGCTCTTTCATAGCAGCCAGGTACTTGGTGTCAAGACTTTCCGACACTGTCACATTGTGGCTTGGCTTACCTGCCTTCTTTATTGGTGTGGAGGCCTTCACAGGGGTCTGAAAGGATCACAGAGGGAAAAGGGTTACAAGCTAATAAGGGTGGGAATATGACAGTATTTACCGTCAATTATTATTTAGCAAAACTGATCAACAGGCTATTCAAAATATTTTTATACAATTAAAATTAATTTACAATTAGTGTTTTTCTTCTTGTTTTTTTTTTTTGTTATCATAAATGACAGTATCATGTTTGTAACATAAAGGCTTGCATGAGAGATTGATTGAAGAACTATATTTCATGTAACAACATTTATAAGACTTGTTGTCTTTGATAGATAATGCAGTATGTAGTACCTGGCAATTAACATTTTCAAAAAGTAAAGCTGTAATAGTGTATGAGCTACATCATTACTGTTTAATGAAAACACATTTACCTATATGGTGATTTTACAAAACATCTTCACTAAATCACAGTATTTGATATGCATATCATAAACCTGTTCACTTGCAAAATACATAAAAAATTAACAAAATATTTATATCTTTTTAACAAGGCATTCGGTAGACTCTGAACTTCAAGGGTCATGGACACCTTAGTCAAATTTTCAGGGGTCAAATATGTGCATCGTGTATCACGTCATGAAGTGCAAATATGCTGTTATAGCAATGTTGATTGTTTTTTACTATTTAATCTGTTTATTTAGTGTTCAGAATTTAGGTTTTTCTTCAGATCTTTCTCTTTTTCTCTTTAAAACATTTTATTCATATTGTTTATTGTATATTATTTTGTCATTGATGACATTTTATATAAATAAGCCTTGATGGGAATTATTGATACTTCTGATAGTTTATTAGGGACAAGTAAATAAACAGAATCTTGCTTCTTTTTTTTTCTGCATCTCAATTATGACAACCAAATGAAAAATACACAACATAACACTTAACATTGATTAAACACTTAAATTAATGCTTAGCTATAATGAATTGCTTTCACCCGCAAACCTATTTTATTGTTTTAAATAGGCATACCTGCTTAAGACAACAAACATTGAAATAAACAGCAATGCAAATTAGAACCTGAAAACATTTGAAGGCACATGCAATAATAATGATACATAATAATAAAGATCAAAGTTTGCTATTTTTAATACTCATGCACAATCTTGTTTAAGCAACATAAGAAAGGAAAAGCAATAATAGATATATAACGATATAGTAATTTTACTGGTGAAATTAACATAACCGTTAAAAAAAAATCGCTTTTTAAAACTGACGTCGCGGCTACGGAATAACGCATATACATGGCATATTTTCTACCTAAATTTATCTAAAGGCACCATCAGGCAAGACAACAAGAACCTGGTTTTCAGTACAAAATGTACTTAGTCAAACTGTAGTCTGTGACCAAAACAAATTTTGAAATTTCAAAACGTCAAATAAGCTTTATTATGCCATAATTTCAACCATTCAAGTTACTAGTACATCAATTTAGATTTATTACCTTTCTACATCTCTTTCAAAATGCCATATTGAAATTAGCCTGCGCACATGCACAACCGTGTTGATTGGCAGAACTAGAGCACTTGTTTCTTATTAATATGCCACCTACTATATAGTTTTTCTCCTAGCAGAAGGTAATCGATGCGTGTGTGGAGAGGTAATCTGTCCTCATTAATATGCAGACTCTGCCCATTGTCGTCTTTTCTTGCTTCTAATGATCAAGGCACAGGTAGAAATAGTCACTGGTCAAAATGAACCTTGCCTCTTTATTGATGTGCGTCGATTTGGGGTATTTCTGATTTTTCGTGTGTCAAACCAGGGAGCTCAGGTCAACTGAATGCCCTATTATAAAAACCAATATTCCAAGTCTTAACTTAAACATATTTTCCAGGTATCACTGAAAACTGGTCGTCAAAAAAATGTTTACTATGAGAAAATTTATTTATACCTTTATTCTACTCTCGTTCACAGACTCATCCTTTCCACGGGGAAGAGGTCCTACATCTGGAATGGAAAACCCCAATGAGAAACAACAACTACAAAAAACACAATGTGATACATATACTCACCTGGTGATATTCAAAATCGCAATGGTTTGAATATTTTGGTATATTTGTAAAATTCATTTGTTACATGATTCAATGCTCCAAGAAATTTGTTAAAAAAACTTGGTTCAATATTGGAAGTAAAACATAAAACCTTCAGAAAACATAACTATTAATTGTGATGAAGTAGATGTCCTGATGGTTGATGGTCAAGTAACATGAAGAATATTATAAGTGATGGTAAATGATAGGTTTAATATTTATGGTTGTTTTCATGTACATAACCATAAGCCTTGTTATTATAATCACCAGAATTTAAGTTTTACCTAGATTCTTCTAATGGCTATTGTTTATAGTCTCTAGTGCATGTGGGAAAGTTATTGATAATTATTGTGGTACATGTAGTAATTTGGCTGCAATAATCCACCTACTGATATCCCCAGGGATTTACACTACTTTTTAATTTCAGGGTTCTACTGGATGCAGGATCTATGACAACAGGGGTCCAGCATGAAAATTTGAGGGGTCCAAGTCATTTTAGTAGTAGAAAATGAACATTATACCCATATAATGGCTTTATAAGTATATGTAAATAAACATTGAATATACTATAGCCACTTATATTTGTCCAGCCAGACTGAAATTTTACGTAGCTCCAGGACTGGTCTGCACCATGTCATAATAATGTGGCCAGGTGTGATATCATTGCAGGTGTTCAAAACATGCCAAACACAGTGAAGGCAGCGCTATATCTGCTTCAAGTGGACAGTGCCTTTGGATAATTTAGGAGTATTTATAAATTGATAGTACACTAAACCAAACAAACCTCTTCTTAAAATTGTATACCTTTGGGAAATTTGAACCTCTCCGACTTCTCTAGCACACCACCGGCTGCCTTTTCCTTTAATTTTGGATCATAGGCTCCAGGAGGGGGTGCACAACCTTTAGGTAGACAAAACATTCATTTTACCTTTAGTTCTATTTTGCTGACAAGTTTTTGTTATTGAAATACATCACATCAACCAATTATGATCATTATAGGGAAGTCTTGATTTTTTGGAGGAGGAAGTCCCCAAGCAAATATAACTGGGTACAGTTAAGGCAGTAGTTCCGAAACAGCAGTAGTTCCGAAACAACCACTCGATTTCTGAATGTTTGCTCGCAAAGTACTCCAAATATTGGTTATTTTCTATCGAATTCGGTATTTTTCACATTTTTCCAAGTTTTTCCGAAGATTTTAGACGAGTTTTGAAGGGCGAAAAAAACAACAACAGTCGATTGAAAATATCACCTGCGTAACAATTTAAGTCAACACCGTTTAACGAAACTGGGGTAAAAAAACATTGTGATGAGAAAAAACACAGTCCTGAGGTAAGCAATCAAACTTATGCATCAAAATGAATAACCTACACATATTCTTGGTTAACTTAATGCAAACTTTTGTTTTATGATTGTGAAAAACAAAATATACCATGTTTTATGTTTGTTTGTATGAGCAGCTATTCCGGAACAGCTGAGAGCAGATTGGGGTTACATCCCAGATGGGGGAAATCTCAAACATATTGAACGATTTTGTAAAAAAAACTTCGTTTTTTCAATAAATTCTGTTTTATACCACTCATTTACGCCCCCCCCCCCCCCAAAAAAAAATTTTTTTTTTAAAAAAAAAAACACACAAAAACAACAACAACAACAAAAAAACACAAAAAAGAAGAAAAAAATCCCACAAAAAACAGAGCTTATCCCTGTTTCTAGAAAGAAAGGAAAAGTATAGGATTTTAATCTCTTTACTTTTAATTTGTTTTTATTCCCACCTGTTCAGAATACTATTGTATATACACATGGCTCCTATAACCAAATTAAATATGTGCTATGCAAAATGAGTTTTGTTTCACTAAAACAACATTTGAAAATATCCAGAGACAGTCCTGCATAGTAGGGAAAGAAAAACTTATAATAGACCCAGTGACATTTAGAATGTCTCAGTGTAATCATGGCTTTAAGAAAACTTCATAAATGATCATGCATGTTCAACACATTTTCTTAATCAAAATACATCTTTAAATATGTATACCGGGACAACAAACTGAAGGCCTGTTGTTATGATTGTCATGCTGAGCTATGCTGTATATCTACATTGGATTAATATACTGTTACTTAAAATGGACCAATCCATATTTTGATATCAATGAAAATGTGTATCCCATATTCATACACATATATTAAAGATATTTCTTTATCAAAATCTAGTGAAGTGATGTGCTTTGACATCATTTATGTCTGCATGTTTTCCAAGCATAACATTTCACTTTTATTTGACCATTATCATAAAGACAATCATTACTTAATAAATAAAATAACATTTGTTTTATTTTTCTTCAGGTGCATCAAGGAACTGAGCAAGGTGAAGGTACCAGTACATGTAGCCTGCCTGCTAGAGAGGCGTCTGTGACTTTGTCAGATATTTTCATTTTGGTACAAAACTGTGTTGTAAAAGTTTACCATCACTTCAAAATAAAACCTCCCAGAACTGATCTTCCAACTAGATTACCTGTAGATAGCGAATATAATAACATTCATGATGAAAGTGCATGTCTTGTCTGGATCCCAGAACTATCCACATTTCACCCTAGTTTATACTCATTGTTAACAGATGAACAACGTAATATTTTTCAGTCAGTGAGATATTGCAGGTCTCCCATTTGGCCATGTTCCAAGAGAACTGGCATTTTGTTTTAGGAAGGTGTTAGATGAAGGGGGAATAGTATATACTGAAGTCTGTGGTGACCCAGTACCAAGTTCATACCCCTGGCCAGACCAACATGATATTGGTGGTGGGGTTCATCTGCCTTGTAATTACATGTACTTCATCAAACCAGTAGCAAAGTATTTTGACCAAACACTTGCACAAGTTAACAAGACAGTTTCAGAAATGGAACCTGGATCAACTATTTCAATTGAATGTTTGTAAGAGACTATACATATTGTTGGGATACCATTTGTCCTATTGTACCTTCATTGCATATTACACATGTAATGAGTGTAGCAGTAAACTTGTTAATAACAACTGAAACATTTTTCATTATTTTTTTTTATAGATTGCACTTGTAATAATGATGTTAAATACTTAGGCTGCCATTTCTGGGGAAAAAAGCACCTGTTGGCGGGGGATATACAGTCATTGGCAGGTTCTTGTTCTATCTGTAGTTACTCATTGCTTTGTTTTTGAAAATTTATGTAGAAGTACCTACTCAATTCTTATATGTGTGTATTACTTCATATTTTTCATTTTTTGCATCATTGTTTTCTTGATTTACCTTGAAATCCACCAAAACTATGAGTTTTATTTTTTTTTTCAACCCAAGTTTCAAATTGTTTATAAGCATTAATTTTCGTAATCATATTTTGGCATTAAATGACATACACGAAAAAATGGTGTCTCTGTTTCAAATATTTCAAAAGTATCAGGTTCAGTTCATTGATAAGGTAGCAGAAATTTATTTTGAAAATTAGGTTGTAAAACTTTAAAGGTGGTATCCAACAATTTGCATATATTAAATACGCACACCAATATCTGAGAGCTGCCTTGGAGTATATGGCCATACTTTTTGCATAAACGCATACTTTAGTCATTATAAAGACGATTTTGACTCTAACCTTATTTTTAGAATGTACTTATTGAGAAAAAAAATAGTCTAAATATTCTGTCTTTCTTACTCTATAAAAAGTGTGATAGTAGAATAGATACCGACGTCAGAGAAGATTGTCCGGATGACTATATAAAAGTAAGTGGTCACATGGTTTTCCTAAGTTTAAAAATAACTATCTAAGCAGCGTGGCTCAGATAGGAAACACAAGCTTGCAATAATGAGTGGGAATTTATCCTTGACTGTTCACACAGATCTTTGACATTAATGAAGAGCAATTTTCAAGACCTTTTCAGGTGCTAATGACTTATTTGATTATTTTGAGGGGAAAAAACAAACTGTCGGATACCACCTTTAATACTTTTAAAACCAAGAAATATTTACTCTTTACTAGCTTTACTTCATAATTCATGCCCTCATAGATATTTATCACCACAAAATCTGTATGGTGCATACTTCAGAGAAATAAGTTTTTATTATGAGCTACAACTATGGGCAGACAGATCAGACCTTGACCAGACTGTTGTCTAATTTGAGTCAGCACTGTCTGCTTGGTAAAAACCTCCAAACCCAGAGGGAATGTGATAAGAAAGCCATTAAATCCATAGATGCACACAGGTTTGTAATTTGACCAAAGTTATAAAACTCATTTGTCTTTCACAATTACTAGCATAACCTAACTAGTCTTTCAAAATATTAACCTTATTATCGGTTCTGCTTATTTCGCAAAATTATTGTCATAAACTTGATATTATTTGACATCAATCATTTTGTTGTGTGTTTGTTTAATACTTATGTTTTTTATTTATTATTTATTTGCCTACATCTCAAGGTCAGTAAAGCTGTATGCAGAAATCTGTTTTTGTTGTTTTGTTATTCCACCTTTAAAAATTAAATGTTTACTGTGGTTTGTCTTTCGCGCACGGACAATTGCTGCGTGCTTAAGTAGAATAGTGACAGGTCATTTGACAATTAAACATAAGTTTGAGAAAATCCCCAACTTCCGTTGTGTACTGCAGCGGGTGGAATATGCCGACATATAGACATGTTCCGGAACACATGCTCTTGTTTCGGAACTACTGCTTTCACTACAGGTAGAAAACATAGATTTAAACGGCGAAGATGGAAACCCCTCCCAAATGTTTAATATGTGTTATGAAGAAGATACATTAGTGATTTCAAACACATAAAGTTTTAATCAATCACCGAAAACAACAATGAATAAACAGCGATTGTTTCGCTAGTGTTTCGGAACTACTGCCTTAACTGTAGTACTACTGGCACAGGTCAGCTGGGAGAACTTCTTAGCCTCGAATAGGACTTGAACCCAAATGGTGAGAGGTCAGAGGAGTTACACGTCAGCAACTCTAGCACTACATCATGGGTGCTCCATTTTGTAAAATTATGTGTTAAAGTGAAATTTTGCAATTTGAAAACAAAAAATACGACAGAAAAAATCCAAAAAAAAATCAGTCATTTCAAATAATTTTCTCCATTTCGTTTTTTTTTTTTAGAAGTATGGTTAAACAGGATTTTGTTTAAATATGAAGTTAACAGTTACTTGTCCTACAACGTCCTATCGAAAATACGATTTAAATGAAAATGTTAAGTAAAATCCTTTCGGGTCTCTTAAAGTTTGAATCATGCAATGATGATGAATGTTTGTTGACAATGATACGGTCACGATTCCAATTCTCCCCGTTGTGAGATACAACAAAGTTGTTTTCCGGATTACAGACATCTACTAACCTGTGATTTCATTAAAACGTTTGATATTTGCCTTAGGAAAAGACATTTTGCCTTTCCAACAAGGTAAATATAAATTTTAGATGCAAAAATAAACCACAACCGCCAAACAATTTAAACCAATTTCACGAACAGCCAATGGCTATCCACTTCCGGCTTTTATATCAGTGGGCAGACTACAACAAATGTATCTTGTGTAGAGCACACTACACGATATCGACGTTCGAAATTTCTATGAATAGCTATGAAATAAGAGGAATTGAAAAGAGAACATAACTTATTTTGTGCAGTTGCAGTCATTGTCTGTCAGGTTACTTTTAAACAGGAAATGTTTAATACCGATATTAATCATACTGAGTCGATGACCCGGTAGAATAATTGCAATGAATTAAATGATACAAGTCGTCGCATATTTGATTTTCTTTTACCATATAAACCATATTTATAAATACCATAAATAGATATTTAAATTTCAGGGAAAAAACCCCGTATAATTGACAATTTAATCCATGTAAGCTAAAGGCTTTGAAAAATTATATGCATTTAAACATGACCCTATTACTGATGGAATCAATATATGTGTATGTTTTGCCTATAGATATAACATAAGGAATTAATTATGTTGGCCAATGATTGAAATCTTATACATACTTTAACCATAAACACTATATGTACGCCGATTGTCAATAAAATTAAGTATATTTTTAGACACACTTTATACTCACATTTATTTAATTCTGTAGATTTAGAAGCGTAATTGCAATCATATTTTATACTTCTTACGTAGTTATTATAGAATAGATAGTTTCCATGTGATGTCATCGACACTGATAAGACAGTTTAAGGCAGCCGTCTTTGTGGGCAGAAGCTAATGCAGGCAGAAATCGGGAAAAAATGTGTTGTATTAAACTCACTACTGTGTTTTTACTTTTCAGTATATTTTACTGAATTTTATATCAAATTTAACAGCGTTTATAAAAGGTTAAAGAAATACAACCGAAAATCATACATTGTTCATTTTGTTTTATGTATGAGCCAATAGTCTTATATATTTCTGTGTATTAATTCTGTGTGCATTTATCAATTGTAATAATATTGTATTATAAAAATATGAATTTCAAGAGCTTTCCAAAGGTGTAAAGCTTTTAATTTTCCGACCACAAATGAAGAAATTACAAGAAAATAAAATTTAGCATTCTATACAATTCATATGAAAATCCATTGAAGTTACCATTAAAGATGGCTGCCAAGATAAGGGATTTTCACTGATGCGGAAATTATCTATAAGTAAAAACGTTATTTATTCAAAGTATTAAACATGGAGTAGTATATGAAGTTAACACGACTAAACCTTTTGATAGAAATTATATGGTTCCTAATACAAAAACAATCAACGAGGCGCAATGGCAATACTGGTGTCTAGCGGTCCACTAATTACATCAAACAAACTACTTTACATCCACACACTGCATTGTTGATCCAATTATCGGGAGATGAGCGAGAGATTTAAGTACACCCCGTGATTGATCAATTCGCCGTGTTGTCGTTCCCGCGGTTGTCAATGTTGAGAAGTCTTCCTCAAGAAGCACCGTCTCTAATTGAGAGTACCGACTGCAATAATTGGTTGTCCCGGTATATATCGACGGCTACAGCAATATGGGGTACAGTCATTCATAGAAATACTTCCAGGAAATATTACGAAAAGAATATAGAAGAAGAACAGCAAACAACATGGACTCTTCAATGAGGTACTTTTTAATACTGATATTGTAAGAAATTAATGATATAAAATATTGTTTCATTTGATTTCAATTTTAAGTTAGTTTGCTCATAAAACGCTTCATTTCTTCTATACGAACTTCACGTATTTCATTTATATATTTTCAGATTGCGTCTCTTTGACTCCTTGATCGATTCTCCGCTATGCTCTGCCGACTTCAAGTGGAATAATCTGGACGCAGTTATCACCCCCTTCGGCAAGGGCGAAAACTCTGTTGATTCAGGATTTGGATCAAGTGACGAAACTATGGTAATTTCTATACATTATCAATATTCCTACTTCCGTACATTCCATCAAATAACACTAAATATAATTATCAATTAACAATAGTTCTTCCACTGAGTTTGAAATAAATATTAACCACAATCGAAAATCTTCATACTTCTTCAAAACCTGTTTCTCGTTGTTGTATTTATCTCCTTCTAGACATACATTTTCCATTTTCTCTTTCTCAGGAAGAGTTTCCAAGATCACAGACCGCTACAGGTGCCAGAAAGGGTCTCTTTACCAGGAAAAGACTCTCCGATACCTGCGACGAAACAGCCAATAAAAGACAAAGAACAGACTTCAGCGGCATATTTCAGGTAAGCACGTGACACCATTCTTAATCTGTTTTAACCCCTCAACTTGGGTATCGAGTATTTTAAAGACAATTTTTTCACCTTGAAATTATGCTTGTAATGCAATGTAGATGTCATATTTTTGCACTCGCTGTAAACAAGAGTTTCGTGGGAGAAACAGATGTAATCGTTTTGATATTAAATGTTTCTGTAAAGTTCAAACGCATTTCACAACTTGGAACATGTCTTTGATTCAGGACTCCACGCACACCACATCTCAGAATGTCATCGAGGCTGTCGACAAACTCACTTCTCAAAGACAATAGATGGTTATCGATTTTTCACCAAGGTGCGCGCGCACCTGTTTGTCCGCCATCTTTGTGGTAAGGTGAATCAACATATCAGTACCGTGAAAGCGCAGGTTTTTTTTAAATTGACCATTACAGGCAATGAAGACGATGATTAATTCTTGTAGTGTTGTGAAATGTCACAAAATATATAATCCGGATCAGAAATATTTATTTATCATTACCAGCCGTCAGTACAAACTAAGGGAAAAGGACGAGAGAACTTTCGGACGTCATACTTTCGCGCTTGAACGGAGCATTCATTGTAGCTAAGCGTTTTTAAGTGTTTTGGATTGCATTAAAAGTCGAAAGAAAATATGTATACTATAATGTTAATTGCTATGTTGTTGTTTATTTTATTGTTTTTAATTAGATACAAATAATTAACAAACAATTAAGAAATATATTGCTTATTTATTGGTCCAAAATAAACTAAAAAGCAACCAACAGTATCGATAATTTCCATCAAGGTCAATTTTAGACAAAATGTTGTCATCAGTGACATAAAAATATGTATGTGCCCCTCAAGATGCTATATGCACAAAATGTACCCCCAGATATTTGAATTTGACCCTTGAAAATTTTGACTGAGGAGTCAATGACCATTGACGTTCAGCGTCTATAGAACGCCCTGTATTGGTTGTAATGTGGTATCCGACAATTTGTTAATATTGTACCCATGTAACAACACATGTTACTAATATTCTTGGAAATTTATACATAATGCTCGAATAAACTTTAGTTAAAGTAAAGACTGTTATTACACTTACTTATTGTTCGACAGTGTGAATCTTAAAAATATCGCATTAAATGTCCATTATTTTTAAATAGGCACGTTGATGATTTCAAGTTATCTCAGATAGGAAAAACCCTTTATGTAATGACAGGCAATGTGTTATGCTTTACTTTTTACATGGCTGTAAGAACAAGATTGGGCGGTAAATTCAACCCCCGGTATTTACCAGTGGTATTTTCTGGCATTTACCTGCTGGAAAATACTCCCCAACGTGGCAAATACTACTATTTTTACTTAAAATACTGCAGAAATCTTAATTTAGTTAACTTGAAATAATGTATAATCATATTGATAATTAAATTACTCAGATATTTTAATTAAAATTATTTTTAATCAAAAATACACGTGAGAAAGTAATGCTAATCCACCTGCACCTGGCCTTTGACACTCAGGAAGCAAAGCCATATGGTCTAGACTATTAAAACAACAGGTTTCAGACAAGGGGCTGTAAATAGCCAGGGGCAACATGGGCAAAAATAAAATGTCATACATAACCTAGACAGTTTGTATTGGTACAATTAAATGGTTGTGTATTGAGTATGGTATGAGCTAGAGTGTCAACTGTATGGCTTCATTCCTGAGTAACGTTTTTAATTTCTCTTGTCATCTCCACTTCTATAACTTCACTCCACACCATTACCAAGATACTATTCACCATAAAGCCAAAGGATCCAGTCCGGAATGTAAAACAGCATTTTGCGGGAACTTTACAAGCAAAAATCATTTATTTGAATGCATGAGAGAAAATTGTTTCGTCCAAACTGCCAGATACCAGTTCTAATAAAGTGTAAGAAACAAACTGTTTTCAGAACGAGCCGAAACTAGCTGTTACAGCTAACTATTTAAAATGGTTTTGCTTTCACATTGACATTTGTCAATAAATAATAGCACATAGTGTTTTTATTTTTATCATTGTCCTATCTTTCAGCAAATTTAACAAACTTACATTATGTTAGAATAATAATTTCACAGAAAATTGAATTCAAGTTTCAGTACTTCTTTTAGAACCACACCATTTCTGAATTAAAAACAACACATTTTACGGTAAAAAATATTTAATGACAGTAAATTCATCGATCAATAAACAGGAAAAACAAAAGCAGACTGCTTAGGAAATTGGAGCATGTAATGGTATTCGATTACATATAATAAATATGACAACCATAACATGGGTTTTAAGGAACTTAAAGCAATGAAAAAATAGTATAACATGATGTAAAGAATTGAAAACAGTACACATAATAAATAACCCTGTTTTAAAACCAAAGTTTAGCAGTGCCCTTGTCCAAGCAGTTGTTGACTTGTAACTCCTCAGCCTCTCAGTGCATGAGTTCGGGTCCTGGTCGTGGAGGTTTACCAGCTAACCTGCAATGCGCAGTGGTTCTACCCTGGCACAAGTCTAGGATCTAGCTCCACCAATATTTAATTAGATGTCGCACTTTGCTGAAACACTAGATAGTTCACTCTGTCTGGATATGCAGTGTCCGACTGCAAGTCATCAGGCTGTCGTCGAAGACGAGTACGGATCAAAAGCAATCAAATTAGTCTTCTTCAAGTCCTTTTCACGCACAATAGCTCCAGTGTATTAATATAGTCCTATTGCACTTTGTAACCATTACACACGACATCTTTCGCGAAAAAATCGGTTCAATCGTCGAATTGTAGGGACCTAAGCAGACATTAGTAAACAATGGCTTTACCACAAATATGGCGGACCGCATTGCATGCTGGGAAATGTGTGACGTCATACGATAACCATCTATTGGTTGCTGACGGTTCACGTGACTACACTCTTCCCACAATTCCAGGAAAACACAGTGACCTCCGGTCTATATCAGTAGACACGATGACGGATGTACTTACCGGAAAGTTCGGCGACAAATTGGGCAAGGTGACGATCGTTGACTGTAGATATCCGTATGAGTTTGACGGAGGTCATATTAGGGGAGCTGTAAATCTGTACACGAAAGATGCCGTCCAGCCAGTCATTGCTCGAACACCCGGTGATATCAGACAAGTCACACGTGCTCATCTTCCACTGTGAATTCTCATCAGAACGCGGTCCTAAAATGTAAGTTGTCCAATGATTATAATATAATTGTTTCTATTTTGCCGGACTTACCTTATTTTGGCATATCAGGATGAATACTTACCTAAGTTGTAATCTTTATTCGGGCATTTTATTTTTCATTTTAAGTACCTACTACTCAAACACAAAATAAATAAAATACACTAAGAATTTACATTACTATTCCACAGGTATCGATTTCTGAGAAGCCAAGACCGTGAGCTGAACAAGGACAGGTACCCACAGTTGAACTTTCCGGAAATATACCTACTGGACGGGGGCTACAAGTCCTTCTTTAACACACAACAGGCCCACTGTGAGCCCATGGCCTATAAACCCATGTTGCACGAAGATCACGCGGCCGATTTACGTCACTTCCGGGTCAAGTCTAAGTCATGGACCGCTGGAGACGCACAACAGACCAGTAGACGAACCAAGACCAGACGTTCTCGACTCGGTCTCGACTTCTAATACACTTTTATAAAATCGATACACATGAACATGGGTATAACATTTATTTGTGACTGTGCTTGTTAATGTGTTTGTTAAGTTTGTTACTAAGTTGTTATTCGTTAGATATTGATCATAATGCCAGATTTAATATGCAGCACAACGATTAAAGCTTATTTGAAAAAAGTTCTTTTGATTTTTTCTTTTTAACTTCCATTCTTCGCCAAGCCAGCAATAATTCGAAAGTAAAGCTATCTTGAAATAGCTTGTTATCAACCATAGACGCTTTTGTATTTAAATAACTGCTTGACGATAATTGAAATATCCGATTTAACGTCAAAGAAATCGCAAACAGTCCCGAACTCGCAATAGGCAAAAACCGATTGATATTCATTATTGTATTTTCATTTCTATTTCTCTTAACTTGGACCCCGCGATTTATTATTACACCGAGAAACCGAATAGGTAACTCCATCTTGAAGATTGTATGAGACTGTTAGAATTAAAAAGTGCGAACAATTAATTCAATTAGATGAAAATTTAACGCGAAATGCTGTTTATTCATGCCCTACATCTATGTGAAAAGAAGGCGTAATGCTGTTTATTCATGCCCTACATATATGTTAAAAGAACGCGAAATGCTGTTTATTCATGCCCTACATCTGTGTGAAAAGAACGCGAAATGCTGTTTATTCATGCCCTACATCTGTGTGAAAAGAACGCGTAATGCTGTTTATTCATGCCCTACATATATGTTAAAAGGACGCGTAATCTGTTTATTCATGCCCTACATCTCTGTAAAAAGAAAACGTAATGCTGTTTATTCATGGCCTAGATCTATGTGAAAAGAACGCGTAATGATATGAATTCATGCCCTACATCTATGTGAAAAGAACGCGTTATGATGTTTATTCATGTCCTACATATAAATGAATAGAACGCGCTATGACGTTCATTCATGTCCTAAATTTTTGTTAATAGAACGCATAATGCTATTTATTCATGCCCTACATCTATGTAAAAAGAACGCGTAATGCTGTTTATTCGTGTCATACATCTTTGTGAAAAGAACGCGTAATGCTGTTTATTCATGCCATACAAATATGTGAAAATGACGTGTTATGCTGTTTATTCATGGGCTACATCTATGTGAATAGAACGCGTAATGCTGTTTATTCATATCCTACATCAATGTGAAAAGAACGCGTATTGATGTTTATTCATGCCATACATCTATGTGAATAGGACGTGTTATGCTGTTTATTCATGCGCTACATCTGTGTGAAAAGAACGCGTAATGCTGTTTATTCGTGTCATAGGCCTACATCTGTGTGAAAAGAACGCGTAATGCTGTTTATTCGTGTCATACATCTGTGTAAAAGAACGCGTAATGCTGTTTATTCATGCCATACATCTATGTGAATAGGACGTGTTATGCTGTTTATTCATCAGTCATTCCAAATATTTTTTCTCTATTTCGTTTTTTTTTTAAAAGTATGCTTAAACAGGATTTTGTTTCAATATGAAGTTAACAGTTACTTGTCCTACAACGTCCTATCTAAAATACGATTTAAATGAAAATGTTAAGTAAAATCCTTTCGGGTCTCTTAAAGTTTGAATCATGAAATGATGATGAATGTTTGTTGACAATTTATACAATGATATGGTCACGATTCCAATTCTCCCCCCTGTGAGAAACAACAAAGTTGTTTTCCGGATTATAGACATCTATTTACCTGTGATTTCATTAAACCGTTTGATATTTGCCTTAGGAAAAGACATTTTGCCTTTCCAACAAGGTAAATATAAATTTTAGATGCAAAAATAAACCACAACCGCCAAACAATTTAAACCAATTTCACGAACAGCCAATGGCTATCCACTTCCGGCTTTTATATCAGTGGGCAGACTACAACAAATGTATCTTGTGTAGAGCACACTACACGATATCGACGTTCGAAATTTCTATGAATAGCTATGAAATAAGAGGAATTGAAAAGAGAACATAACTTATTTTGTGCAGTTGCAGTCATTGTCTGTCAGGTTACTTTTAAACAGGAAATGTTTAATATATATACCGATATTAATCATATTCAGTTGATGACCCGGTAGAATAATTGCATATGATACAAGTCGTCGCATATTTGATTTTCTTTTACCATATAAACCATATTTATAAATACCATAAATAGATATTTAAATTTCAGGGAAAAAACCCCGTATAATTGACAATTTAATCCATGTAAGCTAAAGGCTTTGAAAAATTATATGCATTAAAACATGACCCTAATTACTGATGGAATCAATATATGTGTATGTTTTGCCTATAGATATAACATAAGGAATTAATTATGTTGGCCAATGATTGAAATCTTATACACACTTTAACCATAAACACTATATGTACGCCGATTGTCAATAAAATTAAGTATATTTTTAGACACATTTTATACTCACATTTATTTAATTCTGTAGATTTAGAAGCGTAATTGCAATCATATTTTATACTTCTTACGTAGTTATTATAGAATAGATAGTTTCCATGTGATGTCATCGACACTGATAAGACAGTTTAAGGCAGCCATCTTTGTGGGCAGAAGCTAATGCAGGCAGAAATCGGGTAAAATGTGTTGTATTAAACTCACCACTGTGTTTTTATTTTTCAGTATATTTTACTGAATTTTATATCAAATTTAACAGCGTTTATAAAGTATTTTAGATATCAAAACTATATTTTCATAGTATAAAAGGTTAAAGAAATACAACCGAAAATCATACATTGTTCATTTTTTTTATGTATAAGCCAATAGTCTTATATATTTCTGTGTATTTATTCTGTGTGCATTTATCAATTGTAATAATATTGTATTCTAAAAATATGAATTTCAAGAGCTTTCTAATGGTGTAAAGCTTTTACTTTTCCGACCACAAATGAAGAAATTACGAGAAAATAAAATTTAGCATTCTATGCAATTCATATGAAAATCCATTTAAGTTACCTTTAAAGATGGCTGCCAAGATAAGGGATTTTCACTGATGCGGAAATTATCTATAAGTAAAAACGTTATTTATTCAAAGTATTAAACATGGAGTAGTATATGAAGTTAACACGACTAAACCTTTTGATAGAAATTATATGGTTCCTAATACAAAAACAATCAACGAGGCGCAATGGCAATACTGGTGTCTAGCGGTCCGCTAATTACATCAAACAAACTACTTTACATCCACACACTGCATTGTTGATCCAATTATCGGGAGATGAGCGAGAGATTTAAGTACACCCCGTGATTGATCAATTCGCCGTGTTGTCGTTCCCGCGGTTGTCAATGTTGAGAAGTCTTCCTCAAGAAGCACCGTCTCTAATTGAGAGTACCGACTGCAATAATTGGTTGTCCCGGTATATATCGACAGCAATATGGGGTACAGTCATTCATAGAAATACTTCCAGGAAATATTACGAAAAGAATATAGAAGAAGAACAGCAAACAACATGGGCTCTTCAATGAGGTACTTTTTAATACTGATATTGTAAGAAATTAATGATATAAAATATTGTTTCATTTGATTTCAATTTTAAGTTAGTTTGCTCATAAAACGCTTCATTTCTTCTATACGAACTTCACGTATTTCATTTATATTTTTTTAGAATGCGTCTCTTTGACTCCTTGATCGATTCTCCGCTATGCTCTGCCGACTTCAAGTGGAATAATCTGGACGCAGTTATCACCCCCTTCGGCAAGGGCGAAAACTCTGTTGATTCAGGATTTGGATCAAGTGACGAAACTATGGTAATTTCTATACATTATCAATATTCCTACTTCCGTACATTCCATCAAATAACACTAAATATAAGTATCAATTAACAAAAGTTCTTCCACTGAGTTTGAAATAAATATTAACCACAATCGAAAATCTTCATACTTCTTCAAAACCTGTTTCTCGTTGTTGTATTTATCTCCTTCTAGACATACATTTTCCATTTTCTCTTTCTCAGGAAGAGTTTCCAAGATCACAGACCGCTACAGGTGCCAGAAAGGGTCTCTTTACCAGGAAAAGACTCTCCGATACCTGCGACGAAACAGCCAATAAAAGACAAAGAACAGACTTCAGCGGCATATTTCAGGTAAGCACGTGACACCATTCTTAATCTGTTTTAAGCCCTCAACTTGGGTATCGAGTATTTTAAAGACAATTTTTTCACCTTGAAATTATGCTTGTAATGCAATGTAGATGTCATATTTTTGCACTCGCTGTAAACAAGAGTTTCGTGGGAGAAACAGATGTAATCGTTTTGATATTAAATGTTTCTGTAAAGTTCAAACGCATTTCACAACTTGGAACATGTCTTTGATTCAGGACTCCACGCACACCACATCTCAGAATGTCATCGAGGCTGTCGACAAACTCACTTCTCAAAGACAATTGGTTGCTGACGGTTCACGTGACTACACTCTTCCCACAATTCCAGGAAAACACAGTGACCTCCGGTCTATATCAGTAGACACGATGACGGATGTACTTACCGGAAAGTTCGACGACAAATTGGGCAAGGTGACGATCGTTGACTGTAGATATCCGTATGAGTTTGACGGAGGTCATATTAGGGGAGCTGTAAATCTGTACACGAAAGATGCCGTCCAGTCATTGCTCGAACACCCGGTGATATCAGACAAGTCACACGTGCTCATCTTCCACTGTGAATTCTCATCAGAACGCGGTCCTAAAATGTAAGTTGTCCAATGATTATAATATAATTGTTTCTATTTTGCCGGACTTACCTTATTTTGGCATATCAGGATGAATACTTACCTAAGTTGTAATCTTTATTCGGGCATTTTATTTTTCATTTTAAGTACCTACTACTCAAACACAAAATAAATAAAATACACTAAGAATTTACATTACTATTCCACAGGTATCGATTTCTGAGAAGCCAAGACCGTGAGCTGAACAAGGACAGGTACCCACAGTTGAACTTTCCGGAAATATACCTACTGGACGGGGGCTACAAGTCCTTCTTTAACACACAACAGGCCCACTGTGAGCCCATGGCCTATAAACCCATGTTGCACGAAGATCACGCGGCCGATTTACGTCACTTCCGGGTCAAGTCTAAGTCATGGACCGCTGGAGACGCACAACAGACCAGTAGACGAACCAAGACCAGACGTTCTCGACTCGGTCTCGACTTCTAATACACTTTTATAAAATCGATACACATGAACATGGGTATAACATTTATTTGTGACTGTGCTTGTTAATGTGTTTGTTAAGTTTGTTACTAAGTTGTTATTCGTTAGATATTGATCATAATGCCAGATTTAATATGCAGCACAACGATTAAAGCTTATTTGAAAAAAGTTCGTTTGATTTTTTCTTTTTAACTTCCATTCTTCGCCAAGCCAGCAATAATTCGAAAGTAAAGCTATCTTGAAATAGCTTGTTATCAACCATAGACGCTTTTGTATTTAAATAACTGCTTGACGATAATTGAAATATCCGATTTAACGTCAAAGAAATCGCAAACAGTCCCGAACTCGCAATAGGCAAAAACCGATTGATATTCATTATTGTATTTTCATTTCTATTTCTCTTAACTTGGACCCCGCGATTTATTATTACACCGAGAAACCGAATAGGTAACTCCATCTTGAAGATTGTATGAGACTGTTAGAATTAAAAAGTGCGAACAGTTAATTCAATTAGATGAAAATTTAACGCGAAATGCTGTTTATTCATGCCCTACATCTATGTGAAAAGAAGGCGTAATGCTGTTTATTCATGCGCTACATATTTGTTAAAAGAACGCGAAATGCTGTTTATTCATGCCCTACATCTGTGTGAAAAGAACGCGAAATGCTGTTTATTCATGCCCTACATCTGTGTGAAAAGAACGCGTAATGCTGTTTATTCATGCCCTACATATATGTTAAAAGGACGCGTAATCTGTTTATTCATGCCCTACATCTCTGTAAAAAGAAAACGTAATGCTGTTTATTCATGGCCTAGATCTATGTGAAAAGAACGCGTAATGGTATGAATTCATGCCCTACATCTATGTGAAAAGAACGCGTTATGATGTTTATTCATGTCCTACATATAAATGAATAGAACGCTCAGACGTTTATTCATGTCCTAAATTTATGTTAATAGAACGCATAATGCTGTTTATTCACGCCCTTCATCTATGTAAAAAGAACGCGTAATGCTGTTTAGTCGTGTCATACATCTTTGTGAAAAGAACGCGTAATGCTGTTTATTCATGCCATACAAATATGTGAAAATGACGTGTTATGCTGTTTATTCATGGGCTACATCTATGTGAATAGAACGCGTAATGCTGTTTATTCATATCCTACATCAATGTGAAAAGAACGCGTATTGATGTTTATTCATGCCATACATCTATGTGAATAGGACGTGTTATGCTGTTTATTCATGCGCTACATCTGTGTGAAAAGAACGCGTAATGCTGTTTATTCGTGTCATAGGCCTACATCTGTGTGAAAAGAACGCGTAATGCTGTTTATTCGTGTCATACATCTGTGTAAAAGAACGCGTAATTCTATTTATTCATGCCATACATCTATGTGAATAGGACGTGTTATGCTGTTTATTCATCAGTCATTCCACATATTTTTTCTCTATTTCGTTTTTTTAAAGGTATGCTTAAACAGGATTTTGTTTCAATATGAAGTTAACAGTTACTTGTCCTACAACGTCCTATCTAAAATACGATTTAAATGAAACTGTTAAGTAAAATCCTTTCGGGTCTCTTAAAGTTTGAATCATGAAATGATGATGAATGTTTGTTGACAATTTATACAATGATATGGTCACGATTCCAATTCTCCCCCCTGTGAGAAACAACAAAGTTGTTTTCTGGATTATAGACATCTACTTACCTGTGATTTCATTAAACCGTTTGATATTTGCCTTAGGAAAAGACATTTTGCCTTTCCAACAAGGTAAATATAAATTTTACATGCAAAAATAAACCACAACCGCCAAATAATTTAAACCAATTTCACGAACAGCCAATGGCTATCCACTTCCGGCTTTTATATCAGTGGGCAGACTACAACAAATGTATCTTGTGTAGAGCACACTACACGATATCGACGTTCGAAATTTCTATGAATAGCTATGAAATAAGAGGAATTGAAAAGAGAACATAACTTATTTTGTGCAGTTGCAGTCATTGTCTGTCAGGTTACTTTTAAACAGGAAATGTTTAATATATATACCGATATTAATCATATTCAGTTGATGACCCGGTAGAATAATTGCAAATGATACAAGTCGTCGCATATTTGATTTTCTTTTACCATATAAACCATATTTATAAATACCATAAATAGATATTTAAATTTCAGGGAAAAAACCCCGTATAATTGACAATTTAATCCATGTAAGCTAAAGGCTTTGAAAAATTATATGCATTAAAACATGACCCTAATTACTGATGGAATCAATATATGTGTATGTTTTGCCTATAGGTATAACATAAGGAATTAATTATGTTGGCCAATGATTGAAATCTTATACACACTTTAACCATAAACACTATATGTACGCCGATTGTCAATAAAATTAAGTATATTTTTAGACACATTTTATACACACATTTATTTAATTCTGTAGATTTAGAAGCGTAATTGCAATCATATTTTATACTTCTTACGTAGTTATTATAGAATAGATAGTTTCCATGTGATGTCATCGACACTGATAAGACAGTTTAAGGCAGCCATCTTTGTGGGCAGAAGCTAATGCAGGCAGAAATCGGGAAAAATGTGTTGTATTAAACTCACCACTGTGTTTTTATTTTTCAGTATATTTTACTGAATTTTATATCAAATTTAACAGAGTTTATAAAGTATTTTAGATATCAAAACTATATTTTCATAGTATAAAAGGTTAAAGAAATACAACCGAAAATCATACATTGTTCATTTTTTTTATGTATGAGCCAATAGTCTTATATATTTCTGTGTATTTATTCTGTGTGCATTTATCAATTGTAATAATATTGTATTCTAAAAATATGAATTTCAAGAGCTTTCTAATGGTGTAAAGCTTTTACTTTTCCGACCACAAATGAAGAAATTACGAGAAAATAAAATTTAGCATTCTATGCAATTCATATGAAAATCCATTTAAGTTACCTTTAAAGATGGCTGCCAAGATAAGGGATTTTCACTGATGCGGAAATTATCTATAAGTAAAAACGTTATTTATTCAAAGTATTAAACATGGAGTAGTATATGAAGTTAACACGACTAAACCTTTTGATAGAAATTATATGGTTCCTAATACAAAAACAATCAACGAGGCGCAATGGCAATACTGGTGTCTAGCGGTCCGCTAATTACATCAAACAAACTACTTTACATCCACACACTGCATTGTTGATCCAATTATCGGGAGATGAGCGAGAGATTTAAGTACACCCCGTGATTGATCAATTCGCCGTGTTGTCGTTCCCGCGGTTGTCAATGTTGAGAAGTCTTCCTCAAGAAGCACCGTCTCTAATTGAGAGTACCGACTGCAATAATTGGTTGTCCCGGTATATATCGACGGCTACAGCAATATGGGGTACAGTCATTCATAGAAATACTTCCAGGAAATATTACGAAAAGAATATAGAAGAAGAACAGCAAACAACACGGGCTCTTCAATGAGGTACTTTTTAATACTGATATTGTAAGAAATTAATGATATAAAATATTGTTTTATTTGATTTCAATTTTAAGTTAGTTTGCTCATAAAACGCTTCATTTCTTCTATACGAACTTCACGTATTTCATTTATATTTTTTTAGAATGCGTCTCTTTGACTCCTTGATCGATTCTCCGCTATGCTCTGCCGACTTCAAGTGGAATAATCTGGACGCAGTTATCACCCCCTTCGGCAAGGGCGAAAACTCTGTTGATTCAGGATTTGGATCAAGTGACGAAACTATGGTAATTTCTATACATTATCAATATTCCTACTTCCGTACATTCCATCAAATAACACTAAATATAAGTATCAATTAACAAAAGTTCTTCCACTGAGTTTGAAATAAATATTAACCACAATCGAAAATCTTCATACTTCTTCAAAACCTGTTTCTCGTTGTTGTATTTATCTCCTTCTAGACATACATTTTCCATTTTCTCTTTCTCAGGAAGAGTTTCCAAGATCACAGACCGCTACAGGTGCCAGAAAGGGTCTCTTTACCAGGAAAAGACTCTCCGATACCTGCGACGAAACAGCCAATAAAAGACAAAGAACAGACTTCAGCGGCATATTTCAGGTAAGCACGTGACACCATTCTTAATCTGTTTTAAGCCCTCAACTTGGGTATCGAGTATTTTAAAGACAATTTTTTCACCTTGAAATTATGCTTGTAATGCAATGTAGATGTCATATTTTTGCACTCGCTGTAAACAAGAGTTTCGTGGGAGAAACAGATGTAATCGTTTTGATATTAAATGTTTCTGTAAAGTTCAAACGCATTTCACAACTTGGAACATGTCTTTGATTCAGGACTCCACGCACACCACATCTCAGAATGTCATCGAGGCTGTCGACAAACTCACTTCTCAAAGACAATTGGTTGCTGACGGTTCACGTGACTACACTCTTCCCACAATTCCAGGAAAACACAGTGACCTCCGGTCTATATCAGTAGACACGATGACGGATGTACTTACCGGAAAGTTCGACGACAAATTGGGCAAGGTGACGATCGTTGACTGTAGATATCCGTATGAGTTTGACGGAGGTCATATTAGGGGAGCTGTAAATCTGTACACGAAAGATGCCGTCCAGTCATTGCTCGAACACCCGGTGATATCAGACAAGTCACACGTGCTCATCTTCCACTGTGAATTCTCATCAGAACGCGGTCCTAAAATGTAAGTTGTCCAATGATTATAATATAATTGTTTCTATTTTGCCGGACTTACCTTATTTTGGCATATCAGGATGAATACTTACCTAAGTTGTAATCTTTATTCGGGCATTTTATTTTTCATTTTAAGTACCTACTACTCAAACACAAAATAAATAAAATACACTAAGAATTTACATTACTATTCCACAGGTATCGATTTCTGAGAAGCCAAGACCGTGAGCTGAACAAGGACAGGTACCCACAGTTGAACTTTCCGGAAATATACCTACTGGACGGGGGCTACAAGTCCTTCTTTAACACACAACAGGCCCACTGTGAGCCCATGGCCTATAAACCCATGTTGCACGAAGATCACGCGGCCGATTTACGTCACTTCCGGGTCAAGTCTAAGTCATGGACCGCTGGAGACGCACAACAGACCAGTAGACGAACCAAGACCAGACGTTCTCGACTCGGTCTCGACTTCTAATACACTTTTATAAAATCGATACACATGAACATGGGTATAACATTTATTTGTGACTGTGCTTGTTAATGTGTTTGTTAAGTTTGTTACTAAGTTGTTATTCGTTAGATATTGATCATAATGCCAGATTTAATATGCAGCACAACGATTAAAGCTTATTTGAAAAAAGTTCTTTTGATTTTTTCTTTTTAACTTCCATTCTTCGCCAAGCCAGCAATAATTCGAAGGTAAAGCTATCTTGAAATAGCTTGTTATCAACCATAGACGCTTTTGTATTTAAATAACTGCTTGACGATAATTGAAATATTCGATTTAACGTCAAAGAAATCGCAAACATTCCCGAACTCGCAATAGGCAAAAACCGATTGATATTCAATATTGTATTTTCATTTCTATTTCTCTAAACTTGGACCCTGCAATTTATTATTACACCCAGAAACCGAATAGGCAACTCCGTCTTGAAGATGGTATGCGACTGTTAGCATTTAAAAGTGCGAACAATTAATTCAATTAGATGAAAATTTAACGCGAGATGCTGTTTATTCATGCACTACATCTATGTGAAAGGAACGGGTAATGTTGTGTAATCATTACCTACATATATGTTCAAAGAACGCGTAATCTTATTTTTTTATGCCATACATATGTGTAAAAAGAACGCCTAATGCTGTGTATTCATGCCCTACATCTATTTGAAAAGAACACGTAATGCTGTTTATTCCAGAAATACATCTATGTAGAAAGAACGCGTAATGCTGTTTATTTATGCTCTACATCTAAGTGAAAAGAACGCGTAATGCTGTTTATTCATGCCCTACAGCTATTCTAAAAGAACGCATAATGCTGTTTATTCATGCCCTACATCTATGTAAAAAAGAACGCATAATGCTGTTTATTCATGCCCTACATCTTTGCGAAAAGAACGCATAATGATTTTTATTCATGCCTTACATCTATGTGAAAAGAACGCGTAATGCTGTTTTATGCCCTACCTTTATATGAAGATGTCGCGTAATGATGGTTATGCATGGCCTACATGTATGTTAAAAGAACGCGTAATGAAGTTTATTCGTGCCATATATCTATGTTAAAAGAACGCGTACTGCTGTTTATTCATGCCCTACAACTATGTTAAATGAACGCGTAATGCTGTTATTCATGCCATACATCTATGAAAAGGAACGCTTAATGCTGTTTATTCATGTCCTACATCTATGTTAAAAGAACGCGTAATGCTGTTATTCTTGCCATAGATCTATGTTAAAAGAGCGCATAATGCTGTTTATTCCTGCCCTACATCTTTGTGAAAAGAACGCGTAATCTGTTTATTTATGCCCTACATCTGCGTGAAAAGAACGCATAATGCTGTTTAATCATGCCTTATATCTATGTAAAAAGAAGGCGTAATGCTGTTTATTTATGGGCTATATCTGTGTGAAATGATCGCGTAATTATGTGTATTCTTTGCTTAGATCTATGTGAAAAGAACGCGTAATGGTGTTAATTAATGCCCTACATCTATGTGAAAAGAACGCGTACTCTGTTTATTCATGCCCTACATATTCGTGAAAAGAACGCTTAATGCTGTTTATTCATGCCCTACATGTATGTTAAAAGAAAGCGTAATGCTGTTTATTCATGCCCTACATCTATGAAAAGGAACGCTTAATGCTGTTTATTCATGCCCTACATCTATGAAAAGGAACGCTTAATGCTGTTTATTCATGTCCTACATCTATGTTAAAAGAACGCGTAATGCTGTTATCCTTGCCATAGATCTATGTTAAAAGAGCGCATAATGCTGTTTATTCCTGCCCTACATCTTTGTGAAAAGAATGCGTAGCGCCGTTTACTCGTGCCCTAAATATGTGTGAAAGAACGCATAATGCTGTTTATTCATGTCCTACGTCTATGTAAAAAGAACGTGTAATGCTGTTTATTCATGCCCCACATCTATGTAAAAAGAACGCGTAATGCTGTTTATTCATGCCCCACATCTATGTAAAAAGAACGCGTAATGCTGTTTATTCATGCCCCACATCTATGTAAAAACAACGCGTAATGCTGTTTATTCATGCCCTACATCTATGTAAAAAAGCGTAATGCTGTTTATTCATGCCCTTTATCTATATAAAAACGCATAATGCTATTTAATCATGCCCTACGTCTGCGTGAAAAGAACGCGTAATGCTATTATTCTTGCCGAAATCTATGTCAAAAGAACGCGTAATGCTGTTTATTCATGCCCTATATATATGTTCAAAGAACACGTAATCTATTTATTCATGTCCTACATCTGTGTGAAAAGAACGCGTAATGCTGTTTATTCATGCCCTACCTTTAAGTTAAAAGAACGCGTAATCTGTTTATTCATGCCCTACATCTGTGTGAAAAGAATGCATAATGCTGTTTATTCATGCCCTATATCTATGTAAAAAGAAAGCGTAAGGCTGTTTATTTATGGGCTACATCTGTGTGAAATGATCGCGTAATTCTGTGTATTCATGGCTTAGATCTATGTGAACAAAACGCGTAATGGTATTAATTCATGCCCTACATATATGTGAAAAGAACGCGTAATGGTATTAATTCATGCCCTACATATATGTGAAAAGAACGCATAATGCTGTTTATTCATGCCCTACATCTATGTAAAAAGAACGCGTTATGCTGTTTATTCATGCCCTAAATAGAAATGAAAAGAACGCGTAATGCTGTTTATTCATGAGCTACATCTGTGTGAGAAGATCGCGTAATTCTGTTTATTCATGTGCTACATCTATGTTAAAACAACGCGTAATGCTGTTTATTCGTTCGCTACATCTATGAGAAAAGAACGCGTAATGCTGTTTATTCGTGTCATACATCTGTGTGAAAAGAACGCGTAATGTTGTTTATTCATGCCTTACATCTATGTGAATAGGACGTGTTGTGCTGTTTATTCATGCGCTACATCTTTGTGGAAAAATCGCGTAATGCTGTTTATTCATATCCTACATTTATCTGAATATAACGCCTTTTGCTGTTAATTCATGCCCTACATCTATGTAAAACGAGAAGCATAACACCGTCTCATCATACCAAACATGTATTTCCTTTCCGACCCACTATGCACACTAAACATTTTTAAAAGAAGAAAACCCCGTGACCACTAGATTATGTGATTAAGCTATATCAATATCCGTGTAATCGGCGCGATTAAGTCGAAATCTATTTTTAGCAGAAATCTGTATGAGCCTAATTAAACATTTCGAAAATGTGACCACTATGAGCGAGTTTTTCACGATTTGTCTTAAGTAACAGTTTAGGTAGTGGCCAATACAATGCTCACTTACGCTGAAGTATGAGTTTATGCAGAACCTGTATTTGCTATAGGCAAAGTGTAGAATACCCCATTTAAGATCTTATTTCTTAATTGTTTTCCGGTTGCGTTATTATATTCCAAGAAAACAGCAAACAAGATTGTAAATAAAGGAATAAATGATATTAAACACAAGTGAAACAACTACGTGAAGAAAACGACACTGCAACATTTTTTGCTTTTATAATATGTATCCCTATCACTGAATAAACTGCTTAATTTGACTGCTGTATGCACTGCCTTAGCATTAAATACAGGTACAAAATTAGGAAAAACAGCCTACCAAATCGTTCAGATAGTCCAAGGGCGATAGGATAAATTTCATTTACATCATTCAGTGACATTTAAAAAAAGTAAATTAGCATTATTAATATTAATGTAAAACTATGTTTTCGTATTCAGAATTATTATTGTTGAAATTAGTTGAGTATGGCAAAAGTTTCGATCAGTCCCAATCTGTATGATGTACAGATAGGTGATTAAAATCCAATTAGATCCGTCCTCATGGCGTAGTGGCAATACTGGTGTCTAGCGGTCCGCTAATTACATCAAACAAACTACTTTACATCCACACAACACATTGTTGATCCAATTATCGGGAGATGAGCGAGAGATTTAAGTACATCCCGTGATTGATCAATTCGCTGTGTTGTCGTTCCCGCGGCTGACAATGTTGAGAGGTCTTCCTCAAGAAGCACCGTCTCTAATTGAGAGTACCGACTGCAATAATTGGTTCTCCAGGTATATATCGACGGCTACAGCAATATGGGGTAGTCATTCATAGACATACTTCCATGAAATATAACAAAACAAAAATAGAACAAGAACAGCAAACAACATGGACTCTTCAATAAGGTACTTAAATACTGATATTGTAAGAAGTTAATGATATACAATATTGTTTCATTTGATTTGAGTTTAATGTAAGTTTGCACATAAAGCGCTTTTTTTCTTCTATACGAACTTCACGTATTTCATTAATATCTTTTCAGATTGCGTCTCTTTGACTCCTTGATGGATTCTCCACTATGCTCTGCCGACTTCAAGTGGAATAATCTGGATGCAGTTATCACTCCCTTCGGCAAGGGCGAAAACTCTGTTGATTCAGGATTTGGATCAAGTGACGAAACTATGGTAGTTCTTCCACTGAGTTTGAAATAAATATTAACCACAATCGAAAATCTTCATAGTTCTCCAAAACCTGTTTCTCGTTGTTGTATTTATCTCCTTCTAGACATACATTTTCCATTTTCTCTTTCTCAGGAAGAGTTTCCAAGATCACAGACCGCTACAGGTGCCAGAAAGGGTCTCTTTACCAGGAAAAGACTCTCCGATACCTGCGACGAAACAGCCAATAAAAGACAAAGAACAGATTTCAGTGGCATGTTTCAGGTAAACACGTGACACCATTCTTACGGTAATCTGTTTTAACCCCTCAACTTGGGTATCGAGTATTTTAAAGACAATTTTTTTCACCTTGAAATTAAGCTTTTAATGCATTGTAGATATCATATTTTTGCACTCGCTGTAAACAAGAGTTTCGTGGGAGAAACAGATGTAATCGTTTTGATATTAAATGTTTCTGTAAAGTTCAAACGCATTTCAAAACTTGGAACATGTCTTTGATTCAGGACTCCACGCAGACCACATCTCAGAATGTCATCGAGGCTGTCGACAAACTCACTTCTCAAAGACAATTGGTTGCTGACGGATCACGTGACTACACTCTTCCCACAATTCCAGGAAAACACAGTGACCTCCGGTCTGTATCAGTTGACACGATGACGGATGTACTTACCGGAAAGTTCGACAACAAATTAGGCAAGGTGACAATCGTTGACTGTAGATATCCGTATGAATTTGACGGAGGTCATATAAGGGGAGCTTTAAATCTGTACACGAAAGATGCCGTCCAGTCATTGCTCGAACACCCAGTGATATCAGACAAGTCACACGTGCTCATCTTCCACTGTGAATTCTCATCAGAACGCGGTCCTAAAATGTAAGTTGTCCAATGATTATAATATAATTGTTTCTATTTTGCCGGACTTACCTTATTTTGGCATATCAGGATGAATACTTACCTAAGTTGTAATCTTTATTCGGGCATTTTATTTTTCATTTTAAATACTTACCACTCAAACACAAAATAAATAAAATACACTAATAATTTACATTACTATTCCTCAGGTATCGATTTCTGAGAAGCCAAGACCGTGAGCTGAACAAGGACAGGTACCCACAGTTGAACTTTCCGGAAATATACCTACTAGACGGGGGCTACAAGTCCTTCTTTAACACACAACAGGCCCACTGTGAGCCCATGGCCTATAAACCCATGTTACACGAAGATCATGCGGCCGATTTACGTCACTTCCGGGTCAAGTCTAAGTCATGGACCGCTGGAGAGGCTCAACAGACCAGTAGACGAACCAAGACCCGACGTTCTCGACTCGGTCTCGACTTCTAATACACTTTTATATACTTATGAACATGGGTTTAACATTTATTTGTGACTGAGCTTGTTAATGGTTTTGTTAAAGTTGTTGCTAAGTTGTTATTCGTTAGGTATTGATCATAATTCCAGATTTAATATGCAGCGTGACGATTAAAGCTTATTTGAAAAAAAAATCTTTTAATTTTGTTTTCTTGAACTTCCACTCTTCGCCAAGCCAGCAATAATTCGAAAGTAAAGCTATCTTGAAAAAGATTGTTATCAACCATAGACGCTTTTGTATTTAAATTACTGCTTGACGATTATTGAAATATCCGATTTAACGTCAAAGAAAACGCAAACAGTCCCGAACTCGCAAGAGGCAAAAACCGATAGATATTCATTATTGTATTTTCATTTCTATTTCTCTAAACTTGGACCCTGCTATTTATTATTACACCCAGAAACCGAATAGGCAACTCCGTCTTGAAGATGGTATGCGACTGTAAGAATTAAAAAGTGCGAACAATTAATTCAATTAGATGAAAATTTAACGCGAGATGCTATTTATTCATGCACTTCATCTTTGTGAAAGGAACTCGTAATGTTGTGTATTCATTACCTACATATATGTTCAAAGAACGCGTAATCTGATTTTTCATGCCATACATATGTGTGAAAAGAACGCCTAATGCTGTGTATTCATGCCCTATATCTATTTGAAAGAAACACGTAATGCTGTTTATTCCTGAAATACATCTATGTAGAAAGAACGCGTAATGGTCTTTATTTATGCTCTACATCTAAGTGAAAAGAACGCGTAATGCTGTTTATTCATGCCCTACAGCTATTTTAAAAGAACGCATACTGCTGTTTATTCATGCCCTACATCTTTGTAAAAAAAGAACGCATAATGCTTTTTATTCATGCCCTACATCTATGTGAAGATGTCGCGTAATGATGGTTATGCATGCCCTACATGTATGATAAAGAACGCGTAATGAAGTTTATTCATGCCATAAATCTATGTTAAAAGAGAGCGTAATGCTGTTTATTCATGCCCTACATCTATGAAAAGGAACGCTTAATGCTGTTTATTCATGCCCTACATGTATGTTAAAAGAACGCGTAATTCTGTTTATTCATGCCCTACATCTCTGAAAAGGAACGCATAATGCTGTTTATTCCTGCCCTAAATCTATGTGAAAAGAACGCGTAATGAAGTTTATTCATGCCATAAATCTATGTTAAAAGAAGGCGTAATGATGTTTATTCATGCCCTACATCTATGAAAAGGAACGCTTAATGCTGTTTATTCATGTCCTACATCTATGTTAAAAGAACGCGTAATGCTGTTTATTCATGCCCTACATGTATCCTAAAAGAACGCGTAATGCTGTTTATTCATGCCCTACATGTATGTTAAAAGAACGCGTAATGCTGTTTATTCATGACCTACATCTATGAAAAGGAACGCTTAATGCTGTTTATTCATGCCCTACATCTATGAAAAGGATCGCGTAATGCTGTTTATTCATGTCCTACATGTATGAAAAGGAACGCTTAATGCTGTTTATTCATGCTCTACATGTATGTTAAAAGAACGCGTAATGCTGTTTATTCATGCCCTACATCTATGAAAAGGAACGCATAATGCTGTTTATTCCTGCCCTACATCTTTGTGAAAAGAACGCGTAGCGCCGTTTATTCGTTCCCTAAATTTGTGTGAAAAAACGCATAATGCTGTTTATTCATGAACTACATGTATGTTAAAAGAACGCGTAATTCTGTTAATTCATGCCCTACATCTATGAAAAGGAACACATAATGCTGTTTATTCCTGCCCTACATCTATGTGAAAAGAACGCGTAATGCTGTTTTATGCCCTACATCTATGTGAAGATGTCGCGTAATGATGGTTATGCATGCCCTACATGTATGTTAAAAGAACGCGTAATGAAGTTTATTCATGCCATAAATATATGTTATAAGAAGGCGTAATGCTGTTTATTCATGCCCTACATCTATGAAAAGGAACGCTTAATGCTGTTTATTCATGTCCTACATCTATGTTAAAAGAACGCGTAATGCTGTTTATTCATGCCCTACATGTATCTTAAAAGAACGCGTAATGCTGTTTATTCATGCCCTACATGTATGTTAAAGGACGCGTAATGCTGTTTATTCATGACCTACATCTATGAAAAGGAACGCTTAATGCTGTTTATTCATGCCCTACATCTATGAAAAGGATCGCGTAATGCTGTTTATTCATGTCCTACATGTATGAAAAGGAACGCTTAATGCTGTTTATTCATGCCCTACATGTATGTTAAAAGAACGCGTAATGCTGTTTATTCATGCCCTACATCTATGAAAAGGAACGCATAATGCTGTTTATTCCTGCCCTACATCTTTGTGAAAAGAACGCGTAGCGCCGTTTATTCGTTCCCTAAATTTGTGTGAAAGAACGCATAATGCTGTTTATTCATGCCCTACATCTATGTAAAAGGAACGTGTAATGCTGTTTATTCATGCCCTACATCTATGTAAAAACAACGCGTAATGCTGTTTATTCATGCCCTACATCTATGTAAAAACGCGTAATGCTGTTTATTCAAGCCCTTCATCTATATAAAAACGCATAATGCTATTTAATCATGCCATACATCTGCGTGAAAAGAACGCGTAATGCTATTATTCATGCCGAAATCTATGTCAAAAGAACGCGTAATGCTGTTTATTCATGCCCTACATATATGTTCAAAGAAGACGTAATCTATTTATTCATGCCCTACATCTGTGTGAAAAGAACGCGTGATGCTGTTTATTCATGCCCTACCTATATGTTAAAAGAACGCGTAATCTGTTTATTCATGCCCTACATCTGTGTGAAAAGAACGCATAATGCTGTTTATTCATGCCCTATATCTATGTAAAAAGAAAGCGTAATGCTGTTTATTTATGGGCTACATCTGTGTGAAATGATCACGTAATTCTGTGTATTCATGGCTTAGATCTATGTGAAAAGAACGCGTAATGGTTTTAATTCATGCCCTACATATATGTGAAAAGAACGCGTAATCTGTTTATTCATGCCCTACATGTATGTGAAAAGAACGCATTATGCTCTTTATTCATGCCCTACATCTATGTAAAAAGAACGCGTAATGCTGTTTATTCATGCCCTAAATGTAAATCAATAGAACGCGTAATGCTGTTTATTCATGAATTACATCTGTGTGAGAAGATCGCGTAATTCTGTTTATTCATGGCCTAGATCTATTTGAAAAGAACGCGTTATGCCATTTATTCATGTGCTACATCTATGAGAAAAGAACGCGTAATGCTGTTTATTCGTGTCATACATATGTGTGAAAAGAACGCGTAATGTTGTTTATTCATGCCTTACATCTATGTGAATAGGACATGTTGTGCTGTTTATTCATGCGCTACATCTTTGTGGAAAAATCGCGTAATGCTGTTTATTCATATCCTATATTTATCTGAATATAACGCGTTTTGCTGTTAATTCATGCCCTACATCTATGTAAAACGAGAAGCATACCACCGCCTCATCATACCAAACATGTATTTCCTTTCCGACCCACTATGCACACTAAACATTTTTAAAAGAAGAAAACCCCGTGACCACTAGATTATGTGATTAAGCTATATCAATATCCGTGTAATCGGCGCGATTAAGTCGAAATCTATTTTTAGCAGAAATCTGTATGAGCGTAATTAATCATTTCGACAATGTGACCACTATGAGCGAGTTTTTCAAGATTTGTCTTAAGTAACAGTTTAGGTAGTGGCCAATACAATGCTCACTTACGCTGAAGTATGAGTTTATGCAGAACCTGTATATGCTATTGGCAAAGTGTAGAATACCCCATTTAAGGTCTTATTTCTTAATTGTTTTCCGGCTGCGTTATTATATTCCAAGAAAACAGCAAACAAGATGGTAAATAAAGGAATAAATGATATTAAACACAAGTGAAACAACTACGTGAAGAAAACGACACTGCAACATTTTTTGCTTTTATAACATGTATCCCTATCACTGAATAAACTGCTTAATTTGACTGCTGTATGCACTGCCTTAGCATTAAATACAGGTACAAAATTAGGAAAAACAGCCTACCAAATCGTTCAGATAGTCCAAGGGCGATAGGATAAATTTCATTCACATCATTCAGTGACATTTAAAAAAAGTAAATTAGCATTATTAATATTAATGTAAAACTATGTTTTCGTATTCAGAATTATTATTGTTGAAATTAGTTGAGTATGGCAAAAGTTTCGATCAGTCCCAATCTGTATGATGTACAGATAGGTGATTAAAATCCAATTAGATCCGTCCTCATGGCGTAGTGGCAATACTGGTGTCTAGCGGTCCGCTAATTACATCAAACAAACTACTTTACATCCACACAACACATTGTTGATCCAATTATCGGGAGATGAGCGAGAGATTTAAGTACATCCCGTGCTTGATCAATTCGCTGTGTTGTATTTCCCGCGGCTGACAATGTTGAGAAGTCTTCCTCAAGAAGCACCGTCTCTAATTGAGAGTACCGACTGCAATAATTGGTTCTCCAGGTATATATCGAGGGCTACAGCAATATGGGGTAGTCATTCATAGACATACTTCCATGAAATATAACAAAACAAAAATAGAACAAGAACAGCAAACAACATGGACTCTTCAATAAGGTACTCTAATACTGATATTGTAAGAAATTAATGATATAAAATATTGTTTCATTTGATTTCAGTTTACTGTTAGTTTGCACATAAAGCGCTTTATTTCTTCTATACGAACTTCACGTATTTCATTAATATCTTTTTTAGATTGCGTCTCTTTGACTCCTTGATGTATTCTCCACTATGCTCTGCCGACTTCAAGTGGAATAATCTGAATGCAGTTATCACCCCATTCGGCAAGGGCGAAAACTCTGTTGATTCAGGATTTGGATCAAGTGACGAAACTATGGTAATTTCTATACATTATCAATATTCCAACTTCCGTACATTCCATCAAATAACACTAAATATAATTATCAATAAAGAATAGATTTTCCACTGAGTTTGAAATAAATATTAACCATAATCGAAAATCTTCATACTTCTTCAAAACCTGTTTCTCGTTGTTGCAATTATCTCCTTCTAGACATACATTTTCCATTTTCTCTTTCTCAGGAAGAGTTTCCAAGATCACAGACCGCTACAGGTGCCAGAAAGGGTCTCTTTACCAGGAAAAGACTCTCCGATACCTGCGACGAAACAGCCAATAAAAGACAAAGAACAGATTTCAGTGGCATGTTTCAGGTAAACACGTGACACCATTCTTAATCTGTTTTAACCCCTCAACTTGGGTATCGAGCATTTTAAAGACAATTTTTTCACCTTGAAATTATGCTTTTAATGCATTGTAGTTATCATATTTTTGCACTCGTTGTAAACAAGAGTTTCGTGGGAGAAACAGATGTAATCGTTTTGATATTAAATGTTTCTGTAAAGTTCAAACGCATTTCACAACTTGGAACATGTCTTTGATTCAGGACTCCACGAAGACCACATCTCAGAATGTCATCGAGGCTGTCGACAAACTCACTTCTCAAAGACAATTGGTTGCTGACGGATCACGTGACTACACTCTTCCCACAATTCCAGGAAAACACAGTGACCTCCGGTCTATATCAGTTGACACGATGACGGATGTACTTACCGGAAAGTTCGACGACAAATTGGGCAAGGTGACAATCGTTGACTGTAGATATCCGTATGAGTTTGACGGAGGTCATATTATGGGAGCTGTAAATCTGTACACGAAAGATGCCGTCCAGTCATTGCTTGAACACCCGGTGATATCAGACAAGTCACACGTGCTCATCTTCCACTGTGAATTTTCATCAGAACGCGGTCCTAAAATGTAAGTTGTCCAATGATTATAATATAATTGTTTCTATTTTGCCGGGCTAACCTTATTTTAGCATATCAGGATGAATACTTACCTAAGTTGTAATCTTTATTCGGGCATTTTATTTTTCATTTTAAATACTTACCACTCAAACACAAAATAGATAAAATACACTAAGAATTTACATTACTATTCCACAGGTATCGATTTCTGAGAAGCCAAGACCGTGAGCTGAACAAGGACAGGTACCCACAGTTGAACTTTCCGGAAATATACCTACTGGACGGGGGCTACAAGTCCTTCTTCAACACACAACAGGCCCACTGTGAGCCCATGGCCTATAAACCCATGTTACACGAAGATCACGCGGCCGATTTACGTCACTTCCGGGTCAAGTCTAAGTCATGGACCGCTGGAGAGGCTCAACAGACCAGTAGACGAACCAAGACCCGACGTTCTCGACTCGGTCTCGACTTCTAATACACTTTTATATACTTATGAACATGGGTTTAACATTTATTTGTGACTGTGCTTGTTAATGGCTTTGTTAAGTTTGTTGCTAAGTTGTTATTCGTTAGGTATTGATCATAATTCCAGATTTAATATGCAGCGTGACGATTAAAGCTTATTTGAAAAAAAAAACACTTTTGATTTTGTTTTCTTGAACTTCCATTCTTCGCCAAGCCAGCAAAAATTCGAAAGTAAAGCTATCTTGAAAAAGATTATTATCAACCATAGAGGCTTTTGTATTTAAATTACTGCTTGACGATTATTGAAATATCCGATTTAACGTCAAAGAAAACGCAAACAGTCCCGAACTCGCAAGAGGCAAAAACCGGTAGATATTCATTATTGTATTTTCATTTCTATTTCTCTAAACTTGGACCCTGCAATTTATTATTACACCCAGAAACCGAATAGGCAACTCCGTTTTGAAGATGGTATGCGACTGTTAGAATTAAAAAGTGCAAACAATTAATTCAATTAGTTGAAAATTTAACGCGAGATGCTGTTTATTCATGCACTACATCTATGTGAAAGGAACTCGTAATGCTGTGTATTCATTACCTACATATATGTTCAAAGAACGCGTAATCTGATTTTTCATGCCATACATATGTGTGAAAAAAACGCCTAATGATGTGTATGCATGCCCTACATCTATTTGAAAAGAACACGTAATGCTGTTTATTCCTGAAATACATCTATGTAGAAAGAACGCGTAATGCTGTTTATTTATGCTCTACAGCTATTTTAAAAGAACGCATAATGCTGTTTATTAATGCCGAAATCTATGTCAAAAGAACTCGTTATGCTGTTTATTCATGTCCTACATATATGTTCAAAGAACGCGTAATATATTTATTCATGCCCTACATCTGTGTGAAAAGAACGCGTAATGCTGTTTATTCATGCCCTACATCTGTGTGAAAAGAACGCGTAATCTGTTTATTCATGCCCTACATCTGTGTGAATAGAACGCGCAATGCTGTTTATTTATGCCCTACATATATGTTAAAAGAACGCGTAATCTGTTTATTCATGCCCTACATCTATGTTAAAAGAACGCGTAATCTGTTTATTCATGCCCTACATCTGTGTGAAAAGAACGCATAATGCTGTTTATTCATGCCCTACATCTGTGTGAAAAGAATGCATAATGCTGTTTATTCATGCCCTATATCTATGTAAAAAGAAAGCGTAATGCTGTTTATTTATGGGCTACATCTGTGTGAAATGATCGCGTAATTCTGTGTATTCATGGCCTAGATCTATGTGAAAAGAACGCGTAATGGTATTAATTCATGCCCTACATCTATGTGAAAAGAACGCGTAATCTGTTTATTCATGCCCTACATATATGTGAAAAGAACGCATAATGCTGTTTATTCATGCCCTACATCTATGTAAAAAGAAAGCGTAATTCTGTTTATTCATGCCCTAAATGTAAATGAATAGAACGCGTAATGCTGTTTATTCATGAGCTACATCTGTGTGAGAAGATCGCGTAATTCTGTTTATTCATGGCCTAGATCTATGTGAAAAGAACTCATTATGCCGTTTATTCATGTGCTACATCTATGTTAAAAGAACGCGTAATGTTGTTTATTCGTACGCTACATCTATGAGAAAAGAACGCGTAATGCTGTTTATTCGTGTCATACATATGTGTGAAAAGATCGCATAATGCTGTTTATTCATGCCATACATCTATGTGAATAGGACGTGTTGTGCTGTTTATTCATGCGCTACATCTTTGTGGAAAAAAACGCGTAATGCTGTTTATTCATATCCTACATTTATCTGAATATAACGCGTTTTGCTGTTAATTCATGCCCTACATCTATGTAAAACGAGAAGCATAACACCGCCTCATCATACCAAACATGTATTTCCTTTCCGACCCAGTGTGCACACTAAACATTTTTAAAAGAAGAAAACCCCGTGACCACTAGATTATGTGATTAAGTTATATCAATATCCATGTAATCGGCGCGATTAACTTAGTTAGTTGAGTATGGCAAAGGTTTCGATCAGTCCCAATCTGTATGATGTACAGATTCTTGCTGCATGCACATATATTGTGTATAGAGCAAGAATTTGTTTCTCCCACAGCAACGACATACCCAATAATTTAACAAAATTATTATTATTAAAATTGATATCGTATCTCCCACAGCAACGACATACCCAATAATTTTTAAAAAAATATTATTGTTATTACTATCATTATTATTATTATTATTATTATTTTATTTTTTTATTTTATTATTTTTTTTTATTATTTGTATTTTTTTTTTTAAATTATTATCCTAAAAAACTGTTCCTCATTTCCAATTTACCTAATTACGTTTTCCACCCCGCCCCTTACTTCAAATATTACTAAGCATTCTATCCTTAAAAAAGATTCATACTCTAAATGTTGTACTCACCTCTGATAACCCATCTTTGTATTGTATAATTATCCATGCTGTATACTTTGTATACTTGGAAGAAATAAAGATATGTTCTGTTCTGTTCTGATAGGTGATTAAAATCCAATTAGATCCGTCCTCATGGCGTAGTGGCAATACTGGTGTCTAGCGGTCCGCTAATTACATCAAACAAACTACTTTACATCCACACAACACATTGTTGATCCAATTATCGGGAGATGAGCGAGAGATTTAAGTACATCCCGTGATTGATCAATTCGCTGTGTTGTCGTTCCCGCGGCTGACAATGTTGAGAAGTCTTCCTCAAGAAGCACCGTCTCTAATTGAGAGTACCGACTGCAATAATTGCTTCTCCAGGTATATATAGACGGCTACAGCAATATGGGGTAGTCATTCATAGACATACTTCCATGAAATATAACAAAACAAAAATAGAACAAGAACAGCAAACAACATGGACTCTTCAATAAGGTACTTAAATACTGATATTGTAAGAAGTTAATGATATACAATATTGTTTCATTTGATTTGAGTTTAATGTAAGTTTGCACATAAAGCGCTTTTTTTCTTCTATACGAACTTCACGTATTTCATTAATATCTTTTCAGATTGCGTCTCTTTGACTCCTTGATGGATTCTCCACTATGCTCTGCCGACTTCAAGTGGAATAATCTGGATGCAGTTATCACTCCCTTCGGCAAGGGCGAAAACTCTGTTGATTCAGGATTTGGATCAAGTGACGAAACTATGGTAGTTCTTCCACTGAGTTTGAAATAAATATTAACCACAATCGAAAATCTTCATACTTCTCCAAAACCTGTTTCTCGTTGTTGTATTTATCTCCTTCTAGACATACATTTTCCATTTTCTCTTTCTCAGGAAGAGTTTCCAAGATCACAGACCGCTACAGGTGCCAGAAAGGGTCTCTTTACCAGGAAAAGACTCTCCGATACCTGCGACGAAACAGCCAATAAAAGACAAAGAACAGATTTCAGTGGCATGTTTCAGGTAAACACGTGACACCATTCTTATTCTGTTTTAAAACCCTCAACTTGGGTATCGAGTATTTTAAAGACAATTTTTTCACCTTGAAATTATGCTTTTAATGCATTGTAGATATCATATTTTTGCACTCGCTGTAAACAAGAGTTTCGTGGGAGAAACAGATGTAATCGTTTTGATATTAAATGTTTCTGTAAAGTTCAAACGCATTTCACAACTTGGAACATGTCTTTGATTCAGGACTCCACGAAGACCACATCTCAGAATGTCATCGAGGCTGTCGACAAACTCACTTCTCAAAGACAATTGGTTGCTGACGGATCACGTGACTACACTCTTCCCACAATTCCAGGAAAACACAGTGACCTCCGGTCTATATCAGTTGATACGATGACGGATGTACTTACCGGAAAGTTCGACAACAAATTAGGCAAGGTGACAATCGTTGACTGTAGATATCCGTATGAATTTGACGGAGGTCATATCAGGGGAGCTGTAAATCTGTACACGAAAGATGCCGTCCAGTCATTGCTCGAACACCCTGTGATATCAGAAAAGTCACGCGTGCTCATCTTCCACTGTGAATTCTCATCAGAACGCGGTCCTAAAATGTAAGTTGTCCAATGATTATAATATAATTGTTTCTATTTTGCCGGACTTACCTTATTTTGGCATATCAGGATGAATACTTTCCTAAGTTGTAATCTTTATTCGGGCATTTTATTTTTCATTTTAAATACTTACCACTCAAACACAAAATAAATAAAATACACTAAGAATTTACATTACTATTCCACAGGTATCGATTTCTTAGAAGCCAAGACCGTGAGCTGAACAAGGACAGGTACCCACAGTTGAACTTTCCGGAAATATACCTACTAGACGGGGGCTACAAGTCCTTCTTTAACACACAACAGGCCCACTGTGAGCCCATGGCCTATAAACCCATGTTACACGAAGATCATGCGGCCGATTTACGTCACTTCCGGGTCAAGTCTAAGTCATGGACCGCTGGAGAGGCTCAACAGACCAGTAGACGAACCAAGACCCGACGTTCTCGACTCGGTCTCGACTTCTAATACACTTTTATATACTTATGAACATGGGTTTAACATTTATTTGTGACTGTGCTTGTTAATGGTTTTGTTAAAGTTGTTGCTAAGTTGTTATTCGTTAAGTATTGATCATAATTCCAGATTTAATATGCAGCGTGACGATTAAAGCTTATTTGAAAAAAAAATATTTTGATTTTGTTTTCTTGAACTTCCATTCTTCGCCAAGCCAGAAATAATTCGAAAGTAAAGCTATCTTGAAAAAGATTGTTATCAACCATAGACGCTTTTGTATTTAAATTACTGCTTGACGATTATTGAAATATCCGATTTAACGTCAAAGAAAACGCAAACAGTCCCGAACTCGAAAGAGGCAAAAACCGATAGATATTCATTATTGTATTTTCATTTCTATTTCTCTAAACTTGGACCCTGCTATTTATTATTACACCCAGAAACCGAATAGGCAACTCCGTCTTGAAGATGGTATGCGACTGTAAGAATTAAAAAGTGCGAACAATTAATTCAATTAGATGAAAATTTAACGCGAGATGCTATTTATTCATGCACTTCATCTATGTGAAAGGAACTCGTAATGTTGTGTATTCATTACCTACATATATGTTCAAAGAACGCGTAATCTGATTATTCATGCCATACATATGTGTGAAAAGAACGCCTAATGCTGTGTATTCATGCCCTACATCAATTTGAAAGAAACACGTAATGCTGTTTATTCCTGAAATACATCTATGTAGAAAGAACGCGTAATGGTCTTTATTTATGCTCTACATCTAAGTGAAAAGAACGCGTAATGCTGTTTATTCATGCCCTACAGCTATTTTAAAAGAACGCATACTGCTGTTTATTCATGCCCTACATCTTTGTAAAAAAAGAACGCATAATGCTTTTTATTCATGCCCTACATCTATGTGAAAAGAACGCGTAATGCTGTTTTATGCCCTACATCTATGTGAAGATGTCGCGTAATGATGGTTATGCATGCCCTACATGTATGTTAAAGAACGCGTAATGAAGTTTATTCATGCCATAAATCTATGTTAAAAGAAGGCGTAATGCTGTTTATTCATGCCCTACATCTATGAAAAGGAACGCTTAATGCTGTTTATTCATGCCCTGCATGTATGTTAAAAGAACGCGTAATTCTGTTTATTCATGCCCTACATCTATGAAAAGGAACGCATAATGCTGTTTATTCCTGCCCTACATCTATGTGAAAAGAACGCGTAATGCTGTTTTATGCCCTATATCTATGTGAAGATGTCGCGTAATGATGGTTATGCATGCCCTACATGTATGTTAAAAGAACGCGTAGTGAAGTTTATTCATGCCATAAATCTATGTTAAAAGAAGGCTTAATGCTGTTTATTCATGCCCTACATCTATGAAAAGGAACGCTTAATGCTGTTTATTCAAGTCCTGCATCTATGTTAAAAGAACGCGTAATGCTGTTTATTCATGCCCTACATGTATGTTAAAAGAACGCGTAATGCTGTTTATTCATGACCTACATCTATGAAAAGGAACGCTTAATGCTGTTTATTCATGCCCTACATCTATGAAAAGGATCCCGTAATGCTGTTTATTCATGTCCTACATGTATGAAAAGGAACGCGTAATGCTGTTTATTCATGCCCTACATGTATGTTAAAAGAACGCGTAATGCTGTTTATTCATGCCTTACATCTATGAAAAGGAACGCATAATGCTGTTTATTCCTGCCCTACATCTTTGTGAAAAGAACGCGTAGCGCCGTTTATTCGTTCCCTAAATTTGTGTGAAAGAACGCATAATGCTGTTTATTCAGGCCCTACATCTATGTAAAAAGAACGTGTAATGCTGTTTATTCATGCCCACATCTATGTAAAAACAACGCGTAATGCTGTTTATTCATGCCCTACATCTATGTAAAAAGAACGCGTAATGCTGTTTTATGCCCTACCTCTATGTGAAGATGTCGCGTAATGATGGTTATGCATGGCCTACATGTATGTTAAAAGAACGCGTAATGAAGTTTATTCGTGCCATATATCTATGTTAAAAGAACGCGTAATGCTGTTTATTCATGCCCTACATCTATGAAAAGGAACGCTTAAAGCTGTTTATTCATGTCCTACATCTATGTTAAATGAACGCGTAATGCTGTTTATTCATGCCCTACATGTATGTTAAAAGAACGCGTAATGCTGTTTATTCATGCCCTATATCTATGAAAAGGAACGCTTAATGCTGTTTATTCATGTCCTACATCTATGAAAAGGAACGCGTAATGATGTTTATTCATGTCCTACATCTATGAAAAGGAACGCTTAATGCTGTTTATTCATGCCCTACATGTATGTTAAAAGAACGCGTAATGCTGTTATTCTTGCCATACATCTATGTTAAAAGAGCGCATAATGCTGTTTATTCCTGCCCTACATCTTTGTGAAAAGAACGCGTAGCGCCGTTTATTCGTTCCCTAAATTTGTGTGAAAGAACGCATAATGCTGTTTATTCATGCCCTACATCTATGTAAAAAGAACGTGTAATGCTGTTTATTCATGCCCTACATCTATGTAAAAACGCGTAATGCTGTTTATTCAAGCCCTTCAACTATATAAAAACGCATAATGCTATTTAATCATGCCATACATCTGCGTGAAAAGAACGCGTAATGCTATTATTCATGCCGAAATCTATGTCAAAAGAACGCGTAATGCTGTTTATTCATGCCCTACATATATGTTCAAAGAAGACGTAATCTATTTATTCAT
The DNA here is from genome assembly GCA_007844125.1 of Sinonovacula constricta. Lineage (NCBI taxonomy): Eukaryota > Metazoa > Mollusca > Bivalvia > Cardiida > Solecurtidae > Sinonovacula > Sinonovacula constricta. The sequence goes on from CM017558.1 coordinate 76,544,220, forward strand.
GCCCTACATCTGTGTGAAAAGAACGCGTGATGCTGTTTATTCATGTCCTACCTATATGTTAAAAGAACGCGTAATCTGTTTATTCATGCCCTACATCTGTGTGAAAAGAACACATAATGCTGTTTATTCATGCCCTATATCTATGTAAAAAGAAAGCGTAATGCTGTTTATTTATGGGCTACATCTGGGTGAAATGATCGCGTAATTCTGTGTATTCATGGCTTAGATCTATGTGAAAAGAACGCGTAATGGTTTTAATTCATGCCCTACATATATGTGAAAAGAACGCGTAATCTGTTTATTCATGCCCTACATCTGTGTGAAAAGAACGCATAATGCTGTTTATTCATGCCCTATATCTATGTAAAAAGAAAGCGTAATGCTGTTTATTTATGGGCTACATCTGGGTGAAATGATCGCGTAATTCTGTGTATTCATGGCTTAGATCTATGTGAAAAGAACGCGTAATGGTTTTAATTCATGCCCTACATATATGTGAAAAGAACGCGTAATCTGTTTATTCATGCCCTACATGTATGTGAAAAGAACCCATTATGCTCTTTATTCATGCCCTACATCTATGTAAAAAGAACGCGTAATGCTGTTTATTCATGCCCTAAATGTAAATCAATAGAACGCGTAATGCTGTTTATTCACGAGCTACATCTGTGTGAGAAAATCGCGTAATTCTGTTTATTCATGGCCTAGATCTATGTGAAAAGAACGCGTTATGACGTTTATTCATGTGCTACATCTATATTAAAAGAACGCGTAATGCTGTTTATTCGTGTCATACATCTGTGTGAAAAGAACGCGTAATGTTGTTTATTCATGCCTTACATCTATGTGAAAAGGACGTGTTGTGCTGTTTATTCATGCGCTACATCTTTGTGGAAAAATCGCGTAATGCTGTTTATTCATATCCTACATTTATCTGAATATAACGCGTTTTGCTGTTAATTCATGCCCTACATCTATGTAAAACGAGAAGCATAACACCGTCTCATCATACCAAACATGTATTTCCTTTCCGACCCACTATGCACACTAAACATTTTTAAAAGAAGAAAACCCCGTGACCACTAGATTATGTGATTAAGCTATATCAATATCCGTGTAATCGGCGCGATTAAGTCGAAATCTATTTTTAGCAGAAATCTGTATGAGCCTAATTAATCATTTCGAAAAAAGTGACCACTATGAGCGAGTTTTTCACGATTTGTCTTAAGTAACAGTTTAGGTAGTGGCCAATACAATGCTCACTTACGCTGAAGTATGAGTTTATGCAGAACCTGTATTTGCTATAGGCAAAGTGTAGAATACCCCATTTAAGGTCTTATTTCTTAATTGTTTTCCGGTTGCGTTATTATATTCCAAGAAAACAGCAAACAAGATTGTAAATAAAGGAATAAATGATATTAAACACAAGTGAAACAACTACGTGAAGAAAACGACACTGCAACATTTTTTGCTTTTATAATATGTATCCCTATCACTGAATAAACTGCTTAATTTGACTGCTGTATGCACTGCCTTAGCATTAAATACAGGTACAAAATTAGGAAAAACAGCCTACCAAATCGTTCAGATAGTCCAAGGGCGATAGGATAATTTTCATTTACATCATTCAGTGACATTTAAAAAAAGTAAATTAGCATTATTAATATTAATGTAAAACTATGTTTTCGTATTCAGAATTATTATTGTTGAAATTAGTTGAGTATGGCAAAAGTTTCGATCAGTCCCAATCTGTATGATGTACAGATAGGTGATTAAAATCCAATTAGATCCGTCCTCATGGCGTAGTGGCAATACTGGTGTCTAGCGGTCCGCTAATTACATCAAACAAACTACTTTACATCCACACAACACATTGTTGATCCAATTATCGGGAGATGAGCGAGAGATTTAAGTACATCCCGTGATTGATCAATTCGCTGTGTTGTATTTCCCGCGGCTGACAATGTTGAGAAGTCTTCCTCAAGAAGCACCGTCTCTAATTGAGAGTACCGACTGCAGTAATTGGTTCTCCAGGTATATATCGATGGCTACAGCAATATGGGGTAGTCATTCATAGACATTCTTCCATGAAATATAACAAAACAAAAATAGAACAAGAACACCAAACAACATGGACTCTTCAATAAGGTACTTAAATAATGATATTGTAAGAAATTAATGATATAAAATATTGTTTCATTTGATTTCAGTTTAATGTAAGTTTGCACATAAAGCGCTTTATTTCTTCTATACGAAGTTCACGTATTTCATTAATATCTTTTCAGATTACGTCTCATTGACTCCTTGATGGATTCTCCACTATGCTCTGCCGACTTCAAGTGGAATAATCTAGATGCAGTTATCACCCCCTTTGGCAAGGGCGAAAACTCTGTTGATTCAGGATTTGGATCAAGTGACGAAACTATGGTAATTTCTATACATTATCAATATTCCTTCTTCCGTACATGCCATCAAATAACACTAAATATAATTATCAATTAACAATAATTCTTCCACTGAGTTTGAAATAAATATTAACCACAATCGAAAATCTTCATACTTCTTCAAAACCTGTTTCTCGTTGTTGTATTTATCTCCTTCTAGACATACATTTTCCATTTTCTCTTTCTCAGGAAGAGTTTCCAAGATCACAGACCGCTACAGGTGCCAGAAAGGGTCTCTTTTCCAGGAAAAGACTCTCCGATACCTGCGACGAAACAGCCAATAAAAGACAAAGAACAGATTTCAGTGGCATGTTTCAGGTAAACACGTGACACCATTCTTAATCTGTTTTAACCCCTCAACTTGGGTATCGAGTATTTTAAAGACAATTTTTTAACCTTGAAATTATGCTTTTAATGCATTGTAGATATCATATTTTTGCACTCGCTGTAAACAAGAGTTTCGTGGGAGAAACAGATGTAATCGTTTTGATATTAAATGTTTCTGTAAAGTTCAAACGCATTTCACAACTTGGAACATGTCTTTGATTCAGGACTCCACGCAGACCACATCTCAGAATGTCATCGAGGCTGTCGACAAACTCACTTCTCAAAGACAATTGGTTGCTGACGGATCACGTGACTACACTCTTCCCACAATTCCAGGAAAACACAGTGACCTCCGGTCTATATCAGTTGACACGATGACGGATGTACTTACCGGAAAGTTCGACGACAAATTGGGCAAGGTGACAATCGTTGACTGTAGATATCCGTATGAGTTTGACGGAGGTCATATTAGGGGAGCTGTAAATCTGTACACGAAAGATGCCGTCCAGTCATTGCTCGAACACCCGGTGATATCAGACAAGTCACACGTGCTCATCTTCCACTGTGAATTCTCATCAGAACGCGGTCCTAAAATGTAAGTTGTCCAATGATTATAATATAATTGTTTCTATTTTGCCGGACTTACCTTATTTTGGCATATCAGGATGAATACTTGCCTAAGGTGTAATCTTTATTCGGGCATTTTATTTTTCATTTTAAATACTTACCACTCAAACACAAAATAAATAAAATACACTAAGAATTTACATTACTATTCCACAGGTATCGATTTCTGAGAAGCCAAGACCGTGAGCTGAACAAGGACAGGTACCCACAGTTGAACTTTCCGGAAATATACCTACTGGACGGGGGCTACAAGTCCTTCTTTAATACACAACAGGCCCACTGTGAGCCCATGGCCTATAAACCCATGTTACACGAAGATCACGCGGCCGATTTACGTCACTTCCGGGTCAAGTCTAAGTCATGGACCGCTGGAGACGCACAACAGACCAGTAGACGAACCAAGACCAGACGTTCTCGACTCGGTCTCGAGTTCTAATACACTTTTATAAAATCGATACACATGAACATGGGTATAACATTTATTTGTGACGGTGCTTGTTAATGTGTTTGTTAAGTTTGTTACTAAGTTGTTATTCGTTAGATATTGATCATAATGCCAGATTTAATATGCAGCACAACGATTAAAGCTTATTTGAAAGAAGATCTTTTTTTGAACTTCCATTCTTCGCCAAGCCAGCAATAATTCGAAAGTAAAGCTATATTGACATAGCTTGTTATCAACCATAGACGCTTTTGTATTTAAATTACTGCTTGACGATAATTGAAATATCCGATTTAACGGCAAAGAAAACGCAAACAGTCCCGAACTCGCAATAGGCAAAAACCGTTTGATATTCATTATTGTATTTTCATTTCTATTTCTCTAAACTTGGACCCCGCGATTTATTATTACACCGAGAAACCGAATAGGTAACTCCATTGTGAAGATTGTATGAGACTGTTAGAATTAAAAAGTGCGAACAATTAGTTCAATTAGATGAAAATTTAACGCGAAATGCTGTTTATTCATGCCCTACATCTATGTGAAAAGAACGCGTAAGGCTGTGTATTCATGCCCTACATATATGTTAAAAGAACGCGTAATCTGTTTATTCATGCCCTACATCTGTGTGAAAAGAACGCGTAATGCTGTTTATTCATGCCCTACATCTATGTGAAAAGAACGCGTAAGGCTGAGTATTCATGCCCTACATATATGTTAAAAGAACGCGTAAGGCTGTGTATTCATGCCCTACATATATGTTAAAAGAACGCGTAATCTGTTTATTCATGCCCTACATCTGTGTGAAAAGAACGCGTAATGCTGTCTATTCATGCCCTACATATATGTTAAAAGAACGCGTAATCTGTTTATTCATGCCATACATGTGAGTGAAAAGAACGCGAAATGCTGTTTATTTATGCCCTACATATATTTTAAAAGAACGCATAATCTGTTTTTCGTGGCCTACATCTGTGTGAAAAGAACGCATACTGCTGTTTATTCATGCCCTACATCTATGTAAAAGAAAGCATAATGCTGTTTATTTATGGTCTACATCTATGTGAAAAGAACGCGAAATGGTATTAATTCATGCCCTACATCTATGTGAACAGAACGCGTAATGCTGTGTATTCATGCCCTACATCTATGTGAAAAGAACGCGTAATGCTGTTTATTCATGCCCTACATATATGTGAAAAGAACGCGTAATGCTGTTTATTCATGCGCTACATCTATGTGAATAGGACGTGTAATGGTGTTTATTCATGCGCTACATCTCTGTGAAAAGAACGCATAATGCTGTTTATTCGTGTCATACATCTGTGTGAAAAGATTGCGTAATGCTGTTTATTCATGCCATACATCTGTGTGAATATGACGTGTTATGCTGTTTATTCATGCGCTACATCTTTGTGGAAAGAACGCGTAATGCTGTTTATTCATATCCTACATTTATCTGAATATAACGCGTTTTGCTGTTTATTCATGCCCTACATTTATCTAAAACGAAAAGCATAACACCGCCTCATCATACCAAACATGTATTTCCTTTCCGACGCACTGTGAACAGTTAACATTTTTAAAAGAAGAAAACCCCGTGACCACTAGATTATGTGATTAAGTTATATCAATATCCGTGTAATCGGCGCGATTAAGTCGAAATCTATTTTTAGCAGAAATCTGTATGAGCGTAATTAATCATTTCGAAAAAGTGACCACTATGAGCGAGTTTTTCACGATTTGTCTAAAGTAACAGTTTAGGTAGTGGCCAATACAATGCTCACTTACGCTGAAGTATGAGTTTATGCAGAACCTGTATTTGCTATTGGCAAAGTGTAGAATAGCCCATTTAAGGTCTTATTTCTTAATTGTTTTCCGGCTGCGTTATCATATTCAAAGAAAACAGCAAACAAGATTGTAAATAAAGGAATAAAAGATATTAAACACAAGTGAAACAACTACGTGAAGAAAACGACACTGCAACATTTTTTGCTTTAAAAATATGTATTCCTATCACTGAATAAACTGCTTAATTTGACTGCTGTATGCGCTGCCTTTGCATTAAAAACAGGTACAAAATAAAAAAAAAACAGCCTACCAAATCGTTCAAATAGTCCTAGGGCGATAGGATAAATTTCATTCACATCATTCAGTGACATTTAAAAAAAGTAAATTAGCATTATTAATATTAATGTAAAACTATGTTTTCGTATTCAGAATTATTATTGTTGAAATTAGTTGAGTATGGCAAAAGTTTCGATCAGTCCCAATCTGTATGATGTACAGAAAGGTGATTAAAATCCAATTAGATCCGTCCTCATGGCGTAGTGGCAATACTGGTGTCTAGCGGTCCGCTAATTACATCAAACAAACTACTTTACATCCACACAACACATTGTTGATCCAATTATCGGGAGGTGAGCGAGAGATTAAAGTACATGCCGTGATTGATCAATTCGCCGTGTTGTCGTTCCCGCGGCTGTCAATGTTGAGAAGTCTTCCTCAAGAAGCACCGTCTCTAATTGAGAGTACCGACTGCAGTAATTGGTTCTCCAGGTATATATCGACGGCTACAGCAATATGGGGTAGTCATTCATAGACATACTTCCATGAAATATAACAAAACAAAAATAGAACAAGAACACCAAACAACATGGACTCTTCAATAAGGTACATAAATACTGATATTGTAAGAAATTAATGATATAAAATATTGTTTCATTTGATTTCAGTTTAACGTTAGTTTGCTCATAAAGCGCTTTATTTCTTCTATACGAACTTCACGTATTTCATTAATATCTTTTCAGATTGCGTCTCTTTGACTCCTTGATGGATTCTCCACTATGCTCTGCCGACTTCAAGTGGAATAATCTGGAAGCAGTTATCACCCCCTTCGACAAGGGCGAAAACTCTGTTGATTCAGGATTTGGATCAAGTGACGAAACTATGGTAATTTCTATACATTATCAACATTCCTATTTCCGTACATTCCATCAAATAACACTTAATATAAATATCAATTAACAATAGTTCTTCCACTGAGTTTGAAATAAATATTAACCACAATCGAAAATCTTCATACTTCTTCAAAACCTGTTTCTCGTTGTTGTATTTATCTCCTTCTAGACATGCATTTTCCATGTTCTCTTTCTCAGGAAGAGTTTCCAAGATCACAGACCGCTACAGGTGCCAGAAAGGGTCTCTTTACCAGGAAAAGACTCTCCGATACCTGCGTCGAAACAGCCAATAAAAGACAAAGAACAGATTTCAGTGGCATGTTTCAGGTAAACACGTGACACCATTCTTAATCTGTTTTAAAACCCTCAACTTGGGTATCGAGTATTTTAAAGACAATTTTTTTTTAACCTTGAAATTATGCTTTTAATGCATTGTAGATATCATATTTTTGCACTCGCTGTAAACAAGAGTTTCGTGGGAGAAACAGATGTAATCGTTTTGATATTATTAAATGTTTCTGTAAAGTTCAAACGCATTTCACAACTTGGAACATGTCTTTGATTCAGGACCCCACGCAGACCACATCTCAGAATGTCATCGAGGCTGTCGACAAACTCACTTCTCAAAGACAATTGGTTGCTGACGGATCACGTGACTACACTCTTCCCACAATTCCAGGAAAACACAGTGACCTCCGGTCTATATCAGTTGACACGATGACGGATGTACTTACCGGAAAGTTCGACGACAAATTGGGCAAGGTGACAATAGTTGACTGTAGATAGATATCCGTATGAGTTTGACGTAGGTCATATTAGGGGAGCTGTAAATCTGTACACGAAAGATGCCGTCCAGTCATTGCTCGAACACCCGGTGATATCAGACAAGTCACACGTGCTCATCTTCCACTGTGAATTCTCATCAGAACGCGGTCCTAAAATGTAAGTTGTCCAATGATTATAATATAATTGTTTCTATTTTGCCGGACTTACCTTATTTTGGAATATCAGGATGAATACTTACCTAAGTTGTAATCTTTATTCGGGCATTTTATTTTTCATTTTAAATACTTACCACTCAAACACAAAATAAATAAAATACACTAAGAATTTACATTACTATTCCACAGGTATCGATTTCTGAGAAGCCAAGACCGTGAGCTGAACAAGGACAGGTACCCACAGTTGAACTTTCCGGAAATATACCTACTAGACGGGGGCTACAAGTCCTTCTTTAACACACAACAGGCCCACTGTGTGCCCATGGCCTATAAACCCATGTTACACGAAGATCACGCGGCCGATTTACGTCACTTCCGGGTCAAGTCTAAGTCATGGACCGCTGGAGAGGCTCAACAGACCAGTAGACGAACCAAGACCCGACGTTCTCGACTCGGTCTCGACTTCTAATACACTTTTATATACTTATGAACATGGGTTTAACATTTATTTGTGACTGAGCTTGTTAATGGTTTTGTTAAAGTTGTTGCTAAGTTGTTATTCGTTAGGTATTGATCATAATTCCAGATTTAATATGCAGCGTGACGATTAAAGCTTATTTGAAAAAAAATATTTTGATTTTGTTTTCTTGAACTTCCATTCTTCGCCAAGCCAGCAATAATTCGAAAGTAAAGCTATCTTGAAAAAGATTGTTATCAACCATAGACGCTTTTGTATTTAAATTACTGCTTGACGATTATTGAAATATCCGATTTAACGTCAAAGAAAACGCAAACAGTCCCGAACTCGCAAGAGGCAAAAACCGATAGATATTCATTATTGTATTTTCATTTCTATTTCTCTAAACTTGGACCCTGCTATTTATTATTACACCCAGAAACCGAATAGGCAACTCCGTCTTGAAGATGGTATGCGACTGTAAGAATTAAAAAGTGCGAACAATTAATTCAATTAGATGAAAATTTAACGCGAGATGCTATTTATTCATGCACTTCATCTATGTGAAAGGAACTCGTAATGTTGTGTATTCATTACCTACATATATGTTCAAAGAACGCGTAATCTGATTTTACATGCCATACATATGTGTGAAAAGAACGCCTAATGCTGTGTATTCATGCCCTACATCTATTTGAAAGAAACACGTAATGCTGTTTATTCCTGAAATACATCTATGTAGAAAGAACGCGTAATGGTCTTATTTATGCTCTACATCTAAGTGAAAAGAACGCGTAATGCTGTTTATTCACGCCCTACAGCTATTTTAAAAGAACGCATACTGCTGTTTATTCATGCCCTACATCTTTGTAAAAAAAGAACGCATAATGCTTTTTATTCATGCCCTGCATCTATGTGAAAAGAACGCATAATGCTTTTTATTCATGCCCTACATCTATGTGAAAAGAACGCGTAATGCTGTTTTATGCCCTACATCTATGTGAAGATGTCGCGTAATGATGGTTATGCATGCCCTACATGTATGTTAAAGAACGCGTAATGAAGTTCATTCATGCCATAAATCTATGTTAAAAGAAGGCGTAATGCTGTTTATTCATGCCCTACATCTATGAAAAGGAACGCTTAATGCTGTTTATTCATGCCCTACATGTATGTTAAAAGAACGCGTAATTCTGTTTATTCATGCCCTACATCTATGAAAAGGAACGCATAATGCTGTTTATTCCTGCCCTACATCTATGTGAAAAGAACGCGTAATGCTGTTTTATGCCCTACATCTATGTGAAGATGTCGCGTAATGATGGTTATGCATGCCCTACATGTATGTTAAAAGAACGCGTAATGAAGTTTATTCATGCCATAAATCTATGTTAAAAGTAGGCGTAATGCTGTTTATTCATGCCCTACATCTATGAAAAGGAACGCTTAATGCTGTTTATTCAAGTCCTACATCTATGTTAAAAGAACGCGTAATGCTGTTTATTCATGCCCTACATGTATCTTAAAAGGACGCGTAATGCTGTTTATTCATGCCCTACATGTATGTTAAAAGAACGCGTAATGCTGTTTATTCATGACCTACATCTATGAAAAGGAACGCTTAATGCTGTTTATTCATGCCCTACATCTATGAAAAGGGTCGCGTAATGCTGTTTATTCATGTCCTACATGTATGAAAAGGAACGCTTAATGCTGTTTATTCATGCCCTACATGTATGTTAAAAGAAACGCGTAATGCTGTTTATTCATGCCCTACATCTATGAAAAGGAACGCATAATGCTGTTTATTCCTGCCCTACATCTTTGTGAAAAGAACGCGTAGCGCCGTTTATTCGTTCCCTAAATATGTGTGAAAGAACGCATAATGCTGTTTATTCATGCCCTACATCTATGTAAAAAGAACGTGTAATGCTGTTTATTCATGCCCACATCTATGTAAAAAGAACGCGTAATGCTGTTTATTCATGCCCTACATCTATGTAAAACGCGTAATGCTGTTTATTCATGCCCTACATCTATGTAAAAATGCGTAATGCTGTTTATTCAGCCTTCATCTATATAAAAACGCATAATGCTATTTAATCATGCCCTACATCTGCGTGAAAAGAAAGCGTAATGCTATTATTCATGCCGAAATCTATGTCAAAAGAACGCGTAATGCTGTTTATTCATGCCCTACATATATGTTCAAAGAACACGTAATCTATTTATTCATGTCCTACATCTGTGAAAAGAACGCGTGATGCTGTTTATTCATGCCCTACCTATATTTAAAAGAACGCGTAATCTGTTTATTCATGCCCTACATCTGTGTGAAAGAACGCATAATGCTGTTTATTCATGCCCTATATCTATGTAAAAAGAACGCGTAATGCTGTTTATTTATGGGCTACATCTGTGTGAAATGATCACATAATTCTGTTATTCATGGCTTAGATCTATGTAAAAGAACGCGTAATGGTTTTAATTCATGCCCTACATATATGTGAAAAGAACGCGTAATCATGTGTATTCATGCCCTACATATATGTGAAAAGAACGCATCATGCTGTTTATTCATGCACTGCATCTATGTAAAAAGAACGCATAATGATGTTTATTCATGCCCTACATATAAATGAATAGAACGCGTAATGCTGTTTATTCATGAGCTACATCTGTGTGAGAAGATCGCGTAATTCTGTTTATTCATGGCCTAGATATATGTGAAAAGAACGCGTTATGTCGTTTATTCATGTCCTACATTTATGCTAATAGAACGCAGAATGCTGTTTATTCATGCCCTACATCTATGTAAAAAGAACGTGTAATGTTGTTTATTCGTCTCATACATCTGTGTGGAAAGAACGCGTAATACTGTATATTCATGCCATACATCTACGTGAATAGGACGTGTTACGCTGTTTATTCATGCGCTACATCAATGTTAAAAGAACGCATAATGCTGTTTATTCATGCCCTACATCTATGTGAATATGACGTGTTATGCTGTTTATTCTTGCCCTACATCTATGTGAATATGACGTGTTATGCTGTTTATTCATGCCATACATCTATGTGAAAAGAACGCGCAATGCTATTTATTCGTCTCATACATCTGTGTGAAAAGAACTCGTAATGCTGTTTATTCATACCATACATCTATGTGAATAGGACGTGTTATGCTGTTTATTCATGCGCTACATCTGTGTGGAAAGAATGCGTAATGCTGTTTATTCATATCCTACATTTATCTGAATGTAACGTGTTTTGCTGTTTATTCATGCCCTACATCTATGTAAAACGAGAAGCATAACACCGCCTCATCATACCAAACATGTATTTCCTTTCCGACGCACTATGCACACTAAACATTTTTAAAAGAAGAAAACCCCGTGACCACTAGATTATGTGATTATGCTTATATCAATATCCGTGTAATCGGCGCGATTAAGTCGAAATCTATTTTTAGCAGAAATCTGTATGAGCGTAATTAAACATTTGGACAAAGTGACCACTATGAGCGAGTTTTTCACGATTTGTCTTAAGTAACAGTTTAGGTAGTGGCCAATACAATGCTCACTTACGCTGAAGTATGAGTTTATGCAGAACCTGTATTTGCTATAGGCAAAGTGTAGAATACCCCAGTTGAGGTCTGATTTCTTAATTGTTTTCCGGCTGCGTTATTATATTCCAAGAAAACAGCAAACAAGATTGTAAATAAAGGAATAAATGATATTAAACACAAGTGATACAACTACGTGAAGAAAACGACACTGCAACATTTTTTGCTTTAAAAATATGTATCCCTATCACTGAATAAACTGCTTAATTTGACTGCTGTATGCACTGCCTTAGCATTAAATACAGGTACAATTTAAGGAAAAACAGCCTACAAAATCGTTCAGATAGTCCTAGGGCGTTAGGATAAAGTTCATTTACATCATTCAGTGATATTTAAAAAAAGTAAATAAGCATTATCAATATTAATGAAAAAATATGTTTTCGTATTCAGAATTATTATTGTTGAAATTAGTTGAGTATGGCAAAAGTTTCGATCAGTCCCAATCTGTATGATGTACAGAAAGATTATCAAAATCCAATTAGATCCGTCCTCATGGCGTAGTGGCAATACTGGTGTCTAGCGGTCCGCTAATTACATCAAACAAACTACTTTACATCCACACAACACATTGTTGATCCAATTATCGGGAGATGAGCGAGAGATTTAAGTACATCCCGTGATTGATCAATTAACCGTGTTGTCGTTCCCGCGGCTGTCAATGTTGAGAAGTCTTCCTCAAGAAGCACCATCTCTAATTGAGAGTGCCGACTGCAATAATTGGTTCTCAAGGTATATATCGACGGCTACAGCAATGTGGGGTACAGTCATTCATAGACATACTTCCATGAAATATAACAAAACAAAAATAGAACAAGAACAGCAAACAACATGGACTCTTCAATAAGGTACTTTTAAATACTGATATTGTAAGAAATTAATGATATAAAATATTGTTTCATTGGATTTCAGTTTAATGTACGTTTGCACATAACGCTCTATTTCCTCTATACGAACTTCACGTATTTCATTAATATCTTTTCAGATTGCGTCTCTTTGACTCCTTGATCGATTCTCCGCTATGCTCTGCCGACTTCAAGTGGAATAATCTGGACGCAGTTATCACCCCCTTCGGCAAGGGCGAAAACTCTGTTGATTCAGGATTTGGATCAAGTGACGAAACTATGGTAATTTCTATACATTATCAATATTCCTACTTCCGTACATTCCATCAAATAACACTAAATATAAGTATCAATTAACAAAAGTTCTTCCACTGAGTTTGAAATAAATATTAACCACAATCGAAAATCTTCATACTTCTTCAAAACCTGTTTCTCGTTGTTGTATTTATCTCCTTCTAGACATACATTTTCCATTTTCTCTTTCTCAGGAAGAGTTTCCAAGATCACAGACCGCTACAGGTGCCAGAAAGGGTCTCTTTACCAGGAAAAGACTCTCCGATACCTGCGACGAAACAGCCAATAAAAGACAAAGAACAGACTTCAGCGGCATATTTCAGGTAAGCACGTGACACCATTCTTAATCTGTTTTAACCCCTCAACTTGGGTATCGAGTATTTTAAAGACAATTTTTTCACCTTGAAATTATGCTTGTAATGCAATGTAGATGTCATATTTTTGCACTCGCTGTAAACAAGAGTTTCGTGGGAGAAACAGATGTAATCGTTTTGATATTAAATGTTTCTGTAAAGTTCAAACGCATTTCACAACTTGGAACATGTCTTTGATTCAGGACTCCACGCACACCACATCTCAGAATGTCATCGAGGCTGTCGACAAACTCACTTCTCAAAGACAATTGGTTGCTGACGGTTCACGTGACTACACTCTTCCCACAATTCCAGGAAAACACAGTGACCTCCGGTCTATATCAGTAGACACGATGACGGATGTACTTACCGGAAAGTTCGACGACAAATTGGGCAAGGTGACAATCGTTGACTGTAGATATCCGTATGAGTTTGACGGAGGTCATATTAGGGGAGCTGTAAATCTGTACACGAAAGATGCCGTCCAGTCATTGCTCGAACACCCGGTGATATCAGACAAGTCACACGTGCTCATCTTCCACTGTGAATTCTCATCAGAACGCGGTCCTAAAATGTAAGTTGTCCAATGATTATAATATAATTGTTTCTATTTTGCCGGACTTACCTTATTTTGGCATATCAGGATGAATACTTACCTAAGTTGTAATCTTTAATCGGGCATTTTATTTTTCATTTTAAGTACCTACTACTCAAACACAAAATAAATAAAATACACTAAGAATTTACATTACTATTCCACAGGTATCGATTTCTGAGAAGCCAAGACCGTGAGCTGAACAAGGACAGGTACCCACAGTTGAACTTTCCGGAAATATACCTACTGGACGGGGGCTACAAGTCCTTCTTTAACACACAACAGGCCCACTGTGAGCCCATGGCATATAAACCCATGTTACACGAAGATCACGCGGCCGATTTACGTCACTTCCGGGTCAAGTCTAAGTCATGGACCGCTGGAGACGCACAACAGACCAGTAGACGAACCAAGACCAGACGTTCTCGACTCGGTCTCGACTTCTAATACACTTTTATAAAATCGATACACATGAACATGGGTATAACATTTATTTGTGACTGTGCTTGTTAATGTGTTTGTTAAGTTTGTTACTAAGTTGTTATTCGTTAGATATTGATCATAATGCCAGATTTAATATGCAGCACAACGATTAAAGCTTATTTGAAAAAAGTTCTTTTGATTTTTTCTTTTTAACTTCCATTCTTCGCCAAGCCAGCAATAATTCGAAAGTAAAGCTATCTTGAAATAGCTTGTTATCAACCATAGACGCTTTTGTATTTAAATAACTGCTTGACGATAATTGAAATATCCGATTTAACGTCAAAGAAATCGCAAACAGTCCCGAACTCGCAATAGGCAAAAACCGATTGATATTCATTGTTGTATTTTCATTTCTATTTTTCTAAACTTGGACCCCGCGATTTATTATTACACCGAGAAACCGAATAGGTAACTCCATCTTGAAGATTGTATGAGACTGTTAGAATTAAAAAGTGCGAACAATTAATTCAATTAGATGAAAATTTAACGCGAAATGCTGTTTATTCATGCCCTACATCTATGTGAAAAGAAGGCGTAATGCTGTTTATTCATGCCCTACATATATGTTAAAAGAACGCGAAATGCTGTTTATTCATGCCCTACATCTGTGTGAAAAGAACGCGAAATGCTGTTTATTCATGCCCTACATCTGTGTGAAAAGAACGCGTAATGCTGTTTATTCATGCCCTACATATATGTTAAAAGGACGCGTAATCTGTTTATTCATGCCCTACATCTCTGTAAAAAGAAAACGTAATGCTGTTTATTCATGGTCTAGATCTATGTGAAAAGAACGCGTAATGGTATGAATTCATGCCCTACATCTATGTGAAAAGAACGCGTTATGATGTTTATTCATGTCCTACATATAAATGAATAGAACGCGCTATGACGTTTATTCATGTCCTAAATTTATGTTAATAGAACGCATAATGGTGTTTATTCATGCCCTACATCTATGTAAAAAGAACGCGTAATGCTGTTTATTCGTGTCATACATCTTTGTGAAAAGAACGCGTAATGCTGTTTATTCATGCCATACAAATATGTGAAAATGACGTGTTATGCTGTTTATTCATGGGCTACATCTATGTGAATAGAACGCGTAATGCTGTTTATTCATATCCTACATCAATGTGAAAAGAACGCGTATTGATGTTTATTCATGCCATACATCTATGTGAATAGGACGTGTTATGCTGTTTATTCATGCGCTACATCTGTGTGAAAAGAACGCGTAATGCTGTTTATTCGTGTCATAGGCCTACATCTCTGTGAAAAGAACGCGTAATGCTGTTTATTCGTGTCATACATCTGTGTAAAAGAACGCGTAATGCTGTTTATTCATGCCATACATCTATGTGAATAGGACGTGTTATGCTGTTTATTCATCAGTCATTCCAAATATTTTTTCTCTATTTCGTTTTTTTTTAAGTATGCTTAAACAGGATTTTGTTTCAATATGAAGTTAACAGTTACTTGTCCTACAACGTCCTATCTAAAATACGATTTAAATGAAAATGTTAAGTAAAATCCTTTCGGGTCTCTTAAAGTTTGAATCATGAAATGATGATGAATGTTTGTTGACAATTTATACAATGATATGGTCACGATTCCAATTCTCCCCCCTGTGAGAAACAAGAAAGTTGTTTTCCGGATTATAGACATCTACTTACCTGTGATTTCATTAAACCGTTTGATATTTGCCTTAGGAAAAGACATTTTGCCTTTCCAACAAGGTAAATATAAATTTTACATGCAAAAATAAACCACAACCGCCAAATAATTTAAACCAATTTCACGAACAGCCAATGGCTATCCACTTCCGGCTTTTATATCAGTGGGCAGACTACAACAAATGTATCTTGTGTAGAGCACACTACACGATATCGACGTTCGAAATTTCTATGAATAGCTATGAAATAAGAGGAATTGAAAAGAGAACATAACTTATTTTGTGCAGTTGCAGTCATTGTCTGTCAGGTTACTTTTAAACAGGAAATGTTTAATATATATACCGATATTAATCATATTGAGTTGATGACCCGGTAGAATAATTGCATATGATACAAGTCGTCGCATATTTGATTTTCTTTTACCATATAAACCATATTTATAAATACCATAAATAGATATTTAAATTTCAGGGAAAAAAACCCGTATAATTGACAATTTAATCCATGTAAGCTAAAGGCTTTGAAAAATTATATGCATTTAAACATGACCATAATTACTGATGGAATCAATATATGTGTATGTTTTGCCTATAGATATAACATAAGGAATTAATTATGTTGGCCAATGATTGAAATCTTATACATACTTTAACCATAAACACTATATGTACGCCGATTGTCAATAAAATTAAGTATATTTTTAGACACATTTTATACTCACATTTATTTAATTCTGTAGATTTAGAAGCGTAATTGCAATCATATTTTATACTTCTTACGTAGTTATTATAGAATAGATAGTTTCCATGTGATGTCATCGACACTGATAAGACAGTTTAAGGCAGCCATCTTTGTGGGCAGAAGCTAATGCAGGCAGAAATCGGGAAAAATGTGTTGTATTAAACTCACCACTGTGTTTTTATTTTTCAGTATATTTTACTGAATTTTATATCAAATTTAACAGCGTTTATAAAGTATTTTAGATATCAAAACTATATTTTCATAGTATAAAAGGTTAAAGAAATACAACCGAAAATCATACATTGTTCATTTTTTTATGTATGAGCCAATAGTCTTATATATTTCTGTGTATTAATTCTGTGTGCATTTATCAATTGTAATAATATTGTATTCTAAAAATATGAATTTCAAGAGCTTTCTAATGGTGTAAAGCTTTTACTTTTCCGACCACAAATGAAGAAATTACGAGAAAATAAAATTTAGCATTCTATACAATTCATATGAAAATCCACTGAAGTTACCATTAAAGATGACTGCCAAGATATGGGATTTTCACTGATGCGGAAATTATCTATAAGTAAAAACGTTATTTATTCAAAGTATTAAACATGGAGTAGTATATGAAGTTAACACGACTAAACCTTTTGATAGAAATTATATGGTTCCTAATACAAAAACAATTAACGAGGCGCAATGGCAATACTGGTGTCTAGCGGTCCGCTAATTACATCAAACAAACTACTTTACATCCACACACTGCATTGTTGATCCAATTATCGGGAGATGAGCGAGAGATTTAAGTACACCCCGTGATTGATCAATTCGCCGTGTTGTCGTTCCCGCGGTTGTCAATGTTGAGAAGTCTTCCTCAAGAAGCACCGTCTCTAATTGAGAGTACCGACTGCAATAATTGGTTGTCCCGGTATATATCGACGGCTACAGCAATATGGGGTACAGTCATTCATAGAAATACTTCCAGGAAATATTACGAAAAGAATATAGAAGAAGAACAGCAAACAACATGGGCTCTTCAATAAGGTACTTTTTAATACTGATATTGTAAGAAATTAATGATATAAAATATTGTTTCATTTGATTTCAATTTTAAGTTAGTTTGCTCATAAAACGCTTCATTTCTTCTATACGAACTTCACGTATTTCATTTATATATTTTTAGAATGCGTCTCTTTGACTCCTTGATCGATTCTCCGCTATGCTCTGCCGACTTCAAGTGGAATAATCTGGACGCAGTTATCACCCCCTTCGGCAAGGGCGAAAACTCTGTTGATTCAGGATTTGGATCAAGTGACGAAACTATGGTAATTTCTATACATTATCAATATTCCTACTTCCGTACATTCCATCAAATAACACTAAATATAAGTATCAATTAACAAAAGTTCTTCCACTGAGTTTGAAATAAATATTAACCACAATCGAAAATCTTCATACTTCTTCAAAACCTGTTTCTCGTTGTTGTATTTATCTCCTTCTAGACATACATTTTCCATTTTCTCTTTCTCAGGAAGAGTTTCCAAGATCACAGACCGCTACAGGTGCCAGAAAGGGTCTCTTTACCAGGAAAAGACTCTCCGATACCTGCGACGAAACAGCCAATAAAAGACAAAGAACAGACTTCAGCGGCATATTTCAGGTAAGCACGTGACACCATTCTTAATCTGTTTTAACCCCTCAACTTGGGTATCGAGTATTTTAAAGACAATTTTTTCACCTTGAAATTATGCTTGTAATGCAATGTAGATGTCATATTTTTGCACTCGCTGTAAACAAGAGTTTCGTGGGAGAAACAGATGTAATCGTTTTGATATTAAATGTTTCTGTAAAGTTCAAACGCATTTCACAACTTGGAACATGTCTTTGATTCAGGACTCCACGCACACCACATCTCAGAATGTCATCGAGGCTGTCGACAAACTCACTTCTCAAAGACAATTGGTTGCTGACGGTTCACGTGACTACACTCTTCCCACAATTCCAGGAAAACACAGTGACCTCCGGTCTATATCAGTAGACACGATGACGGATGTACTTACCGGAAAGTTCGACGACAAATTGGGCAAGGTGACAATCGTTGACTGTAGATATCCGTATGAGTTTGACGGAGGTCATATTAGGGGAGCTGTAAATCTGTACACGAAAGATGCCGTCCAGTCATTGCTCGAACACCCGGTGATATCAGACAAGTCACACGTGCTCATCTTCCACTGTGAATTCTCATCAGAACGCGGTCCTAAAATGTAAGTTGTCCAATGATTATAATATAATTGTTTCTATTTTGCCGGACTTACCTTATTTTGGCATATCAGGATGAATACTTACCTAAGTTGTAATCTTTAATCGGGCATTTTATTTTTCATTTTAAGTACCTACTACTCAAACACAAAATAAATAAAATACACTAAGAATTTACATTACTATTCCACAGGTATCGATTTCTGAGAAGCCAAGACCGTGAGCTGAACAAGGACAGGTACCCACAGTTGAACTTTCCGGAAATATACCTACTGGACGGGGGCTACAAGTCCTTCTTTAACACACAACAGGCCCACTGTGAGCCCATGGCATATAAACCCATGTTACACGAAGATCACGCGGCCGATTTACGTCACTTCCGGGTCAAGTCTAAGTCATGGACCGCTGGAGACGCACAACAGACCAGTAGACGAACCAAGACCAGACGTTCTCGACTCGGTCTCGACTTCTAATACACTTTTATAAAATCGATACACATGAACATGGGTATAACATTTATTTGTGACTGTGCTTGTTAATGTGTTTGTTAAGTTTGTTACTAAGTTGTTATTCGTTAGATATTGATCATAATGCCAGATTTAATATGCAGCACAACGATTAAAGCTTATTTGAAAAAAGTTCTTTTGATTTTTTCTTTTTAACTTCCATTCTTCGCCAAGCCAGCAATAATTCGAAAGTAAAGCTATCTTGAAATAGCTTGTTATCAACCATAGACGCTTTTGTATTTAAATAACTGCTTGACGATAATTGAAATATCCGATTTAACGTCAAAGAAATCGCAAACAGTCCCGAACTCGCAATAGGCAAAAACCGATTGATATTCATTGTTGTATTTTCATTTCTATTTCTCTAAACTTGGACCCCGCGATTTATTATTACACCGAGAAACCGAATAGGTAACTCCATCTTGAAGATTGTATGAGACTGTTAGAATTAAAAAGTGCGAACAATTAATTCAATTCGATGAAATTTTAACGCGAAATGCTGTTTATTCATGCCCTACATCTATGTGAAAAGAAGGCGTAATGCTGTTTATTCATGCCCTACATATATGTTAAAAGAACGCGAAATGCTGTTTATTCATGCCCTACATCTGTGTGAAAAGAACGCGAAATGCTGTTTATTCATGCCCTACATCTGTGTGAAAAGAACGCGTAATGCTGTTTATTCATGCCCTACATATATGTTAAAAGGACGCGTAATCTGTTTATTCATGCCCTACATCTCTGTAAAAAGAAAACGTAATGCTGTTTATTCATGGTCTAGATCTATGTGAAAAGAACGCGTAATGGTATGAATTCATGCCCTACATCTATGTGAAAAGAACGCGTTATGATGTTTATTCATGTCCTACATATAAATGAATAGAACGCGCTATGACGTTTATTCATGTCCTAAATTTATGTTAATAGAACGCATAATGCTGTTTATTCATGCCCTACATCTATATAAAAAGAACGCGTAATGCTGTTTATTCGTGTCATACATCTTTGTGAAAAGAACGCGTAATGCTGTTTATTCATGCCATACAAATATGTGAAAATGACGTGTTATGCTGTTTATTCATGGGCTACATCTATGTGAATAGAACGCGTAATGCTGTTTATTCATATCCTACATCAATGTGAAAAGAACGCGTATTGATGTTTATTCATGCCATACATCTATGTGAATAGGACGTGTTATGCTGTTTATTCATGCGCTACATCTGTGTGAAAAGAACGCGTAATGCTGTTTATTCGTGTCATAGGCCTACATCTCTGTGAAAAGAACGCGTAATGCTGTTTATTCGTGTCATACATCTGTGTAAAAGAACGCGTAATGCTGTTTATTCATGCCATACATCTATGTGAATAGGACGTGTTATGCTGTTTATTCATCAGTCATTCCAAATATTTTTTCTCTATTTCGTTTTTTTTTAAAGTATGCTTAAACAGGATTTTGTTTCAATATGAAGTTAACAGTTACTTGTCCTACAACGTCCTATCTAAAATACGATTTAAATGAAAATGTTAAGTAAAATCCTTTCGGGTCTCTTAAAGTTTGAATCATGAAATGATGATGAATGTTTGTTGACAATTTATACAATGATATGGTCACGATTCCAATTCTCCCCCCTGTGAGAAACAAGAAAGTTGTTTTCCGGATTATAGACATCTACTTACCTGTGATTTCATTAAACCGTTTGATATTTGCCTTAGGAAAAGACATTTTGCCTTTCCAACAAGGTAAATATAAATTTTACATGCAAAAATAAACCACAACCGCCAAATAATTTAAACCAATTTCACGAACAGCCAATGGCTATCCACTTCCGGCTTTTATATCAGTGGGCAGACTACAACAAATGTATCTTGTGTAGAGCACACTACACGATATCGACGTTCGAAATTTCTATGAATAGCTATGAAATAAGAGGAATTGAAAAGAGAACATAACTTATTTTGTGCAGTTGCAGTCATTGTCTGTCAGGTTACTTTTAAACAGGAAATGTTTAATATATATACCGATATTAATCATATTGAGTTGATGACCCGGTAGAATAATTGCATATGATACAAGTCGTCGCATATTTGATTTTCTTTTACCATATAAACCATATTTATAAATACCATAAATAGATATTTAAATTTCAGGGAAAAAAACCCGTATAATTGACAATTTAATCCATGTAAGCTAAAGGCGTTGAAAAATTATATGCATTTAAACATGACCATAATTACTGATGGAATCAATATATGTGTATGTTTTGCCTATAGATATAACATAAGGAATTAATTATGTTGGCCAATGATTGAAATCTTATACATACTTTAACCATAAACACTATATGTACGCCGATTGTCAATAAAATTAAGTATATTTTTAGACACATTTTATACTCACATTTATTTAATTCTGTAGATTTAGAAGCGTAATTGCAATCATATTTTATACTTCTTACGTAGTTATTATAGAATAGATAGTTTCCATGTGATGTCATCGACACTGATAAGACAGTTTAAGGCAGCCATCTTTGTGGGCAGAAGCTAATGCAGGCAGAAATCGGGAAAAATGTGTTGTATTAAACTCACCACTGTGTTTTTATTTTTCAGTATATTTTACTGAATTTTATATCAAATTTAACAGCGTTTATAAAGTATTTTAGATATCAAAACTATATTTTCATAGTATAAAAGGTTAAAGAAATATAACCGAAAATCATACATTGTTAATTTTTTTTATGTATGAGCCAATAGTCTTATATATTTCTGTGTATTAATTCTGTGTGCATTTATCAATTGTAATAATATTGTATTCTAAAAATATGAATTTCAAGAGCTTTCTAATGGTGTAAAGCTTTTACTTTTCCGACCACAAATGAAGAAATTACGAGAAAATAAAATTTAGCATTCTATACAATTCATATGAAAATCCACTGAAGTTACCATTAAAGATGGCTGCCAAGATATGGGATTTTCACTGATGCGGAAATTATCTATAAGTAAAAACGTTATTTATTCAAAGTATTAAACATGGAGTAGTATATGAAGTTAACACGACTAAACCTTTTGATAGAAATTATATGGTTCCTAATACAAAAACAATCAACGAGGCGCAATGGCAATACTGGTGTCTAGCGGTCCGCTAATTACATCAAACAAACTACTTTACATCCACACACTGCATTGTTGATCCAATTATCGGGAGATGAGCGAGAGATTTAAGTACACCCCGTGATTGATCAATTCGCCGTGTTGTCGTTCCCGCGGTTGTCAATGTTGAGAAGTCTTCCTCAAGAAGCACCGTCTCTAATTGAGAGTACCGACTGCAATAATTGGTTGTCCCGGTATATATCGACGGCTACAGCAATATGGGGTACAGTCATTCATAGAAATACTTCCAGGAAATATTACGAAAAGAATATAGAAGAAGAACAGCAAACAACATGGGCTCTTCAATAAGGTACTTTTTAATACTGATATTGTAAGAAATTAATGATATAAAATATTGTTTCATTTGATTTCAATTTTAAGTTAGTTTGCTCATAAAACGCTTCATTTCTTCTATACGAACTTCACGTATTTCATTTATATATTTTTAGAATGCGTCTCTTTGACTCCTTGATCGATTCTCCGCTATGCTCTGCCGACTTCAAGTGGAATAATCTGGACGCAGTTATCACCCCCTTCGGCAAGGGCGAAAACTCTGTTGATTCAGGATTTGGATCAAGTGACGAAACTATGGTAATTTCTATACATTATCAATATTCCTACTTCCGTACATTCCATCAAATAACACTAAATATAAGTATCAATTCACAAAAGTTCTTCCACTGAGTTTGAAATAAATATTAACCACAATCGAAAATCTTCATACTTCTTCAAAACCTGTTTCTCGTTGTTGTATTTATCTCCTTCTAGACATACATTTTCCATTTTCTCTTTCTCAGGAAGAGTTTCCAAGATCACAGACCGCTACAGGTGCCAGAAAGGGTCTCTTTACCAGGAAAAGACTCTCCGATACCTGCGACGAAGCAGCCAATAAAAGACAAAGAACAGACTTCAGCGGCATATTTCAGGTAAGCACGTGACACCATTCTTAATCTGTTTTAACCCCTCAACTTGGGTATCGAGTATTTTAAAGACAATTTTTTCACCTTGAAATTATGCTTGTAATGCAATGTAGATGTCATATTTTTGCACTCGCTGTAAACAAGAGTTTCGTGGGAGAAACAGATGTAATCGTTTTGATATTAAATGTTTCTGTAAAGTTCAAACGCATTTCACAACTTGGAACATGTCTTTGATTCAGGACTCCACGCACACCACATCTCAGAATGTCATCGAGGCTGTCGACAAACTCACTTCTCAAAGACAATTGGTTGCTGACGGTTCACGTGACTACACTCTTCCCACAATTCCAGGAAAACACAGTGACCTCCGGTCTATATCAGTAGACACGATGACGGATGTACTTACCGGAAAGTTCGACGACAAATTGGGCAAGGTGACAATCGTTGACTGTAGATATCCGTATGAGTTTGACGGAGGTCATATTAGGGGAGCTGTAAATCTGTACACGAAAGATGCCGTCCAGTCATTGCTCGAACACCCGGTGATATCAGACAAGTCACACGTGCTCATCTTCCACTGTGAATTCTCATCAGAACGCGGTCCTAAAATGTAAGTTGTCCAATGATTATAATATAATTGTTTCTATTTTGCCGGACTTACCTTATTTTGGCATATCAGGATGAATACTTACCTAAGTTGTAATCTTTAATCGGGCATTTTATTTTTCATTTTAAGTACCTACTACTCAAACACAAAATAAATAAAATACACTAAGAATTTACATTACTATTCCACAGGTATCGATTTCTGAGAAGCCAAGACCGTGAGCTGAACAAGGACAGGTACCCACAGTTGAACTTTCCGGAAATATACCTACTGGACGGGGGCTACAAGTCCTTCTTTAACACACAACAGGCCCACTGTGAGCCCATGGCCTATAAACCCATGTTACACGAAGATCACGCGGCCGATTTACGTCACTTCCGGGTCAAGTCTAAGTCATGGACCGCTGGAGACGCACAACAGACCAGTAGACGAACAAAGACCAGACGTTCTTGACTCGGTCTCGACTTCTAATACACTTTTATAAAATCGATACACATGAACATGGGTATAACATTTATTTGTGACTGTGCTTGTTAATGTGTTTGTTAAGTTTGTTACTAAGTTGTTATTCGTTAGATATTGATCATAATGCCAGATTTAATATGCAGCACAACGATTAAAGCTTATTTGAAAAAAGTTCTTTTGATTTTTTCTTTTTAACTTCCATTCTTCGCCAAGCCAGCAATAATTCGAAAGTAAAGCTGTCTTGAAATAGCTTGTTATCAACCATAGACGCTTTTGTATTTAAATAACTGCTTGACGATAATTGAAATATCCGATTTAACGTCAAAGAAATCGCAAACAGTCCCGAACTCGCAATAGGCAAAAACCGATTGATATTCATTATTGTATTTTCATTTCTATTTCTCTAAACTTGGACCCCGCGATTTATTATTACACCGAGAAACCGAATAGGTAACTCCATCTTGAAGATTGTATGAGACTGTTAGAATTAAAAAGTGCGAACAATTAATTCAATTAGATGAAAATTTAACGCGAGATGCTGTTTATTCATGCACTACATCTATGTGAAAGGAATGCGTAATGCTGTGTATTCATTACCTACATATATGTTCAAAGAACGCGTAATCTGATTTTTCATGCCATACATATGTGTGAAAAGAACGCCTAATGCTGTGTATTCATGCCCTACATCTGTTTGAAAAGAACACGTAATGCTGTTTATTCCTGAAATACATCTATGTAGAAAGAACGCGTAATGCTGTTTATTTATGCTCTACATCTAAGTGAAAAGAACGCGTAATGCTGTTTATTCCTGAAATACATCTATGTAGAAAGAACGCGTAATGCTGTTTATTTATGCTCTACATCTAAGTGAAAAGAGCGCGTAATGCTGTTTATTCATGCCCTAAAGCTGTTTTAAAAGAACGCATAATGCTGTTTATGCATGCCCTACATCTTTATGAAAAGAACGAATAATGCTTTTTATTCATGTCCTACATCTATGTGAAAAGAACGCGTAATGCTGTTTTATGCCCTACATCTATGTGAAGATGTCGCGTAATGATGGTTATGCATGCCCTACATGTATGTTAAATGAACGCGTAATGAAGTTTATTCATGCCATATATCTATGTTAAAAGAACGCGTAATGCTGTTTATTTGTGCCCTACATCTATGAAAAAGAACGCTTAATGCTGGTTATTCATGTCCTACATCTATGTAAAAAGAACGCGTAATGCTGTTATTAATGCCATACATCTATGTTAAAAGAGCGCATAATGCTGTTTATTCCTGCCCTACATCTTTGTGAAAAGAACGCGTAGTGCCGTTTATTCGTGCCCGAAGTATGTGTGAAAGAACACATAATGCTTTTTATTCATGTGCTACATCTATGTTAAAAGAACGCGTAATGCTATTTATTCATGTGCTACATCTATGTTAAAAGAACGCGTAATGCTGTTTATTCATGCGCTACATCTCTGTGAAAAGAACGCGTAATGCTGTTTATTCGTGTCATACATCTGTGTAAAAAGAACGCGTAAAGCTGTTTATTCGTGTCATACATCTCTGTGAAAAGAACGCGTAATGCTGTTTATTCGTGTCATACATCTCTGTGAAAAGAACGCGTAATGCTGTTTATTCATGCCATACATCTATGTGAATATGACGTGTTATGCTGTTTATTCATATCCTACATTTATCTGAATGTAACGCGTTTTGCTGTTAAATTCATGCCCTACATCTATGTAAAACGAGAAGCATGCCACCGTCTCATCATACCAAACATGTATTTCCTTTACGACCCACTGTGCACACTAAACATTTTTAAAAGAAGAAAACCCCGTGACCACTAGATTATGTGTTTATGTTATATCAATATCCGTGTAATCGGCGCGATTAAGTCGAAATCTATTTTTAGCAGAAATCTGTATGAGCCTAATTAAACATTTCGACAATGTGACCACTATGAGCGAGTTTTTTACGATTTGTCTTAAGTAACAGTTTAGGTAGTGGCCAATACAATGCTCACTTACGCTGAAGTACGAGTTTATGCAGAACCTGTATTTGCTATAGGCAAAGTGTAGAATACCCCATTTAAGGTCTTATTTCTTAATTGTTTTCCGGCTGCGTTATTATATTCCAAGAAAACAGCAAACAAGATTGTAAATAAAGGAATAAATGATATTAAACATAAGTGATACAACTACGTGAAGAAAACGACACTGCAACATTTTTTGCTTTTAAAATATGTATCCCTATCACTGAATAAACTGCTTAATTTGACTGCTGTATGCACTGCCTTAGCATTAAATACAGGTACAATTTAAGGAAAAACAGCCTACAAAAATCGTTCAGATAGTCCTAGGGCGTTAGGATAAAGTTCATTTACATCATTCAGTGATATTTAAAAAAAGTAAATAAGCATTATCAATATTAATGAAAAAATATGTTTTCGTATTCAGAATTATTATTGTTGAAATTAGTTGAGTATGGCAAAAGTTTCGATCAGTCCCAATCTGTATGATGTACAGAAAGATTATCAAAATCCAATTAGATCCGTCCTCATGGCGTAGTGGCAATACTGGTGTCTAGCGGTCCGCTAATTACATCAAACAAACTACTTTACATCCACACAACACATTGTTGATCCAATTATCGGGAGATGAGCGAGAGATTTAAGTACATCCCGTGATTGATCAATTAACCGTGTTGTCGTTCCCGCGGCTGTCAATGTTGAGAAGTCTTCCTCAAGAAGCACCATCTCTAATTGAGAGTGCCGACTGCAATAATTGGTTCTCAAGGTATATATCGACGGCTACAGCAATGTGGGGTACAGTCATTCATAGACATACTTCCATGAAATATAACAAAACAAAAATAGAACAAGAACAGCAAACAACATGGACTCTTCAATAAGGTACTTTTAAATACTGATATTGTAAGAAATTAATGATATAAAATATTGTTTCATTGGATTTCAGTTTAATGTACGTTTGCACATAACGCGCTTTATTTCCTCTATACGAACTTCACGTATTTCATTAATATCTTTTCAGATTGCGTCTCTTTGACTCCTTGATCGATTCTCCGCTATGCTCTGCCGACTTCAAGTGGAATAATCTGGACGCAGTTATCACCCCCTTCGGCAAGGGCGAAAACTCTGTTGATTCAGGATTTGGATCAAGTGACGAAACTATGGTAATTTCTATACATTATCAATAT
Organism: Sinonovacula constricta; assembly: GCA_007844125.1. NCBI lineage: Eukaryota > Metazoa > Mollusca > Bivalvia > Cardiida > Solecurtidae > Sinonovacula > Sinonovacula constricta. Next base: position 76,572,150 of record CM017558.1, read on the forward strand.
TCCTACTTCCGTACATTCCATCAAATAACACTAAATATAAGTATCAATTAACAAAAGTTCTTCCACTGAGTTTGAAATAAATATTAACCACAATCGAAAATCTTCATACTTCTTCAAAACCTGTTTCTCGTTGTTGTATTTATCTCCTTCTAGACATACATTTTCCATTTTCTCTTTCTCAGGAAGAGTTTCCAAGATCACAGACCGCTACAGGTGCCAGAAAGGGTCTCTTTACCAGGAAAAGACTCTCCGATACCTGCGACGAAACAGCCAATAAAAGACAAAGAACAGACTTCAGCGGCATATTTCAGGTAAGCACGTGACACCATTCTTAATCTGTTTTAACCCCTCAACTTGGGTATCGAGTATTTTAAAGACAATTTTTTCACCTTGAAATTATGCTTGTAATGCAATGTAGATGTCATATTTTTGCACTCGCTGTAAACAAGAGTTTCGTGGGAGAAACAGATGTAATCGTTTTGATATTAAATGTTTCTGTAAAGTTCAAACGCATTTCACAACTTGGAACATGTCTTTGATTCAGGACTCCACGCACACCACATCTCAGAATGTCATCGAGGCTGTCGACAAACTCACTTCTCAAAGACAATTGGTTGCTGACGGTTCACGTGACTACACTCTTCCTACAATTCCAGGAAAACACAGTGACCTCCGGTCTATATCAGTAGACACGATGACGGATGTACTTACCGGAAAGTTCGACGACAAATTGGGCAAGGTGACAATCGTTGACTGTAGATATCCGTATGAGTTTGACGGAGGTCATATTAGGGGAGCTGTAAATCTGTACACGAAAGATGCCGTCCAGTCATTGCTCGAACACCCGGTGATATCAGACAAGTCACACGTGCTCATCTTCCACTGTGAATTCTCATCAGAACGCGGTCCTAAAATGTAAGTTGTCCAATGATTATAATATAATTGTTTCTATTTTGCCGGACTTACCTTATTTTGGCATATCAGGATGAATACTTACCTAAGTTGTAATCTTTAATCGGGCATTTTATTTTTCATTTTAAGTACCTACTACTCAAACACAAAATAAATAAAATACACTAAGAATTTACATTACTATTCCACAGGTATCGATTTCTGAGAAGCCAAGACCGTGAGCTGAACAAGGACAGGTACCCACAGTTGAACTTTCCGGAAATATACCTACTGGACGGGGGCTACAAGTCCTTCTTTAACACACAACAGGCCCACTGTGAGCCCATGGCCTATAAACCCATGTTACACGAAGATCACGCGGCCGATTTACGTCACTTCCGGGTCAAGTCTAAGTCATGGACCGCTGGAGACGCACAACAGACCAGTAGACGAACAAAGACCAGACGTTCTCGACTCGGTCTCGACTTCTAATACACTTTTATAAAATCGATACACATGAACATGGGTATAACATTTATTTGTGACTGTGCTTGTTAATGTGTTTGTTAAGTTTGTTACTAAGTTGTTATTCGTTAGATATTGATCATAATGCCAGATTTAATATGCAGCACAACGATTAAAGCTTATTTGAAAAAAGTTCTTTTGATTTTTTCTTTTTAACTTCCATTCTTCGCCAAGCCAGCAATAATTCGAAAGTAAAGCTATCTTGAAATAGCTTGTTATCAACCATAGACGCTTTTGTATTTAAATAACTGCTTGACGATAATTGAAATATCCGATTTAACGTCAAAGAAATCGCAAACAGTCCCGAACTCGCAATAGGCAAAAACCGATTGATATTCATTGTTGTATTTTCATTTCTATTTCTCTAAACTTGGACCCCGCGATTTATTATTACACCGAGAAACCGAATAGGTAACTCCATCTTGAAGATTGTATGAGACTGTTAGAATTAAAAAGTGCGAACAATTAATTCAATTAGATGAAAATTTAACGCGAAATGCTGTTTATTCATGCCCTACATCTATGTGAAAAGAAGGCGTAATGCTGTTTATTCATGCCCTACATATATGTTAAAAGAACGCGAAATGCTGTTTATTCATGCCCTACATCTGTGTGAAAAGAACGCGAAATGCTGTTTATTCATGCCCTACATCTGTGTGAAAAGAACGCGTAATGCTGTTTATTCATGCCCTACATATATGTTAAAAGGACGCGTAATCTGTTTATTCATGCCCTACATCTCTGTAAAAAGAAAACGTAATGCTGTTTATTCATGGTCTAGATCTATGTGAAAAGAACGCGTAATGGTATGAATTCATGCCCTACATCTATGTGAAAAGAACGCGTTATGATGTTTATTCATGTCCTACATATAAATGAATAGAACGCGCTATGACGTTTATTCATGTCCTAAATTTATGTAAATAGAACGCATAATGCTGTTTATTCATGCCCTACATCTATGTAAAAAGAACGCGTAATGCTGTTTATTCGTGTCATACATCTTTGTGAAAAGAACGCGTAATGCTGTTTATTCATGCCATACAAATATGTGAAAATGACGTGTTATGCTGTTTATTCATGGGCTACATCTATGTGAATAGAACGCGTAATGCTGTTTATTCATATCCTACATCAATGTGAAAAGAACGCGTATTGATGTTTATTCATGCCATACATCTATGTGAATAGGACGTGTTATGCTGTTTATTCATGCGCTACATCTGTGTGAAAAGAACGCGTAATGCTGTTTATTCGTGTCATAGGCCTACATCTCTGTGAAAAGAACGCGTAATGCTGTTTATTCGTGTCATACATCTGTGTAAAAGAACGCGTAATGCTGTTTATTCATGCCATACATCTATGTGAATAGGACGTGTTATGCTGTTTATTCATCAGTCATTCCAAATATTTTTTCTCTATTTCGTTTTTTTTTAAAGTATGCTTAAACAGGATTTTGTTTCAATATGAAGTTAACAGTTACTTGTCCTACAACGTCCTATCTAAAATACGATTTAAATGAAAATGTTAAGTAAAATCCTTTCGGGTCTCTTAAAGTTTGAATCATGAAATGATGATCAATGTTTGTTGACAATTTATACAATGATATGGTCACGATTCCAATTCTCCCCCCTGTGAGAAACAACAAAGTTGTTTTCCGGATTATAGACATCTACTTACCTGTGATTTCATTAAACCGTTTGATATTTGCCTTAGGAAAAGACATTTTGCCTTTCCAACAAGGTAAATATAAATTTTACATGCAAAAATAAACCACAACCGCCAAATAATTTAAACCAATTTCACGAACAGCCAATGGCTATCCACTTCCGGCTTTTATATCAGTGGGCAGACTACAACAAATGTATCTTGTGTAGAGCACACTACACGATATCGACGTTCGAAATTTCTATGAATAGCTATGAAATAAGAGGAATTGAAAAGAGAACATAACTTATTTTGTGCAGTTGCAGTCATTGTCTGTCAGGTTACTTTTAAACAGGAAATGTTTAATATATATACCGATATTAATCATATTGAGTTGATGACCCGGTAGAATAATTGCATATGATACAAGTCGTCGCATATTTGATTTTCTTTTACCATATAAACCATATTTATAAATACCATAAATAGATATTTAAATTTCAGGGAAAAAACCCCGTATAATTGACAATTTAATCCATGTAAGCTAAAGGCTTTGAAAAATTATATGCATTTAAACATGACCATAATTACTGATGGAATCAATATATGTGTATGTTTTGCCTATAGATATAACATAAGGAATTAATTATGTTGGCCAATGATTGAAATCTTATACATACTTTAACCATAAACACTATATGTACGCCGATTGTCAATAAAATTAAGTATATTTTTAGACACATTTTATACTCACATTTATTTAATTCTGTAGATTTAGAAGCGTAATTGCAATCATATTTTATACTTCTTACGTAGTTATTATAGAATAGATAGTTTCCATGTGATGTCATCGACACTGATAAGACAGTTTAAGGCAGCCATCTTTGTGGGCAGAAGCTAATGCAGGCAGAAATCGGGAAAAATGTGTTGTATTAAACTCACCACTGTGTTTTTATTTTTCAGTATATTTTACTGAATTTTATATCAAATTTAACAGCGTTTATAAAGTATTTTAGATATCAAAACTATATTTTCATAGTATAAAAGGTTAAAGAAATACATCCGAAAATCATACATTGTTCATTTTTTTATGTATGAGCCAATAGTCTTATATATTTCTGTGTATTAATTCTGTGTGCATTTATCAATTGTAATAATATTGTATTCTAAAAATATGAATTTCAAGAGCTTTCTAATGGTGTAAAGCTTTTACTTTTCCGACCACAAATGAAGAAATTACGAGAAAATAAAATTTAGCATTCTATACAATTCATATGAAAATCCACTGAAGTTACCATTAAAGATGGCTGCCAAGATATGGGATTTTCACTGATGCGGAAATTATCTATAAGTAAAAACGTTATTTATTCAAAGTATTAAACATGGAGTAGTATATGAAGTTAACACGACTAAACCTTTTGATAGAAATTATATGGTTCCTTATACAAAAACAATTAACGAGGCGCAATGGCAATACTGGTGTCTAGCGGTCCGCTAATTACATCAAACAAACTACTTTACATCCACACACTGCATTGTTGATCCAATTATCGGGAGATGAGCGAGAGATTTAAGTACACCCCGTGATTGATCAATTCGCCGTGTTGTCGTTCCCGCGGTTGTCAATGTTGAGAAGTCTTCCTCAAGAAGCACCGTCTCTAATTGAGAGTACCGACTGCAATAATTGGTTGTCCCGGTATATATCGACGGCTACAGCAATATGGGGTACAGTCATTCATAGAAATACTTCCAGGAAATATTACGAAAAGAATATAGAAGAAGAACAGCAAACAACATGGGCTCTTCAATAAGGTACTTTTTAATACTGATATTGTAAGAAATTAATGATATAAAATATTGTTTCATTTGATTTCAATTTTAAGTTAGTTTGCTCATAAAACGCTTCATTTCTTCTATACGAACTTCACGTATTTCATTTATATATTTTTAGAATGCGTCTCTTTGACTCCTTGATCGATTCTCCGCTATGCTCTGCCGACTTCAAGTGGAATAATCTGGACGCAGTTATCACCCCCTTCGGCAAGGGCGAAAACTCTGTTGATTCAGGATTTGGATCAAGTGACGAAACTATGGTAATTTCTATACATTATCAATATTCCTACTTCCGTACATTCCATCAAATAACACTAAATATAAGTATCAATTAACAAAAGTTCTTCCACTGAGTTTGAAATAAATATTAACCACAATCGAAAATCTTCATACTTCTTCAAAACCTGTTTCTCGTTGTTGTATTTATCTCCTTCTAGACATACATTTTCCATTTTCTCTTTCTCAGGAAGAGTTTCCAAGATCACAGACCGCTACAGGTGCCAGAAAGGGTCTCTTTACCAGGAAAAGACTCTCCGATACCTGCGACGAAGCAGCCAATAAAAGACAAAGAACAGACTTCAGCGGCATATTTCAGGTAAGCACGTGACACCATTCTTAATCTGTTTTAACCCCTCAACTTGGGTATCGAGTATTTTAAAGACAATTTTTTCACCTTGAAATTATGCTTGTAATGCAATGTAGATGTCATATTTTTGCACTCGCTGTAAACAAGAGTTTCGTGGGAGAAACAGATGTAATCGTTTTGATATTAAATGTTTCTGTAAAGTTCAAACGCATTTCACAACTTGGAACATGTCTTTGATTCAGGACTCCACACACACCACATCTCAGAATGTCATCGAGGCTGTCGACAAACTCACTTCTCAAAGACAATTGGTTGCTGACGGTTCACGTGACTACACTCTTCCCACAATTCCAGGAAAACACAGTGACCTCCGGTCTATATCAGTAGACACGATGACGGATGTACTTACCGGAAAGTTCGACGACAAATTGGGCAAGGTGACAATCGTTGACTGTAGATATCCGTATGAGTTTGACGGAGGTCATATTAGGGGAGCTGTAAATCTGTACACGAAAGATGCCGTCCAGTCATTGCTCGAACACCCGGTGATATCAGACAAGTCACACGTGCTCATCTTCCACTGTGAATTCTCATCAGAACGCGGTCCTAAAATGTAAGTTGTCCAATGATTATAATATAATTGTTTCTATTTTGCCGGACTTACCTTATTTTGGCATATCAGGATGAATACTTACCTAAGTTGTAATCTTTAATCGGGCATTTTATTTTTCATTTTAAGTACCTACTACTCAAACACAAAATAAATAAAATACACTAAGAATTTACATTACTATTCCACAGGTATCGATTTCTGAGAAGCCAAGACCGTGAGCTGAACAAGGACAGGTACCCACAGTTGAACTTTCCGGAAATATACCTACTGGACGGGGGCTACAAGTCCTTCTTTAACACACAACAGGCCCACTGTGAGCCCATGGCCTATAAACCCATGTTACACGAAGATCACGCGGCCGATTTACGTCACTTCCGGGTCAAGTCTAAGTCATGGACCGCTGGAGACGCACAACAGACCAGTAGACGAACAAAGACCAGACGTTCTTGACTCGGTCTCGACTTCTAATACACTTTTATAAAATCGATACACATGAACATGGGTATAACATTTATTTGTGACTGTGCTTGTTAATGTGTTTGTTAAGTTTGTTACTAAGTTGTTATTCGTTAGATATTGATCATAATGCCAGATTTAATATGCAGCACAACGATTAAAGCTTATTTGAAAAAAGTTCTTTTGATTTTTTCTTTTTAACTTCCATTCTTCGCCAAGCCAGCAATAATTCGAAAGTAAAGCTGTCTTGAAATAGCTTGTTATCAACCATAGACGCTTTTGTATTTAAATAACTGCTTGACGATAATTGAAATATCCGATTTAACGTCAAAGAAATCGCAAACAGTCCCGAACTCGCAATAGGCAAAAACCGATTGATATTCATTATTAACGCATTTTATTTTAAAAAGGGAATGTTTAATCATTCCTAATTGGGAGGTATCATTTTGGAGAAATAGGTACCTAAATATGTGGGTTAAATTTACACTTTCCAAAATGTTTCATTTAAAAAGGCCATTTTTAGCCACACAATTACATGTACAGAATCAAGCATTCTGACCAATACTGGGCAAAAGGACAACATAAATAAGGAACAACATGCTACAGTATTAAAGTTTAATATAGAGAAGAAACTATTCTGTTATGCCAGCATAACAAGTGAACATGTACAGAAAATACTGTCAATTTCAGTAAGAAAATCTATTTTGTTATGCCAGCATAACAAATGAAAATTTTAGAAAAAAATCTTAGGCATACATACTATTAAATAAAATAAACGGTTACGCCGGCATAACAAATAAAAATGTACAAAAAGTATTGTTGAGAAAAACTTCTCTGTTATGCCAGCATAACAAATGAAAGTTAAGAGCAAACTGTTAGGCCAGAATAGTATTCAGTAAAAAAACACTGTTTTGTTATGCTGGCATAACAATTGAAAATGTACATAAAATACTGTCAGGTCAGTTAACTATTCCATAAGAAAATCTATTCTGTTATGCCGGCATAACAAATGAAAATGAAGAAAACAACTGTTAGGCCAGCATACAATTAAATAAGAAAAAACCCTGTTCTGTTATGCCAGCATAACAATTGAAAATGTACAGAAAATAGTCAGGTCAGCTTAATATTCAATAAGAAAATCTATTCTGTTATGTTGGCATAACAAATGAAATGTAGAAAACAACTGTTAGGCCAGCATACAATTGAATAAGAAAAACAACTGTTCTGTTATGCCAGCATAACAAATGAAAATGTACAGAAAATAGTCAGGTCAGGTTACTATTCAATAAGAAAATCTATTCTGTTATGCTGGCATAACAAATAAAAATGTAGAAAAAAACTGTTAGGCCAGCATACAATTGAATAAGAAAAACAACTGTTCTGTTATGCCAGCATAACAAATGAAAATGTACAGAAAATAGTCAGGTCAGTATACTATTCAATGAGAAAATCTATTCTGTTATGCCGGCATAACAAATGAAAATGTAGAAAAAAACTGTTAGGCCAGCATACAATTGAATAAGAAAAAAAAACTGTTCTGTTATGCCAGCATAACAAATGAAAATGTACAGAAAATAGTCAGGTCAGTTTACAATTCAATAAGAAAATCTATTCTGTTATGCTGGCATAACAAATGAAAATATAAAAAAGCTGTTAGGCCAGCATACAATTGAATAAGAAAAAAACTGTTCTGTAATGCCAGCATAACAAATGAAAATGTACAGAAAATACTGACAGGTCAGTTTACTATTCAATAAGAAAATCTATTCTGTTATGCTGGCATAACAAATGAAAATGTAGAAAAAAAATGTTAAGCCAGCATACAATTGAATAGAAAAAAACCCTGTTCTGTTATGCCGGCATAACAAATGAAAATATACGGAAATAGTCAGGTCAGTTTACTATTCAATAAGAAAAATTATTCTGTTAAGCTGGCATAACAAATAAAAGTGTACAGAAAATAGTCAGGTCAGTTTACAATTCAATAAGAAAATCTATTCTGTTATGCCAGCATTACAAATGAAAATGTACAAAAAATAGTCAGGTCAGTTTACAATTCAATAAGAAAATCTCTTCTGTTATGCTGGCATAACAAATGAAAATGAAGAAAAAACTGGTAAGCAAGCATACAATTGAATAAGAATAAAAACTATTCTGTTATGCCAGCATAACAAATGAAAATGTACAGAAAATAGTCAGGTCAGTTTACTATTCAATAAGAAAATCTATTCTGTTATGCTGGCATAACAAATGAAAATGTAGAAAACAACTGTTAGGCCAGCATACAATTGAATAAAAAAATCTGTTCTGTTATGCCAGCATAACAAGTGAACATGTACAGAAAATAGTGAGGTCAGTTTACAATTCAATAAGAAAATCTATTCTGTCATGCTAGCATAACAAATGAATATGTAGAAAAAAAAAACTGTTAGGCCAACATACAATTTAATTGAAAAAAAAACACTGTTCTGTTATGCCAGCATAACAAATGAAAATCTAGAGAAAATAGTCAGGTCAGTTTTCAATTCAATAAGAAAATCTATTCTGTTATGCCAGCACAACAAATGAAAATGAAGAAAACAACTGTTAGGCCAGCATTCTGTGAATAAAAAAAACTGTTCTGTTAGACCAGCATAACAAATGAAATTGTACAGAATATAGTCAGGTCAGTTTACAATTCAATAAGAAAATCTATTCTTTTATGCTGGCATAACAAATGAAAATGTACAAAAATACTGTATGGCTAATTTACTACTGAATAAGTAAAAACTGTTCGGTTATACTGGCTTAACAATCGAAAATGTACAAAAAATACTGTCGGGCCAATTTACTATTCAACAAGGAACTTCAACAAGAAAATCTATTCCGTTATGCTGGCATAACAAATGAAAATGTACAAAAAATACTTTCATCGTTATTTACTATTGAATAAAAAAAAACTGTTCACAATCGAAAATGTACAAAAAATACTGTCGGGCCAATTTACTATTCAGTAAGAAAATCTATCTGATTGCTGGCATAACAACTATTAGTCCAACATACTATTCAATAAGAAAATCTATTATGTTATGCTGGCATAACAAATGAAAATATACACAAAATACTGTTAGACAAGCATTTAATTCAGTATCAAGAAAATATTCGATTAAGCCGGCATAATGATTAAAAATGTACAAGATATGCCAGCATAACGAATGAGAATGTAGAAAAAATCTGTTAGGCCAAAATACTATTGAATAAGAACAAAACGTTGTCAAAATCTACTCTGTTATGCCAGCATAACAAATGAAAATGTAAAAGAATACTGTTAGGCCAATTTACTATTGAATAAGAAAAAAACGTCAAAATCTATTCTGTTATGCCAGCATAACAAATGAAAATGTAAAAGAATACTGTTAGGCCAATTTACTTTTGAATAAGAAAAAAAAAACGTCAAAATCTATTCTGTTATGCCAGCATAACATTTAAAAATGTACAGAAAATACTGTCGGGACAATTTTCTATTTAATAAGAAAATTTATTCTGTTATGCTGGCATAACAAATGAAAATGTAGAACATTAAACTGTTCGACCGACATACTTTTGAATAAGAAAAAATCATTTTTTTATGCCAGCATAACAAATAAAAATGTACAAAATACTCTCAGGTCAGCTTACTATTCAATAAAAAATTCTATTCCATTATGCAGGGATAACAACTGAAAATGTACAAAAATACTGTGAGGACAAAATACTATGGCATAAGAAGAAACCATTTTGTTATGCTGGCATAACAAATGAAAATGTACAAAACTACTGTCAGGTCAGTTTAATATTTAAGAAGTAAATATATTCTGTTTTGCCAGCATAACAAATGAAAATGTACAAAAAACATTGCCGGGCCAATTTACTATTCACTAAGAAAATCTATTCCGTTATGCTGGCATACCAATTTGAAATGTAGAAAAACCGTTAGGCCGACATACTATTAAATAAGAAAAAATGATTTCTCTCAATTGAGCTCAAATGTTGGTAAGCTATATTTAATTTGTATGTGGCATTATTATGTAAATGGGCCTAATTCAAATCTAGATATGGCGAAAACAAAAGACAATTTAAATTTAAAAATGTCAACAAATATATTTTTGTTATATCTCTGAGCTATATTTAAAATAAGCTACAACCACACCATTTCAAAGATTGGTACATGTGCTACAATAATAATTATGGTTAGAACACTTAACCAAATTTTAGCATATTCAAAAGAAATTATATTCTGCAGTCAGTGCGTGATAAATAAACCATAATATTATGACAGTTTTAAGAAGAAAAATATTCTTACAATATTTATAACAAACTAAATTGTGTTCAGGCAGTCATTGCGAAAACATTTCAAAGAATACCATGATTTATACAGTGAGGTACAATTTCTTTTATAAGATAGTATAATATAAATAATTGTGTTGTAAATAATATCATAACTGGACATCCACCAGCGTGTTTGAGTGGATCTTCTTATTGTTCCATTACCGAGGACTTATGCAGAATGGAAAATCCCTGGTCCATATCGTACTTCACTTTAATTCTTCCTGCAAACAAAACATAACTGGTTAAAAAATAGAAAAAGAGTAAACACTGCAAGTTCGCAGGTTTGTGGTCGATAGATCTCTGTACTTGATAATCTCATAAACCCAACTGAATTAAACCTGATAAACCTAGATTATGAAATCATATTACAGTAAACTCTCGTTATCTCAAAATCGGTTATCTCAAATTTCCGGTTATGTCAAACTGTTTTCTACGGTCCCGTTTTTTTCCCTACAGTTTCTATATAGTTCGACTCCGCTTAACTCAAATTCGGATGTGTCAAATTATCGGATATATCAAACTAAATTCTATGTCCCCACATGTATAAAACTGTTGAAATCAGTTGGTCTATCTCAAACTTTAAATTGCCATAAGATGCAAAACTGCAACAATAGTGATTTTCACACCTGCCGTGAAACTCGCGAAGATTTGGGCCCGAGTTTTATCGCCAATTATCGGCAATCTGGATGTCACGTAATTTAGAAAAGAGGTTAATCGATTATTATTTAATTAGCTGATTTAATGAACAACAATTTCATTTAATCAATTAACGCTGATTGAAGTGTTTCAGTTTGAATTTGTTGTTGTAACAGTTTTTGAGAACTTGTTGACACGGCCTTCTCAACTTGAAATAAAATGAGAGGTCGCGTTAGTGATTTTATCATTCTTCCACAACCTACCCACAATACACGTACTGATTATTGAATAAAAAAATAAGATTGGTTATGGCAACAGACCTAATCTAATAACACTTTAAACATGCAAAACCACACAAACTTGCAGAAACTTAGTTTACAGTGGCAGATATAACAAGGAATTTCAGTCATTACCAGTCATCGTGTAGCAGGTAAGATTTTTTAAGATTTACAAAACTATCCTTAAATTCGGATATCTCAAACTTCGGATATCTCAAACTATTTTCTACGGTCCCTTGAAATTTGAGATAACGAGAGTTGACTGTAGTAGCATTATTGAAACTATTGTCAAAAAAATAATTTGAAACTTACCACATTCTTAAAAAAAATATTTCAAATCTTATTACATTCGGTGCAAATATTTAGTCTTTAGCTTACTACGATTTGTAAAAAAAAACATTCTGAGGTCAGCATTATCAATGAAGTTTACCAATGTTGATATCTTATAATTAAAGTTAATGAACTACTTACCATTTGGAAACGGTGCAAGACTTGTGCATCTAGCCAAAACTCCACATCGTCATCCATCCAGAAGGCTTTTACATGCTTGCCTTTTCAAACCCATGTTAATATGGTGTCTAGTAAAATAATTTGAAGTTTTAGCTCAGTGCTTCAAAACAATGGATTAGAAGTTATCACAATCCAAGTGAAAAATCACTCTGCTACAACATCAGTTAAAAGAATATATTACATTGGACTTAGGAAAAAAATGTCACCACCAATGACCACTTTCTCCTTCATCCATGTGCATGTGCATAATATTTATTAAAAATTACAGAATATTGATATAATCTGGTGCCAGAAAAGACAGATCATTTTAAATATTTCTATAACATATCACAGCAAACATCCTAGTTTTTGTCGCAAATATCTACATTACTATCTTTTCAATTTAGACATTTGTTTAAAGTATACAGTTAATCATCAAGCATGGTGTATGCACACATTTTAATTGTACTCATAACAATTGAAAATCAACTTTCCACATGCAGTATTTCGGTTATTAATTTCAGTTTGAATATTAAAATGTTTTTTATTCTAAAATGAAAGCTCTTAAGAAACTACACGAGAATGGGGAAAATTTTTACCTCTGCTTCTAATGGCCGTTTTCCCCCACGTCCTTCTGCCACTGTAAAAAGTAAAATAAACCTTCAAACTAATCTTGCATTATCAAAGGTGGATAAAATAAACACTCAAAACAATCCCCCTCATGTTATTAGTAATATTAAGGTTTCTTCCTTATACTAGGCGGTGTTAACGAATTCTATCTATCTTGGACAATTCACGTGTGTGTGTGTGTGTGTGGGGGGGGGGCATTTTGTCCACCTGTGAATACTGACCAGGAGGTGATAAAATGACATGAATGGATTTTGTCAGAGGGTATTGTTCCACCCCTGCCATCTTTTCTATGTTCCCACTTTGCTAACATTTCATCTACATAGTTGGTGATAATTACTTAACATGATACCATTGGCACCACTGATTGACATGTTGTTACCATATTTTATATAATATGTGTAGTGTGGTTGATGTCATGATTGTCTAGGTGGACAGAACAACCCGTGGTCAAGATTTAAAGGCCGACAAAGCAATTCCATCAGACAAAACACCTTGTTAACATATTTAAAAGAAATTGTATACACCTTCTTGATAAGTAACATTATTTCAAGTGGTGTTAAAACAAAAAAATATACTGCTTGGTGTTTCTCAGTGAAAAGTAAAATTATAGAGATAATTCAGTAATTAAAATTTTTTGATAACGTATAATCAAATTTGGCACTGGTTTAAACTTGTAGGTTAACAACCTCGGTCAATGCCCTTTAAATACTGGCCAAGATAATTTTTCAAGGACCTTTGATTGCCTAAACCATTTTAAATACATAAACAGTTTAAATGTACTATTATAACTTGTGCCTTATATGAAACATCTTTAAAGACTAGACTTGACAATCCCTGATTATTATTTTATTTGTTCTAAAGTATGTGTAAGGTAGTCAAATCATGGTCAGTAGACTCATTAGTGATCTAATGCAATTTAAAAGTATGTGTTATTTATTTAGGAAAAATTGTTTAAGCATTTTATAAATCTTTTAAATTAAGTGAATAAAAAGCACAGCATATTGAATGCACTGTGGAGTTTATTAATGAAGTAGACATTCAATAAATGTCTATGATTGAAGTTAAAATATACTTGCAAACATAGAACAGTATTTTTTAAATTCAACATACCTTAACCATTTTCAAATTCTTCTTCATCTTCACTCTCGCAATTTCTCCTTTCAAGTTGTCGCCAGTCACCAGATTTAATAACGTCGAAAAACCACACTTCTTGAACATGTGTCATATTTACACTGTTCCCTTCCGGACGAATAAATTGTCTAATGTTAGTCCGTCCAAAAACTAGTGCACACCAAGAATCTGCTCGCTGGTGGTGTAGATACGAACGAACAATTGGTTGATTTGTGCAATTATGTCACATTTTAATTAGAAGTCATGCTCAAAAAACGACCAGTCAGAATAGAATTCGACAATGACTTCCGTCATAAACGCAATACAGCTGATATCCCCTACTAAGTCTCCGTACCTACTGAAACAAAACGCATACTTGCATGCTCTGACCATTGATCTGTGACTGTTATAAAACAGTCCCTTAACACTTTCACTCGGAACACCTTAGTCATCGCCGTATTATTATAGCCTTCATTTCGTCCGACCCCTCCAAATTGTGAACGGTAAACATCCACGTTTTCTTTTTTATGAAGATATGGTGTAGCTTTATGTTTCTGGTCAGATACCAACTCTGTTCAATGTAATGCATAGTATAGGAAACATAAAAGAAGATATAGCTTTTTGTACCAAATCAAATTTATTTTTTTAAAGTGCTGTCCGATGTCTGGTCATTAAACACATGGCTATTGGCCGGAAACTGTACTGATAACAACCTACAACAGGCTAGAGAAAGGTGTTGACCTGGGGTGACATCCTTCGCAGCAGGGGTGGTGAGATGGTGGTGTGCATGCAACGCCATGAGTGCTAATTAACAAAACCACTGGGGTCGGATGATTTGGTTTCCGATTATTTTTTATAAACCTGGTAACAAATATAACAATGTACGTGTAAACCGTAATACAAACTCGTTATATTTGTAAAAATAAACAAGTTACTTTCAGGATTAGGAATATATGTATGCACATAGATTGATTTATTTATTACATTATATCAATATTTATGAAGGAATTCAGTCATTGACTAAGTAAAGGTATTTTGTTTTTAAAACATAAGTTCATTGATACATAAACTGTTTGAAAAGAAGAAATTATGAAATAATCTAATGTTAAATGTAAAATAAATGAATTTCATGCAGTCTTTTGCATCATAGATAACACATTTGTCTATAAAACAAAAAAAATATATAATACTTAATTCCCAACACGACAAGGAATTATTTATTATTGTAAAGGAAAGAAACAAACTATAATGGAAAACAACAATGTTGTAAATTGTTCCATTGGGATCTGTTGTAATGATATTTTTTTTCTAAAAACGCTCACACCAACAAACAATTGCTCTCTCTACATATTTGCAAACGGTCATGGGCGGAGCCATATTAAAAAATCTCCCCAATTACAACCAGGATACTTTTGCTGCTATTCAAAAGCAGACAACAATGTTAGTGTTCAACTATTGAAGAAGGCAATTTGCCGAAAATTTGAGTGCGACCATTTTAAGAAAAATAAATATAAAAGAAAGGTAAGTATTTGTATGTGTTTATTTCTCGCGACTGATACTTAACAAAATATCTGCGTCAATAAAGCAAAATCATGGATATGGTTCTTTTCCAAAACCCCTGTTACAAAAATATTGCCTATCATAAGCACCGACTATCGCCATGCGAGCCACACCGACTTCCGAATCCCCGCCACTACAGCCCCCCCCCCCCCCCCACGCACCCTCCACTGCTCCCAACAACGTGACATCACGTGATCCCTTTGTACTTCCACGCAGATACACACTACTCGACGGCTCGCACGACCTTCGCGTGTGGATTTAAAATAAGGTTGAACAGCTTGTTATGACGAGAGGAATTTTCCTTTTACTGGTGAGTAAATGCCCCTTTTTAACAGCATATTTACATGTTTATGTTGAGAAAGGAGACTGTTCGTGTGGATACTTCAGTAACTTTGAATAAGGTTTATCTTGACTAAAGTTCCAACTATTATTTTTTGTCGAGTTATATGCCGATTAATGATTGACTAGGATCGGCTTATCCATGGCAGTTCATCCAAGATAAACAATATTGTAAATACAAAGTAACAATTTACAACACTCAGCGATGCTTATTAATGTCGAATTTTATTGTTGACGCAGAACCTTATTACTAATAAAGCATTAAAGATTTTGCCAGGTACAATGTTTTCCAGACTTAGTTATTTTACGCACTATTTACTGCAGTTTGTTCGTGCATTCTGGAACACCACATACGACGACAGCTCGTCAGTAGATTTGACCTCGGACAGCCTATCGCCCGGAGTGTGAATTGGGAGACAAACACGTCAGATTCTAGTTCAGCTACGAGCACAAGAGACAGCTCCGGACATGCTCATTAATAGACTTAGAAACAGCCACAGCACAGAAGAGATACAGAAATTATTTTCAGATTGCCAAGTAAGTAAATGTTTGTGTATTTGGGCTAAAATTGTTATTATATCCTAGTGAGTCATAGGTGGAAAGGTCTGCAAGATATTAGTCTTTGGCAAAAATATGTATAGATGTACAAAACAACGTGGATTAATATTAGGTTTTTATATGTTTCAAGAGCAAATATTTTTTTTATCGAATGAACATTATAAAAGCAAGACATTATACTAAAACAAGCAATGAAAGGTTATTATTTCTAATCTGATGTAAAAGGAACCCGATCGATCCACAAGAACAATGTGGTCCGTTTTAACCATTATAAAAATAAAAACGAATTGTTTTGTTGTTGTTTTGTTCCGATGTATACACGGAAAAAAATCTTAGGTTTTTAAATATATTGAATTTTTTCCTTTCTTTCTTTTGTAGAGCCCCGCTTAAACGGATTGGGTATAACAGATCAACGTGTCCTTTCTCTGTCAGTAGGCTAAAGGTCATTATATAACACTTGTAAGTAATTTAAATAAACAACAGATCACTTATTAAAAGCCCTTCACGGGATGAGTGTCCCGAGGACGGAAAAACCCGAGGAGTTCCGATTGGTCTCTGTTTCAAACACTTCTTCCCCGAAAATTGTCGATGGATAACTCTCTAAACAAGTCCGTGTCTCACAAGCGTTCGAATAATCAGTAGCTATATTCTCTTAGCAAAAACCAAGCGTCTTTGTGAGTTAAGACAGCTACCCGTAAAATGAAATGGCAAAAGTCAGGAATTCTGAAACATTCTTAGCAAGTATGGCCACTGAAGTTTTGTGGTTCACATTATATGTTCAGAGAGCTGTTTACAGTTACAATACAAGTTCATTTATAGAAGTATTGGGGTCCTAGAGTCTAGTATATCCTCTGACTTTTCAAATTATACATTTTAACAAAGAATTTAGAAAAGAGCTAGTTTAAGCTATGATTTTTACAATATTGTCCATATATTGTTACTATTTATACTTATACTTGATTTCCATTTTTGCTTTTCAGGGCAACACCCTCTCTAAAGTTGTATACCTGCAGACTGACAACTGCTGGAGGAAAAATAAAAACAAAATACTGCTGGTTTTCTGTCAGTTATTGGTGGAGAAAATAATTTTCCATGAGGTATGTTACAACAGTTTTATCTTAAATTGTTTATAATTATGATAGAAAATCTTAATCTTTTTCCAGCTTGCGAAACCTGGTATAGAAATAATTTATCTCTTCTTTCAATAACAATGTAGATAATATGAATATGGATAATATGATTTCTGTAGAGAATACTTTCAGTCAAACTAGCTAAAAATAGTTTTATGAGTCAGCTTACAGTTTGGTCAATTTAAAAATGTTTTAAAAATTAAGTTTGAAATGTGTCAGTTCTTTAACATTAAGTCTAAAGTGTCATTTTTTCAGGTTCATCTGTCCTTCCTTTATGTTGGCCATACACATGAGGATGTTGAAGCAGCATTTAGTGTCATTTCCAAAACACTAGGAGCTAATGACCTGGAAACATAATGACTTGTTAAAACTTTTGCCAAAAGTTGAGGTTCTTCTTTTGATGTTTGATATAAAGTCTTTGTTAAAGGATAATATAGCTGACATAGTAAAAACAACTCAACTGCTACATGATGAATATTCAACATTTGATGGTTGGACTTTTATGCATTTTAAGGGAAGGTCTGAAGAATCCTGGAATCCTCTTCAAAGAAAACATTTTATTGTCAATCCCAGAAAGAAGACAATTAAAAATTAATTAATTAAGAACATAGAATGTTTGTGGACACTTTTCAAACAACAAAATGCATTTGGTACATGGAAACAATTGTATGACTTATCAGCCAGAAACACAGAACCTACAAGGACAGCCAGCTGGTTACTGGATAAACTTCTACATCAACCAACAGCTATATCAATATTCAAGAGATTTAACTTCAGGTTGAGTTTTTTAAGTCTTTCATATTTTTAATTTCTAAAAATAGACATAAAACTGCAAGAAAACAGTTTTATTCACAAATCTAGTTCTTTTTTTTGCTAATTGCTTGGTTTATTACCATAAGACTTAAGTCCAATAGTGTAAAATTGTGCTGTACACATAGTCCATACAGACCAAGCTTTAGATATGGCAATAAAGTTATTTGCAATAGTTTTCCTTTAGGTTAAATAGCTCCAAACCAAGAGGGTTTTATAATCTCTGGAAGCTTATTTGCAGTTCATTCATTTTGTATAAAGCAAACCTGTAGACTGTAGCAGGTAAAATAGTTTCCTGAGCAAACAATTTAGGTTATAAAGGTCTACTGGTTATTTATAGAGTTGCATATTTGTTGCAATTTCATTACCTTTCATGGACCACAAACAACAGCATACTTTAACTGTTATTGACCTAACTTTATTTGTGCTATTTTAACTACATACTGGTTTTATTATGTTATTCAACAGAATATTTTTGTTGTTCTAAAAAGGTTTTGTTATTCTAAATTGTTGCCACATTAAGTGAGTGTTATAAATGTAACTTTTTTTGAAAAATTAATAAGGGTTCATTATGCCAGTTTTACAATATAGCAGGACCTTCTTATGCCAGCATGACAGTATCATTGCTCTGTTCAAGTTTTGCTAAAGTAACCTGTTTCAACTGCTTTGTATTGTACCCTGACATAGCACTGTCTGTGCTTTTTAAATAATATTAATTGCAAATGTTTCTTGTAAAATTTCAACATATTAGCTAGGCAGTTGTATGAGTACATTTTAATGATATTATGTCATTGCTCTTTCTTTGCACCTTTTAGAATGTAACACCAGTATAGAAAAAACATTTCTTTATATTAAGTAAAATGCTTGCACATCAGTTTTTGTACAGAATAGATTTGCAAACTGACCTGACTATTTTCTGTACATTTTCAATTGTTATGCTTGCCTAACAGAACATATTTTTTATTCAAAGAATGCTGGCCTAACAGTTGTTTTCTTCATTTTCATTTGTTATGCCAGCATAACAGAATAGATTTTCTTATTGAATTGTAAACTGACCTGACTATTTTCTGTACATGTTCAATTGTTATGCTGGCATAACAGCACAGTTTTTTCTTTTTCAATTGTATGCTGGCCTAACAGTTTTTTCTACACTTTCATTTGTTATGCCAGCACAACAGAAAAGATTTTATTATTGAATTGTAAACTGACCTGACTATTTTCTGTACATGTTCAATTGTTATGCTGGCATAACAGAACAGTTTTTTCCAATTCAATTGTATGCTGGCCTAACAGTTTTTTCTACACTTTCATTTGTTATGCCAGCACAACAGAATAGATTTTCTTATTGAATAGTAAACTGACCTGACTATTTTCTGTACATTTTCATTTGTTATGCCAGCACAACAGAATAGATTTTCTTATTGAATAGTAAACTGACCTGACTATTTTCTGTACATTTTCATTTGTTATGCTGGCATAACAGAAAAGATTTTCTTATTGAATTGTAAACTGACCTGACTATTTTCTGTACATTTTTATTTGTTATGCTGGCATAACAGAACAGATTTTTTTATTCAATTGTATGCTGGCCTAACAGTTGTTTTCTACATTTTCATTTGTTATGCCAGCATAACAGAATAGATTTTCTTATTGAATAGTAAACTGACCTGACAGTATTTTATGTACATTTTCATTTGTTATGCCAGCATAACAGAACAGTGTTTTCTTATTGAATACTATTCTGGCCTAACAGTTTGCTCTTAACTTTCATTTGTTATGCTGGCATAACAGAGAAGTTTTTCTCATTGAATCGTAAATTGGCCTAACAGTACTTTTTGTATATTTTCATTTGTTATGCCGGCGTAACAGTTCATTTTATTCAATAGTATGTTGGCCTAAGCGTTCTTTTTCTACATTTTCATTTGTTATGCTGGCATAACAAAATAGATTTTCTTATTGAATTGTAAATTGACAGTATTTTCTGTACATGTTCACTTGTTATGCTGGCATAACAGAATAGTTTCTTCTCTATATTAAACTTTAATACTGTAGCATGTTGTTCCTTATTTATGTTGTCCTTTTGCCCAGTATTGGTCAGAATGCTTGATTCTGTACATGTAATTGTGTGGCTAAAAATGGCCTTTTTAAATGAAACATTTTGGAAAGTGTAAATTTAACCCACATATTTAGGTACCTATTTCTCCAAAATGATACCTCCCAATTAGGAATGATTAAACATTCCCTTTTTAAAATAAAATGCGTTTTAATTGTATTTTCATTTCTATTTCTCTAAACTTGGACCCCGCGATTTATTATTACACCGAGAAACCGAATAGGTAACTCCATCTTGAAGATTGTATGAGACTGTTAGAATTAAAAAGTGCGAACAATTAATTCAATTAGATGAAAATTTAACGCGAGATGCTGTTTATTCATGCACTACATCTATGTGAAAGGAATGCGTAATGCTGTGTATTCATTACCTACATATATATTCAAAGAACGCGTAATCTGATTTTTCATGCCATACATATGTGTGAAAAGAACGCCTAATGCTGTGTATTCATGCCCTACATCTGTTTGAAAAGAACACGTAATGCTGTTTATTCCTGAAATACATCTATGTAGAAAGAACGCGTAATGCTGTTTATTTATGCTCTACATCTAAGTGAAAAGAACGCGTAATGCTGTTTATTCCTGAAATACATCTATGTAGAAAGAACGCGTAATGCTGTTTATTTATGCTCTACATCTAAGTGAAAAGAGCGCGTAATGCTGTTTATTCCTGAAATACATCTATGTAGAAAGAACGCGTAATGCTGTTTATTTATGCTCTACATCTAAGTGAAAAGAAAGCGTAATGCTGTTTATTCCTGAAATACATCTATGTAGAAAGAACGCGTAATGCTATTTATTTATGCTCTACATCTAAGTGAAAAGAGCGCGTAATGCTGTTTATTCATGCCCTAAAGCTGTTTTAAAAGAACGCATAATGCTGTTTATTCATGCCCTACATCTTTATGAAAAGAACGAATAATGCTTTTTATTCATGTCCTACATCTATGTGAAAAGAACGCGTAATGCTGTTTTATGCCCTACATCTATGTGAAGATGTCGCGTAATGATGGTTATGCATGCCCTACATGTATGTTAAATGAACGCGTAATGAAGTTTATTCATGCCATATATCTATGTTAAAAGAACGCGTAATGCTGTTTATTTGTGCCCTACATCTATGAAAAAGAACGCTTAATGCTGGTTATTCATGTCCTACATCTATGTAAAAAGAACGCGTAATGCTGTTATTAATGCCATACATCTATGTTAAAAGAGCGCATAATGCTGTTTATTCCTGCCCTACATCTTTGTGAAAAGAACGTGTAGTGCCGTTTATTCGTGCCCGAAGTATGTGTGAAAGAACACATAATGCTTTTTATTCATGTGCTACATCTATGTTAAAAGAACGCGTAATGCTGTTTATTCATGCGCTACATCTCTGTGAAAAGAACGCGTAATGCTGTTTATTCGTGTCATACATCTGTGTAAAAAGAACGCGTAATGCTGTTTATTCGTGTCATACATCTCTGTGAAAAGAACGCGTAATGCTGTTTATTCGTGTCATACATCTCTGTGAAAAGAACGCGTAATGCTGTTTATTTATGCCATACATCTATGTGAATATGACGTGTTATGCTGTTTATTCATATCCTACATTTATCTGAATGTAACGCGTTTTGCTGTTAAATTCATGCCCTACATCTATGTAAAACGAGAAGCATGCCACCGTCTCATCATACCAAACATGTATTTCCTTTACGACCCACTGTGCACACTAAACATTTTTAAAAGAAGAAAACCCCGTGACCACTAGATTATGTGTTTATGTTATATCAATATCCGTGTAATCGGCGCGATTAAGTCGAAATCTATTTTTAGCAGAAATCTGTATGAGCCTAATTAAACATTTCGACAATGTGACCACTATGAGCGAGTTTTTTACGATTTGTCTTAAGTAACAGTTTAGGTAGTGGCCAATACAATGCTCACTTACGCTGAAGTACGAGTTTATGCAGAACCTGTATTTGCTATAGGCAAAGTGTAGAATACCCCATTTAAGGTCTTATTTCTTAATTGTTTTCCGGCTGCGTTATTATATTCCAAGAAAACAGCAAACAAGATTGTAAATAAAGGAATAAATGATATTAAACATAAGTGATACAACTACGTGAAGAAAACGACACTGCAACATTTTTTGCTTTTAAAATATGTATCCCTATCACTGAATAAACTGCTTAATTTGACTGCTGTATGCACTGCCTTAGCATTAAATACAGGTACAATTTAAGGAAAAACAGCCTACAAAAATCGTTCAGATAGTCCTAGGGCGTTAGGATAAAGTTCATTTACATCATTCAGTGATATTTAAAAAAAGTAAATAAGCATTATCAATATTAATGAAAAAATATGTTTTCGTATTCAGAATTATTATTGTTGAAATTAGTTGAGTATGGCAAAAGTTTCGATCAGTCCCAATCTGTATGATGTACAGAAAGATTATCAAAATCCAATTAGATCCGTCCTCATGGCGTAGTGGCAATACTGGTGTCTAGCGGTCCGCTAATTACATCAAACAAACTACTTTACATCCACACAACACATTGTTGATCCAATTATCGGGAGATGAGCGAGAGATTTAAGTACATCCCGTGATTGATCAATTAACCGTGTTGTCGTTCCCGCGGCTGTCAATGTTGAGAAGTCTTCCTCAAGAAGCACCATCTCTAATTGAGAGTGCCGACTGCAATAATTGGTTCTCAAGGTATATATCGACGGCTACAGCAATGTGGGGTACAGTCATTCATAGACATACTTCCATGAAATATAACAAAACAAAAATAGAACAAGAACAGCAAACAACATGGACTCTTCAATAAGGTACTTTTAAATACTGATATTGTAAGAAATTAATGATATAAAATATTGTTTCATTGGATTTCAGTTTAATGTACGTTTGCACATAACGCGCTTTATTTCCTCTATACGAACTTCACGTATTTCATTAATATCTTTTCAGATTGCGTCTCTTTGACTCCTTGATCGATTCTCCGCTATGCTCTGCCGACTTCAAGTGGAATAATCTGGACGCAGTTATCACCCCCTTCGGCAAGGGCGAAAACTCTGTTGATTCAGGATTTGGATCAAGTGACGAAACTATGGTAATTTCTATACATTATCAATATTCCTACTTCCGTACATTCCATCAAATAACACTAAATATAAGTATCAATTAACAAAAGTTCTTCCACTGAGTTTGAAATAAATATTAACCACAATTGAAAATCTTCATACTTCTTCAAAACCTGTTTCTCGTTGTTGTATTTATCTCCTTCTAGACATACATTTTCCATTTTCTCTTTCTCAGGAAGAGTTTCCAAGATCACAGACCGCTACAGGTGCCAGAAAGGGTCTCTTTACCAGGAAAAGACTCTCCGATACCTGCGACGAAACAGCCAATAAAAGACAAAGAACAGACTTCAGCGGCATATTTCAGGTAAGCACGTGACACCATTCTTAATCTGTTTTAACCCCTCAACTTGGGTATCGAGTATTTTAAAGACAATTTTTTCACCTTGAAATTATGCTTGTAATGCAATGTAGATGTCATATTTTTGCACTCGCTGTAAACAAGAGTTTCGTGGGAGAAACAGATGTAATCGTTTTGATATTAAATGTTTCTGTAAAGTTCAAACGCATTTCACAACTTGGAACATGTCTTTGATTCAGGACTCCACGCACACCACATCTCAGAATGTCATCGAGGCAGTCGACAAACTCACTTCTCAAAGACAATTGGTTGCTGACGGTTCACGTGACTACACTCTTCCCACAATTCCAGGAAAACACAGTGACCTCCGGTCTATATCAGTAGACACGATGACGGATGTACTTACCGGAAAGTTCGACGACAAATTGGGCAAGGTGACAATCGTTGACTGTAGATATCCGTATGAGTTTGACGGAGGTCATATTAGGGGAGCTGTAAATCTGTACACGAAAGATGCCGTCCAGTCATTGCTCGAACACCCGGTGATATCAGACAAGTCACACGTGCTCATCTTCCACTGTGAATTCTCATCAGAACGCGGTCCTAAAATGTAAGTTGTCCAATGATTATAATATAATTGTTTCTATTTTGCCGGACTTACCTTATTTTGGCATATCAGGATGAATACTTACCTAAGTTGTAATCTTTAATCGGGCATTTTATTTTTCATTTTAAGTACCTACTACTCAAACACAAAATAAATAAAATACACTAAGAATTTACATTACTATTCCACAGGTATCGATTTCTGAGAAGCCAAGACCGTGAGCTGAACAAGGACAGGTACCCACAGTTGAACTTTCCGGAAATATACCTACTGGACGGGGGCTACAAGTCCTTCTTTAACACACAACAGGCCCACTGTGAGCCCATGGCCTATAAACCCATGTTACACGAAGATCACGCGGCCGATTTACGTCACTTCCGGGTCAAGTCTAAGTCATGGACCGCTGGAGACGCACAACAGACCAGTAGACGAACAAAGACCCGACGTTCTCGACTCGGTCTCGACTTCTAATACACTTTTATAAAATCGATACACATGAACATGGGTATAACATTTATTTGTGACTGTGCTTGTTAATGTGTTTGTTAAGTTTGTTACTAAGTTGTTATTCGTTAGATATTGATCATAATGCCAGATTTAATATGCAGCACAACGATTAAAGCTTATTTGAAAAAAGTTCTTTTGATTTTTTCTTTTTAACTTCCATTCTTCGCCAAGCCAGCAATAATTCGAAAGTAAAGCTATCTTGAAATAGCTTGTTATCAACCATAGACGCTTTTGTATTTAAATAACTGCTTGACGATAATTGAAATATCCGATTTAACGTCAAAGAAATCGCAAACAGTCCCGAACTCGCAATAGGCAAAAACCGATTGATATTCATTGTTGTATTTTCATTTCTATTTCTCTAAACTTGGACCCCGCGATTTATTATTACACCGAGAAACCGAATAGGTAACTCCATCTTGAAGATTGTATGAGACTGTTAGAATTAAAAAGTGCGAACAATTAATTCAATTAGATGAAAATTTAACGCGAAATGCTGTTTATTCATGCCCTATCTCTATGTGAAAAGAAGGCGTAATGCTGTTTATTCATGCCCTACATATATGTTAAAAGAACGCGAAATGCTGTTTATTCATGCCCTACATCTGTGTGAAAAGAACGCGAAATGCTGTTTATTCATGCCCTACATCTGTGTGAAAAGAACGCGTAATGCTGTTTATTCATGCCCTACATATATGTTAAAAGGACGCGTAATCTGTTTATTCATGCCCTACATCTCTGTAAAAAGAAAACGTAATGCTGTTTATTCATGGTCTAGATCTATGTGAAAAGAACGCGTAATGGTATGAATTCATGCCCTACATCTATGTGAAAAGAACGCGTTATGATGTTTATTCATGTCCTACATATAAATGAATAGAACGCGCTATGACGTTTATTCATGTCCTAAATTTTTGTTAATAGAACGCATAATGCTGTTTATTCATGCCCTACATCTATGTAAAAAGAACGCGTAATGCTGTTTATTCGTGTCATACATCTTTGTGAAAAGAACACGTAATGCTGTTTATTCATGCCATACAAATATGTGAAAATGACGTGTTATGCTGTTTATTCATGGGCTACATCTATGTGAATAGAACGCGTAATGCTGTTTATTCATATCCTACATCAATGTGAAAAGAACGCGTATTGATGTTTATTCATGCCATACATCTATGTGAATAGGACGTGTTATGCTGTTTATTCATGCGCTACATCTGTGTGAAAAGAACGCGTAATGCTGTTTATTCGTTTTATAGGCCTACATCTTTGTGAAAAGAACGCGTAATGCTGTTTATTCGTGTCATACATCTGTGTAAAAGAACGCGTAATGCTGTTTATTCATGCCATACATCTATGTGAATAGGACGTGTTATGCTGTTTATTCATCAGTCATTCCAAATATTTTTTCTCTATTTCGTTTTTTTTTAAAGTATGCTTAAACAGGATTTTGTTTCAATATGAAGTTAACAGTTACTTGTCCTACAACGTCCTATCTAAAATACGATTTAAATGAAAATGTTAAGTAAAATCCTTTCGGGTCTCTTAAAGTTTGAATCATGAAATGATGATGAATGTTTGTTGACAATTTATACAATGATATGGTCACGATTCCAATTCTCCCCCCTGTGAGAAACAAGAAAGTTGTTTTCCGGATTATAGACATCTACTTACCTGTGATTTCATTAAACCGTTTGATATTTGCCTTAGGAAAAGACATTTTGCCTTTCCAACAAGGTAAATATAAATTTTACATGCAAAAATAAACCACAACCGCCAAATAATTTAAACCAATTTCACGAACAGCCAATGGCTATCCACTTCCGGCTTTTATATCAGTGGGCAGACTACAACAAATGTATCTTGTGTAGAGCACACTACACGATATCGACGTTCGAAATTTCTATGAATAGCTATGAAATAAGAGGAATTGAAAAGAGAACATAACTTATTTTGTGCAGTTGCAGTCATTGTCTGTCAGGTTACTTTTAAACAGGAAATGTTTAATATATATACCGATATTAATCATATTGAGTTGATGACCCGGTAGAATAATTGCATATGATACAAGTCGTCGCATATTTGATTTTCTTTTACCATATAAACCATATTTATAAATACCATAAATAGATATTTAAATTTCAGGGAAAAAACCCCGTATAATTGACAATTTAATCCATGTAAGCTAAAGGCTTTGAAAAATTATATGCATTTAAACATGACCATAATTACTGATGGAATCAATATATGTGTATGTTTTGCCTATAGATATAACATAAGGAATTAATTATGTTGGCCAATGATTGAAATCTTATACATACTTTAACCATAAACACTATATGTACGCCGATTGTCAATAAAATTAAGTATATTTTTAGACACATTTTATACTCACATTTATTTAATTCTGTAGATTTAGAAGCGTAATTGCAATCATATTTTATACTTCTTACGTAGTTATTATAGAATAGATAGTTTCCATGTGATGTCATCGACACTGATAAGACAGTTTAAGGCAGCCATCTTTGTGGGCAGAAGCTAATGCAGGCAGAAATCGGGAAAAATGTGTTGTATTAAACTCACCACTGTGTTTTTATTTTTCAGTATATTTTACTGAATTTTATATCAAATTTAACAGCGTTTATAAAGTATTTTAGATATCAAAACTATATTTTCATAGTATAAAAGGTTAAAGAAATACAACCGAAAATCATACATTGTTAATTTTTTTTATGTATGAGCCAATAGTCTTATATATTTCTGTGTATTAATTCTGTGTGCATTTATCAATTGTAATAATATTGTATTCTAAAAATATGAATTTCAAGAGCTTTCTAATGGTGTAAAGCTTTTACTTTTCCGACCACAAATGAAGAAATTACGAGAAAATAAAATTTAGCATTCTATACAATTCATATGAAAATCCACTGAAGTTACCATTAAAGATGGCTGCCAAGATATGGGATTTTCACTGATGCGGAAATTATCTATAAGTAAAAACGTTATTTATTCAAAGTATTAAACATGGAGTAGTATATGAAGTTAACACGACTAAACCTTTTGATAGAAATTATATGGTTCCTAATACAAAAACAATCAACGAGGCGCAATGGCAATACTGGTGTCTAGCGGTCCGCTAATTACGTCAAACAAACTACTTTACATCCACACACTGCATTGTTGATCCAATTATCGGGAGATGAGCGAGAGATTTAAGTACACCCCGTGATTGATCAATTCGCCGTGTTGTCGTTCCCGCGGTTGTCAATGTTGAGAAGTCTTCCTCAAGAAGCACCGTCTCTAATTGAGAGTACCGACTGCAATAATTGGTTGTCCCGGTATATATCGACGGCTACAGCAATATGGGGTACAGTCATTCATAGAAATACTTCCAGGAAATATTACGAAAAGAATATAGAAGAAGAACAGCAAACAACATGGGCTCTTCAATAAGGTACTTTTTAATACTGATATTGTAAGAAATTAATGATATAAAATATTGTTTCATTTGATTTCAATTTTAAGTTAGTTTGCTCATAAAACGCTTCATTTCTTCTATACGAACTTCACGTATTTCATTTATATATTTTTAGAATGCGTCTCTTTGACTCCTTGATCGATTCTCCGCTATGCTCTGCCGACTTCAAGTGGAATAATCTGGACGCAGTTATCACCCCCTTCGGCAAGGGCGAAAACTCTGTTGATTCAGGATTTGGATCAAGTGACGAAACTATGGTAATTTCTATACATTATCAATATTCCTACTTCCGTACATTCCATCAAATAACACTAAATATAAGTATCAATTAACAAAAGTTCTTCCACTGAGTTTGAAATAAATATTAACCACAATCGAAAATCTTCATACTTCTTCAAAACCTGTTTCTCGTTGTTGTATTTATCTCCTTCTAGACATACATTTTCCATTTTCTCTTTCTCAGGAAGAGTTTCCAAGATCACAGACCGCTACAGGTGCCAGAAAGGGTCTCTTTACCAGGAAAAGACTCTCCGATACCTGCGACGAAACAGCCAATAAAAGACAAAGAACAGACTTCAGCGGCATATTTCAGGTAAGCACGTGACACCATTCTTAATCTGTTTTAACCCCTCAACTTGGGTATCGAGTATTTTAAAGACAATTTTTTCACCTTGAAATTATGCTTGTAATGCAATGTAGATGTCATATTTTTGCACTCGCTGTAAACAAGAGTTTCGTGGGAGAAACAGATGTAATCGTTTTGATATTAAATGTTTCTGTAAAGTTCAAACGCATTTCACAACTTGGAACATGTCTTTGATTCAGGACTCCACGCACACCACATCTCAGAATGTCATCGAGGCTGTCGACAAACTCACTTCTCAAAGACAATTGGTTGCTGACGGTTCACGTGACTACACTCTTCCCACAATTCCAGGAAAACACAGTGACCTCCGGTCTATATCAGTAGACACGATGACGGATGTACTTACCGGAAAGTTCGACGACAAATTGGGCAAGGTGACAATCGTTGACTGTAGATATCCGTATGAGTTTGACGGAGGTCATATTAGGGGAGCTGTAAATCTGTACACGAAAGATGCCGTCCAGTCATTGCTCGAACACCCGGTGATATCAGACAAGTCACACGTGCTCATCTTCCACTGTGAATTCTCATCAGAACGCGGTCCTAAAATGTAAGTTGTCCAATGATTATAATATAATTGTTTCTATTTTGCCGGACTTACCTTATTTTGGCATATCAGGATGAATACTTACCTAAGTTGTAATCTTTAATCGGGCATTTTATTTTTCATTTTAAGTACCTACTACTCAAACACAAAATAAATAAAATACACTAAGAATTTACATTACTATTCCACAGGTATCGATTTCTGAGAAGCCAAGACCGTGAGCTGAACAAGGACAGGTACCCACAGTTGAACTTTCCGGAAATATACCTACTGGACGGGGGCTACAAGTCCTTCTTTAACACACAACAGGCCCACTGTGAGCCCATGGCCTATAAACCCATGTTACACGAAGATCACACGGCCGATTTACGTCACTTCCGGGTCAAGTCTAAGTCATGGACCGCTGGAGACGCACAACAGACCAGTAGACGAACAAAGACCAGACGTTCTCGACTCGGTCTCGACTTCTAATACACTTTTATAAAATCGATACACATGAACATGGGTATAACATTTATTTGTGACTGTGCTTGTTAATGTGTTTGTTAAGTTTGTTACTAAGTTGTTATTCGTTAGATATTGATCATAATGCCAGATTTAATATGCAGCACAACGATTAAAGCTTATTTGAAAAAAGTTCTTTTGATTTTTTCTTTTTAACTTCCATTCTTCGCCAAGCCAGCAATAATTCGAAAGTAAAGCTATCTTGAAATAGCTTGTTATCAACCATAGACGCTTTTGTATTTAAATAACTGCTTGACGATAATTGAAATATCCGATTTAACGTCAAAGAAATCGCAAACAGTCCCGAACTCGCAATAGGCAAAAACCGATTGATATTCATTGTTGTATTTTCATTTCTATTTCTCTAAACTTGGACCCCGCGATTTATTATTACACCGAGAAACCGAATAGGTAACTCCATCTTGAAGATTGTATGAGACTGTTAGAATTAAAAAGTGCGAACAATTAATTCAATTAGATGAAAATTTAACGCGAAATGCTGTTTATTCATGCCCTACATCTATGTGAAAAGAAGGCGTAATGCTGTTTATTCATTACCTACATATATGTTAAAAGAACGCGAAATGCTGTTTATTCATGCCCTACATCTGTGTGAAAAGAACGCGAAATGCTGTTTATTCATGCCCTACATCTGTGTGAAAAGAACGCGTAATGCTGTTTATTCATGCCCTACATATATGTTAAAAGGACGCGTAATCTGTTTATTCATGCCCTACATCTCTGTAAAAAGAAAACGTAATGCTGTTTATTCATGGTCTAGATCTATGTGAAAAGAACGCGTAATGGTATGAATTCATGCCCTACATCTATGTGAAAAGAACGCGTTATGATGTTTATTCATGTCCTACATATAAATGAATAGAACGCGCTATGACGTTTATTCATGTCCTAAATTTATGTTAATAGAACGCATAATGCTGTTTATTCATGCCCTACATCTATGTAAAAAGAACGCGTAATGCTGTTTATTCGTGTCATACATCTTTGTGAAAAGAACGCGTAATGCTGTTTATTCATGCCATACAAATATGTGAAAATGACGTGTTATGCTGTTTATTCATGGGCTACATCTATGTGAATAGAACGCGTAATGCTGTTTATTCATATCCTACATCAATGTGAAAAGAACGCGTATTGATGTTTATTCATGCCATACATCTATGTGAATAGGACGTGTTATGCTGTTTATTCATGCGCTACATCTGTGTGAAAAGAACGCGTAATGCTGTTTATTCGTGTCACAGGCCTACATCTCTGTGAAAAGAACGCGTAATGCTGTTTATTCGTGTCATACATCTGTGTAAAAGAACGCGTAATGCTGTTTATTCATGCCATACATCTATGTGAATAGGACGTGTTATGCTGTTTATTCATCAGTCATTCCAAATATTTTTTCTCTATTTCGTTTTTTTTTAAAGTATGCTTAAACAGGATTTTGTTTCAATATGAAGTTAACAGTTACTTGTCCTACAACGTCCTATCTAAAATACGATTTAAATGAAAATGTTAAGTAAAATCCTTTCGGGTCTCTTAAAGTTTGAATCATGAAATGATGATGAATGTTTGTTGACAATTTATACAATGATATGGTCACGATTCCAATTCTCCCCCCTGTGAGAAACAAGAAAGTTGTTTTCCGGATTATAGACATCTACTTACCTGTGATTTCATTAAACCGTTTGATATTTGCCTTAGGAAAAGACATTTTGCCTTTCCAACAAGGTAAATATAAATTTTACATGCAAAAATAAACCACAACCGCCAAATAATTTAAACCAATTTCACGAACAGCCAATGGCTATCCACTTCCGGCTTTTATATCAGTGGGCAGACTACAACAAATGTATCTTGTGTAGAGCACACTACACGATATCGACGTTCGAAATTTCTATGAATAGCTATGAAATAAGAGGAATTGAAAAGAGAACATAACTTATTTTGTGCAGTTGCAGTCATTGTCTGTCAGGTTACTTTTAAACAGGAAATGTTTAATATATATACCGATATTAATCATATTGAGTTGATGACCCGGTAGAATAATTGCATATGATACAAGTCGTCGCATATTTGATTTTCTTTTACCATATAAACCATATTTATAAATACCATAAATAGATATTTAAATTTCAGGGAAAAAACCCCGTATAATTGACAATTTAATCCATGTAAGCTAAAGGCTTTGAAAAATTATATGCATTTAAACATGACCATAATTACTGATGGAATCAATATATGTGTATGTTTTGCCTATAGATATAACATAAGGAATTAATTATGTTGGCCAATGATTGAAATCTTATACATACTTTAACCATAAACACTATATGTACGCCGATTGTCAATAAAATTAAGTATATTTTTAGACACATTTTATACTCACATTTATTTAATTCTGTAGATTTAGAAGCGTAATTGCAATCATATTTTATACTTCTTACGTAGTTATTATAGAATAGATAGTTTCCATGTGATGTCATCGACACTGATAAGACAGTTTAAGGCAGCCATCTTTGTGGGCAGAAGCTAATGCAGGCAGAAATCGGGAAAAATGTGTTGTATTAAACTCACCACTGTGTTTTTATTTTCAGTATATTTTACTGAATTTTATATCAAATTTAACAGCGTTTATAAAGTATTTTAGATATCAAAACTATATTTTCATAGTATAAAAGGTTAAAGAAATACAACCGAAAATCATACATTGTTCATTTTTTTATGTATGAGCCAATAGTCTTATATATTTCTGTGTATTAATTCTGTGTGCATTTATCAATTGTAATAATATTGTATTCTAAAAATATGAATTTCAAGAGCTTTCTAATGGTGTAAAGCTTTTACTTTTCCGACCACAAATGAAGAAATTACGAGAAAATAAAATTTAGCATTCTATACAATTCATATGAAAATCCACTGAAGTTACCATTAAAGATGGCTGCCAAGATATGGGATTTTCACTGATGCGGAAATTATCTATAAGTAAAAACGTTATTTATTCAAAGTATTAAACATGGAGTAGTATATGAAGTTAACACGACTAAACCTTTTGATAGAAATTATATGGTTCCTAATACAAAAACAATTAACGAGGCGCAATGGCAATACTGGTGTCTAGCGGTCCGCTAATTACATCAAACAAACTACTTTACATCCACACACTGCATTGTTGATCCAATTATCGAGAGATGAGCGAGAGATTTAAGTACACACCGTGATTGATCAATTCGCCGTGTTGTCGTTCCCGCGGTTGTCAATGTTGAGAAGTCTTCCTCAAGAAGCACCGTCTCTAATTGAGAGTACCGACTGCAATAATTGGTTGTCCCGGTATATATCGACGGCTACAGCAATATGGGGTACAGTCATTCATAGAAATACTTCCAGGAAATATTACGAAAAGAATATAGAAGAAGAACAGCAAACAACATGGGCTCTTCAATAAGGTACTTTTAAATACTGATATTGTAAGAAATTAATGATATAAAATATTGTTTCATTTGATTTCAATTTTAAGTTAGTTTGCTCATAAAACGCTTCATTTCTTCTATACGAACTTCACGTATTTCATTTATATATTTTTAGAATGCGTCTCTTTGACTCCTTGATCGATTCTCCGCTATGCTCTGCCGACTTCAAGTGGAATAATCTGGACGCAGTTATCACCCCCTTCGGCAAGGGCGAAAACTCTGTTGATTCAGGATTTGGATCAAGTGACGAAACTATGGTAATTTCTATACATTATCAATATTCCTACTTCCGTACATTCCATCAAATAACACTAAATATAAGTATCAATTAACAAAAGTTCTTCCACTGAGTTTGAAATAAATATTAACCACAATCGAAAATCTTCATACTTCTTCAAAACCTGTTTCTCGTTGTTGTATTTATCTCCTTCTAGACATACATTTTCCATTTTCTCTTTCTCAGGAAGAGTTTCCAAGATCACAGACCGCTACAGGTGCCAGAAAGGGTCTCTTTACCAGGAAAAGACTCTCCGATACCTGCGACGAAACAGCCAATAAAAGACAAAGAACAGACTTCAGCGGCATATTTCAGGTAAGCACGTGACACCATTCTTAATCTGTTTTAACCCCTCAACTTGGGTATCGAGTATTTTAAAGACAATTTTTTCACCTTGAAATTATGCTTGTAATGCAATGTAGATGTCATATTTTTGCACTCGCTGTAAACAAGAGTTTCGTGGGAGAAACAGATGTAATCGTTTTGATATTAAATGTTTCTGTAAAGTTCAAACGCATTTCACAACTTGGAACATGTCTTTGATTCAGGACTCCACGCACACCACATCTCAGAATGTCATCGAGGCTGTCGACAAACTCACTTCTCAAAGACAATTGGTTGCTGACGGTTCACGTGACTACACTCTTCCCACAATTCCAGGAAAACACAGTGACCTCCGGTCTATATCAGTAGACACGATGACGGATGTACTTACCGGAAAGTTCGACGACAAATTGGGCAAGGTGACAATCGTTGACTGTAGATATCCGTATGAGTTTGACGGAGGTCATATTAGGGGAGCTGTAAATCTGTACACGAAAGATGCCGTCCAGTCATTGCTCGAACACCCGGTGATATCAGACAAGTCACACGTGCTCATCTTCCACTGTGAATTCTCATCAGAACGCGGTCCTAAAATGTAAGTTGTCCAATGATTATAATATAATTGTTTCTATTTTGCCGGACTTACCTTATTTTGGCATATCAGGATGAATACTTACCTAAGTTGTAATCTTTAATCGGGCATTTTATTTTTCATTTTAAGTACCTTCTACTCAAACACAAAATAAATAAAATACACTAAGAATTTACATTACTATTCCACAGGTATTGATTTCTGAGAAGCCAAGACCGTGAGCTGAACAAGGACAGGTACCAACAGTTGAACTTTCCGGAAATATACCTACTGGACGGGGGCTACAAGTCCTTCTTTAACACACAACAGGCCCACTGTGAGCCCATGGCCTATAAACCCATGTTACACGAAGATCACGCGGCCGATTTACGTCACTTCCGGGTCAAGTCTAAGTCATGGACCGCTGGAGACGCACAACAGACCAGTAGACGAACAAAGACCAGACGTTCTCGACTCGGTCTCGACTTCTAATACACTTTTATAAAATCGATACACATGAACATGGGTATAACATTTATTTGTGACTGTGCTTGTTAATGTGTTTGTTAAGTTTGTTACTAAGTTGTTATTCGTTAGATATTGATCATAATGCCAGATTTAATATGCAGCACAACGATTAAAGCTTATTTGAAAAAAGTTCTTTTGATTTTTTCTTTTTAACTTCCATTCTTCGCCAAGCCAGCAATAATTCGAAAGTAAAGCTGTCTTGAAATAGCTTGTTATCAACCATAGACGCTTTTGTATTTAAATAACTGCTTGACGATAATTGAAATATCCGATTTAACGTCAAAGAAATCGCAAACAGTCCCGAACTCGCAATAGGCAAAAACCGATTGATATTCATTATTGTATTTTCATTTCTATTTCTCTAAACTTGGATCCCGCGATTTATTATTACACCGAGAAACCGAATAGGTAACTCCATCTTGAAGATTGTATGAGACTGTTAGAATTAAAAAGTGCGAACAATTAATTCAATTAGATGAAAATTTAACGCGAGATGCTGTTTATTCATGCACTACATCTATGTGAAAGGAATGCGTAATGCTGTGTATTCATTACCTACATATATGTTCAAAGAACGCGTAATCTGATTTTTCATGCCATACATATGTGTGAAAAGAACGCCTAATGCTGTGTATTCATGCCCTACATCTGTTTGAAAAGAACACGTAATGCTGTTTATTCCTGAAATACATCTATGTAGAAAGAACGCGTAATGCTGTTTATTTATGCTCTACATCTAAGGGAAAAGAGCGCGTAATGCTGTTTATTCATGCCCTAAAGCTGTTTTAAAAGAACGCATAATGCTGTTTATGCATGCCCTACATCTTTATGAAAAGAACGAATAATGCT
Organism: Sinonovacula constricta; assembly: GCA_007844125.1. NCBI lineage: Eukaryota > Metazoa > Mollusca > Bivalvia > Cardiida > Solecurtidae > Sinonovacula > Sinonovacula constricta. Next base: position 76,608,456 of record CM017558.1, read on the forward strand.
TTTTATTCATGTCCTACATCTATGTGAAAAGAACGCGTAATGCTGTTTTATGCCCTACATCTATGTGAAGATGTCGCGTAATGATGGTTATGCATGCCCTACATGTATGTTAAATGAACGCGTAATGAAGTTTATTCATGCCATATATCTATGTTAAAAGAACGCGTAATGCTGTTTATTTATGCCCTACATCTATGAAAAAGAACGCTTAATGCTGGTTATTCATGTCCTACATCTATGTAAAAAGAACGCGTAATGCTGTTATTAATGCCATACATCTATGTTAAAAGAGCGCATAATGCTGTTTATTCCTGCCCTACATCTTTGTGAAAAGAACGCGTAGTGCCGTTTATTCGTGCCCGAAGTATGTGTGAAAGAACACATAATGCTTTTTATTCATGTGCTACATCTATGTTAAAAGAACGCGTAATGCTATTTATTCATGTGCTACATCTATGTTAAAAGAACGCGTAATGCTGTTTATTCATGCGCTACATCTCTGTGAAAAGAACGCGTAATGCTGTTTATTCGTGTCATACATCTGTGTAAAAAGAACGCGTAATGCTGTTTATTCGTGTCATACATCTCTGTGAAAAGAACGCGTAATGCTGTTTATTCGTGTCATACATCTCTGTGAAAAGAACGCGTAATGCTGTTTATTCATGCCATACATCTATGTGAATATGACGTGTTATGCTGTTTATTCATATCCTACATTTATCTGAATGTAACGCGTTTTGCTGTTAAATTCATGCCCTACATCTATGTAAAACGAGAAGCATGCCACCGTCTCATCATACCAAACATGTATTTCCTTTACGACCCACTGTGCACACTAAACATTTTTAAAAGAAGAAAACCCCGTGACCACTAGATTATGTGTTTATGTTATATCAATATCCGTGTAATCGGCGCGATTAAGTCGAAATCTATTTTTAGCAGAAATCTGTATGAGCCTAATTAAACATTTCGACAATGTGACCACTATGAGCGAGTTTTTTACGATTTGTCTTAAGTAACAGTTTAGGTAGTGGCCAATACAATGCTCACTTACGCTGAAGTACGAGTTTATGCAGAACCTGTATTTGCTATAGGCAAAGTGTAGAATACCCCATTTAAGGTCTTATTTCTTAATTGTTTTCCGGCTGCGTTATTATATTCCAAGAAAACAGCAAACAAGATTGTAAATAAAGGAATAAATGATATTAAACATAAGTGATACAACTACGTGAAGAAAACGACACTGCAACATTTTTTGCTTTTAAAATATGTATCCCTATCACTGAATAAACTGCTTAATTTGACTGCTGTATGCACTGCCTTAGCATTAAATACAGGTACAATTTAAGGAAAAACAGCCTACAAAAATCGTTCAGATAGTCCTAGGGCGTTAGGATAAAGTTCATTTACATCATTCAGTGATATTTAAAAAAAGTAAATAAGCATTATCAATATTAATGAAAAAATATGTTTTCGTATTCAGAATTATTATTGTTGAAATTAGTTGAGTATGGCAAAAGTTTCGATCAGTCCCAATCTGTATGATGTACAGAAAGATTATCAAAATCCAATTAGATCCGTCCTCATGGCGTAGTGGCAATACTGGTGTCTAGCGGTCCGCTAATTACATCAAACAAACTACTTTACATCCACACAACACATTGTTGATCCAATTATCGGGAGATGAGCGAGAGATTTAAGTACATCCCGTGATTGATCAATTAACCGTGTTGTCGTTCCCGCGGCTGTCAATGTTGAGAAGTCTTCCTCAAGAAGCACCATCTCTAATTGAGAGTGCCGACTGCAATAATTGGTTCTCAAGGTATATATCGACGGCTACAGCAATGTGGGGTACAGTCATTCATAGACATACTTCCATGAAATATAACAAAACAAAAATAGAACAAGAACAGCAAACAACATGGACTCTTCAATAAGGTACTTTTAAATACTGATATTGTAAGAAATTAATGATATAAAATATTGTTTCATTGGATTTCAGTTTAATGTACGTTTGCACATAACGCGCTTTATTTCCTCTATACGAACTTCACGTATTTCATTAATATCTTTTCAGATTGCGTCTCTTTGACTCCTTGATCGATTCTCCGCTATGCTCTGCCGACTTCAAGTGGAATAATCTGGACGCAGTTATCACCCCCTTCGGCAAGGGCGAAAACTCTGTTGATTCAGGATTTGGATCAAGTGACGAAACTATGGTAATTTCTATACATTATCAATATTCCTACTTCCGTACATTCCATCAAATAACACTAAATATAAGTATCAATTAACAAAAGTTCTTCCACTGAGTTTGAAATAAATATTAACCACAATCGAAAATCTTCATACTTCTTCAAAACCTGTTTCTCGTTGTTGTATTTATCTCCTTCTAGACATACATTTTCCATTTTCTCTTTCTCAGGAAGAGTTTCCAAGATCACAGACCGCTACAGGTGCCAGAAAGGGTCTCTTTACCAGGAAAAGACTCTCCGATACCTGCGACGAAACAGCCAATAAAAGACAAAGAACAGACTTCAGCGGCATATTTCAGGTAAGCACGTGACACCATTCTTAATCTGTTTTAACCCCTCAACTTGGGTATCGAGTATTTTAAAGACAATTTTTTCACCTTGAAATCATGCTTGTAATGCAATGTAGATGTCATATTTTTGCACTCGCTGTAAACAAGAGTTTCGTGGGAGAAACAGATGTAATCGTTTTGATATTAAATGTTTCTGTAAAGTTCAAACGCATTTCACAACTTGGAACATGTCTTTGATTCAGGACTCCACGCACACCACATCTCAGAATGTCATCGAGGCTGTCGACAAACTCACTTCTCAAAGACAATTGGTTGCTGACGGTTCACGTGACTACACTCTTCCCACAATTCCAGGAAAACACAGTGACCTCCGGTCTATATCAGTAGACACGATGACGGATGTACTTACCGGAAAGTTCGACGACAAATTGGGCAAGGTGACAATCGTTGACTGTAGATATCCGTATGAGTTTGACGGAGGTCATATTAGGGGAGCTGTAATTCTGTACACGAAAGATGCCGTCCAGTCATTGCTCGAACACCCGGTGATATCAGACAAGTCACACGTGCTCATCTTCCACTGTGAATTCTCATCAGAACGCGGTCCTAAATTGTAAGTTGTCCAATGATTATAATATAATTGTTTCTATTTTGCCGGACTTACCTTATTTTGGCATATCAGGATGAATACTTACCTAAGTTGTAATCTTTAATCGGGCATTTTATTTTTCATTTTAAGTACCTACTACTCAAACACAAAATAAATAAAATACACTAAGAATTTACATTACTATTCCACAGGTATCGATTTCTGAGAAGCCAAGACCGTGAGCTGAACAAGGACAGGTACCCACAGTTGAACTTTCCGGAAATATACCTACTGGACGGGGGCTACAAGTCCTTCTTTAACACACAACAGGCCCACTGTGAGCCCATGGCCTATAAACCCATGTTACACGAAGATCACGCGGCCGATTTACGTCACTTCCGGGTCAAGTCTAAGTCATGGACCGCTGGAGAGGCTCAACAGACCAGTAGACGAACCAAGACCCGACGTTCTCGACTCGGTCTCGACTTCTAATACACTTTTATAAAATCGATACACATGAACATGGGTATAACATTTATTTGTGACTGTGCTTGTTAATGTGTTTGTTAAGTTTGTTACTAAGTTGTTATTCGTTAGATATTGATCATAATGCCAGATTTAATATGCAGCACAACGATTAAAGCTTATTTGAAAAAAGTTCTTTTGATTTTTTCTTTTTAACTTCCATTCTTCGCCAAGCCAGCAATAATTCGAAAGTAAAGCTGTCTTGAAATAGCTTGTTATCAACCATAGACGCTTTTGTATTTAAATAACTGCTTGACGATAATTGAAATATCCGATTTAACGTCAAAGAAATCGCAAACAGTCCCGAACTCGCAATAGGCAAAAACCGATTGATATTCATTATTGTATTTTCATTTCTATTTCTCTAAACTTGGACCCCGCGATTTATTATTACACCGAGAAACCGAATAGGTAACTCCATCTTGAAGATTGTATGAGACTGTTAGAATTAAAAAGTGCGAACAATTAATTCAATTAGATGAAAATTTAACGCGAGATGCTGTTTATTCATGCACTACATCTATGTGAAAGGAATGCGTAATGCTGTGTATTCATTACCTACATATATGTTCAAAGAACGCGTAATCTGATTTTTCATGCCATACATATGTGTGAAAAGAACGCCTAATGCTGTGTATTCATGCCCTACATCTGTTTGAAAAGAACACGTAATGCTGTTTATTCCTGAAATACATCTATGTAGAAAGAACGCGTAATGCTGTTTATTTATGCTCTACATCTAAGTGAAAAGAGCGCGTAATGCTGTTTATTCATGCCCTAAAGCTGTTTTAAAAGAACGCATAATGCTGTTTATTCATGCCCTACATCTTTATGAAAAGAACGAATAATGCTTTTTATTCATGTCCTACATCTATGTGAAAAGAACGCGTAATGCTGTTTTATGCCCTACATCTATGTGAAGATGTCGCGTAATGATGGTTATGCATGCCCTACATGTATGTTAAATGAACGCGTAATGAAGTTTATTCATGCCATATATCTATGTTAAAAGAACGCGTAATGCTGTTTATTTATGCCCTACATCTATGAAAAAGAACGCTTAATGCTGGTTATTCATGTCCTACATCTATGTAAAAAGAACGCGTAATGCTGTTATTAATGCCATACATCTATGTTAAAAGAGCGCATAATGCTGTTTATTCCTGCCCTACATCTTTGTGAAAAGAACGTGTAGTGCCGTTTATTCGTGCCCGAAGTATGTGTGAAAGAACACATAATGCTTTTTATTCATGTGCTACATCTATGTTAAAAGAACGCGTAATGCTATTTATTCATGTGCTACATCTATGTTAAAAGAACGCGTAATGCTGTTTATTCATGCGCTACATCTCTGTGAAAAGAACGCGTAATGCTGTTTATTCGTGTCATACATCTGTGTAAAAAGAACGCGTAATGCTGTTTATTCGTGTCATACATCTCTGTGAAAAGAACGCGTAATGCTGTTTATTCGTGTCATACATCTCTGTGAAAAGAACGCGTAATGCTGTTTATTCATGCCATACATCTATGTGAATATGACGTGTTATGCTGTTTATTCATATCCTACATTTATCTGAATGTAACGCGTTTTGCTGTTAAATTCATGCCCTACATCTATGTAAAACGAGAAGCATGCCACCGTCTCATCATACCAAACATGTATTTCCTTTACGACCCACTATGCACACTAAACATTTTTAAAAGAAGAAAACCCCGTGACCACTAGATTATGTGTTTATGTTATATCAATATCCGTGTAATCGGCGCGATTAAGTCGAAATCTATTTTTAGCAGAAATCTGTATGAGCCTAATTAAACATTTCGACAATGTGACCACTATGAGCGAGTTTTTTACGATTTGTCTTAAGTAACAGTTTAGGTAGTGGCCAATACAATGCTCACTTACGCTGAAGTACGAGTTTATGCAGAACCTGTATTTGCTATAGGCAAAGTGTAGAATACCCCATTTAAGGTCTTATTTCTTAATTGTTTTCCGGCTGCGTTATTATATTCCAAGAAAACAGCAAACAAGATTGTAAATAAAGGAATAAATGATATTAAACATAAGTGATACAACTACGTGAAGAAAACGACACTGCAACATTTTTTGCTTTTAAAATATGTATCCCTATCACTGAATAAACTGCTTAATTTGACTGCTGTATGCACTGTTCTAGCATTAAATACAGGTACAATTTAAGGAAAAACAGCCTACAAAAATCGTTCAGATAGTCCTAGGGCGTTAGGATAAAGTTCATTTACATCATTCAGTGATATTTAAAAAAAGTAAATAAGCATTATCAATATTAATGAAAAAATATGTTTTCGTATTCAGAATTATTATTGTTGAAATTAGTTGAGTATGGCAAAAGTTTCGATCAGTCCCAATCTGTATGATGTACAGAAAGATTATCAAAATCCAATTAGATCCGTCCTCATGGCGTAGTGGCAATACTGGTGTCTAGCGGTCCGCTAATTACATCAAACAAACTACTTTACATCCACACAACACATTGTTGATCCAATTATCGGGAGATGAGCGAGAGATTTAAGTACATCCCGTGATTGATCAATTAACCGTGTTGTCGTTCCCGCGGTTGTCAATGTTGAGAAGTCTTCCTCAAGAAGCACCGTCTCTAATTGAGAGTACCGACTGCAATAATTGGTTCTCCAGGTATATATCGACGGCTACAGCAATGTGGGGTACAGTCATTCATAGACATACTTCCATGAAATATAACAAAACAAAAATAGAACAAGAACAGCAAACAACATGGACTCTTCAATAAGGTACTTAAATACTGATATTGTAAGATATTAATGATATAAAATCTTGTTTCATTTGATTTCAGTTTAATGTAAGTTTGCTCATCAAGCGCTTTCTTTCTTCTATACGAACTTCACGTATTTCATTTATATCTTCTCAGAATGCGTCTCTTTGACTCCTTGATGGATTCTCCACTATGCTCTGCCGACTTCAAGTGGAATTATATGGATGCAGTTATCACCCCCTTCGGCAAGGGCGAAAACTCTGTTGATTCAGGATTTGGATCAAGTGACGAAACTATGGTAATTTCTTTACATTATCAATATCCCTATTACCGTTAATTCCATCAAATAACACATTTATAATTACCAAATAACAAAAGTTGTTTTACTGAGTTTGAAAAAAAAAATAACTATAATCGAAAATCTTCATACTTTAATCCTTTTTCTCGGTGTTGTATTTATCTCCTTCTAGACATACATTTTCCATTTTCTCTTTCTCAGGAAGAGTTTCCAAGATCACAGACCGCTAGATCAGGTGCCAGAAAGGGTCTCTTTTCCGGGAAAAGACTCTCCGATACCTGCGACGAAACAGCCAATAAAAGACAAAGAACAGATTTCAGTGGCATGTTTCAGGTAAACACGTGACACCATTCTAAATCTGTTTTAATCACTCAACTTGCGTATCGCGTATTTTTAGAGACAATTCTTTAACCTTAAAATTACGCTTGCAATGCATAGTAGATGTCATATTTTTGCACTAGCTCTAAACAAGAGTTTCGTGGGAGAAACAGATGTAATCGTTTTGAATATTGAATGTTTCTGTAAAGTTAAAACGCATTTCACAACTCGGAACATGTCTTTGCTTCAGGACTCCACGCAGACCACATCTCAGAATGTCATCGAGGCTGTCGACAAACTCACTTCTCAAAGACAATTGGTTGCTGACGGATCACGTGACTACACTCTTCCCACAATTCCAGGAAATCACAGTGACCTCCGGTCTATATCAGCTGACACGATGACGGATGTACTTACCGGAAAGTTCGACGACAAATTGGGGAAGGTGACAATCGTTGACTGTAGATATCCGTATGAGTTTGACGGAGGTCATATCAGGGGAGCTGTAAATTTGTACACGAAAGATGCCGTCCAGTCATTGCTCGAACACCCGGTGATATCAGACAAGTCACACGTGCTCATCTTCCACTGTGAATTCTCATCAGAGCGGGGTCCTAAAATGTAAGTTAGGCACGGCTAAACCTTTGAATCTCCTTGTATCGCATTTTTATATAAAATCTGATGTTGAGAATTATTCAAAATTTTAAATTGTGTTTTCAAAATTTGTTCCAGACGTTTGAAGATACATTTAATATCTAAGTGCCTCTAATAGCACTCATTGTTCCTGGTAATTGCTAAATATTATTTAACGTTTTGAAATCTTTAAAGGAACATGTTTTTAATATTTGGACAAAAACAGTTTTTGAAAGAAAAAAAAGTTTAAATTTTAACTTCTTTGGAAATGCCTCGAAAATAAACAATTATACCAGATTAACGATTACAAATATGATATTATTTTTTAATGCCTTAAATTTGTGATACACAACTTACAAAAGAAAACAAGGGTTTATTTGTTTCTGATTCCGCCATGAATTTTTGTTCACATGGAGTCAAACGTAAGCTAAACGGAAGTTGTAATGAAATTCATGTTCAATAATTTTCGAACCAAAAAGAAAAAGAATAAGATTAACATTTAACTGTAAAGATGGCATCCGAGAGTTTGGATCAAAACATTTTCTCGATTAACCAAATATGGCGTTGTTACCTGAAAAGATCTTGCAAACTTTTGCTGTTTGATGCCCTAGATCAGTGTGAACGGTGAACCATAAATCCCATTCCTTATTACAAACAGGTATTTTCTATCTGATCCACGTAGCAGAGACAGTTTTTTTAAACCATGAAAACCTCGTGACAACTCACTTTTGAGATGACGTTATATCGTCATCGAGGTAATCTGCTCTGACGTCGGTATCCATTGTTAGCAAAGATCACTATCGTGCTTATTTATAGATTTGGAATGGTTGAACTTTTAGAGTGTTTTTATCGCGGTCTGTGCTGTCTAACAATGTAGGCTGTGTTCAAACCCATCTTTACTTATACTGTGTGAGTTTATGCAGAAATTATACTATAATTCCCCAAGGCAGTGGTAAGGTATGAATTTGATATTGGCAAACTGTCGGATACCACCTTTAGGGCTTTAAATATACTTTGTTCACAATTAGGTTCTAAAAGTTGCATTTACATATTTATTCTCCAGGTACCGATTCCTGAGAAGTCAAGACCGTGAGCTGAACAAGAACAGGTACCTACAGTTGAACTTTCCGGAAGTGTACCTACTGGACGGGGGCTACAAGGCCTTCTTTAACACACAACAGGCCCACTGTGAGCCCATGACCTGCAAACCAATGTTACACGAAGATCACACAGCCGATCTACGTCACTTCCGGGTCAAGTCTAAGTCATGGACAGCTGGCGAGTCTCAACAGACCAGTAGACGAACCAAGACCAGACGTCCTCGGCAAAGTCTCGAGTTTTAAAACCTAAGGAAAGCCTAGAGTTGTTTATAATACTTAAATACAATAGCAAGACGTGTTTTCTTTATCTTTGTTTTTGTTACAGATTTGTTATTGTTTTGTTATTTCGTGTTAGAAAGTTTGAATCCATATTTACATGTACACCTATGGAGGCTGCTACCGAGCTTATTTATTCAATGCTTCAATAAAGTGTGTTTACCCAACTTTTCTTGGCTACTGGTTTCGCAATCCTAAAATGAACTAACACCTTTTTGGTATTTCGGTATTTATGTTTCATCACTGAATTGGCACGGATGTCACAAGTTACGAATATATCATTTACTAAAGCTGCAAACGATATTGTTTCATCTAAACAACCATTCTTCAAAACGAAATCTACCATCGCCTTTCACACATTGATTCCGCGGGCGTATCTAGCACCGCCGAATTATTGTTTATTAAATAATCGAGTAATCACCACTACTGGAAACCGACTTGATCTCGTACTTGACACATGGGACCGCACGATCCACACTTCGAATGTAATTAAATATATTTAGTCTCTATCGAACAAACCATTTAGCTGGCATTTATACACGTTGTTTATTCCCACTTGCGAAGTTTGGAAATATATGTGTATACTAGGTTGTTTGGGTTAAAATAGATTTAAAAAAAAGCTGAGACCCGTTTTTGATTCTACCAACCTAAAACAGCACAATCTTTTACAGGATTGCATTTGTTTACAAAACGTTTGCAGGGGTAATATTCTAACCCATTATTACCACATACAAAGGTAAATGCAAATATGACGAACTGTGACCAGGCAATGTATAATAATGTAACATAAATAAAATATTTATATAATATATAAGAATGAAGGTGCGCCAACGATCGATATTCGACAATACCCTTACGTCCTTAACGCCTTCTTAAAGATAGAAAGCAAAAGAAAACATATTTATTTCTTCATTTATTTTACCTTGTAGTTGTTACAACAGATGCGTTTAAACGGTCAAATATTTATACTTTACATATTGCACACCTGAAACCTTCTGATTGGATGGTAATAGACAAAGCTAACAGCATACATGTATAATAATCATGATTTATCTTAAATAAACCTTCATTAGCCCAATAAAGAAGGAATAAGTTTTTCCTATGTGTAATTCACACTGTTTAAACAATTTCCCTCCGCTTTGGAGCGGTTCTTAAATTGTCCGGAATGAGAACGTATTTAAAGAAATTATGGAATATTTTGGCCAGCTCCATTCAACTGGCATTCAGCAATTAATTCGTCGAAAATGACGTTCCGTAAAGTGTATGTTTCCTATGAAATATAAGTTATAAATGGGTCGCCAAGAACGGCGACCCTATATCTATAATTGGTATTGAAAAAATGTGGTGACGTCACATCTCTCGGATGTATGTCGGTTGTCGGATCACCTCGGCCGATTCCCTAAATGGGACTTATTTTGTGACAGGTGGTAAAAACAAAGATGTAAGCTCGGATGACAGCTCACTATAGTACGATGACAGTTAAACTTCAATTTGTGGCTGCTTCAAATTTAAATTATCCAAGTTTAATTTACAAAGCGCAGCAAACAAAACAATTGTCAAACGACGCTATTGTTTATGTTTTGTGCGAACTACATTTTAGGCATATTCTTTCGACTTCCGGCGAATAAAACGATCGTGATTTCTTTAAGTATCATTGCACCAGATACATCCGAGGGATGATTGTCCCAAGGACGGAATTATCCGAGAAGTTCCAATTGGATTGTGTTCTAAAATAAGGCGAACACTTTTCAGTTTAGTCGACTTTATTCGCGTTCTTAACCCACTTACGGTAAGAAAGATATATTACAGTATTGTCCTTCCATAAGCGCTTTATGGCTGTGAACTACTTTTGGACTTAACACCCAATGACACATTACGCCTTGAACAAGCGCATCGTAGCTGCAGTAAATTCATTCAAGGTCTTAGTGTGAGAACTCGCACCGGTATTGCTTTAAGCCTATTGAATTGCTAACCGTTAAAAGCTGTGATGGATAAAAGAAAACTTACCTTTCTTTGTCAGCTGTGTCGTCTCAACAGACCCTGTGCTGTGAAGGAAAAGTTTTTATTTCGGTTGTACAGCTTTAAACTTAACCCACAGTTACATGGGTATGCCAATGACATATATACTGTTTTGTCCTTGTATGGTCTCGAAACCTACCTGGACAATTATATACATTCATTGTTTTTTTCCAAGTAAAAGCGAATGGAAAAGAATAATAAACACTGCAGTGTGGAGGCATGTGAGACTTACCTGGTCACAGCGGTTGTCGTCCGATGATTTCTCGAGAGTCCCTCAACTGCATAATTGTTATGACGTCAGTGAGGTGTGGCTTTTTTCACTTCAATACCCTCGACTATTGATCCAATGTAAATCGGCTTTTAAACTTAAAGCGTACACTGCGAGAAATCACGAGGTTTGCCTCTGCTGTCAACAGCGATGTGTCACGTGCTTCACGGATCATATTCTTTATGAGTGCGAGAATAGTGCGCCTGAGCGCAATAGTTTCCTTGTGGCTGTAGCTGGCGCTTTTGGAGTATATGCCCGACAGTGCATAGATGGGATGGACAGACAGGTGTATGTCAACACACTTTTAGGCATCAAATGTCTACTTCTTGTAATTATTATAAAGGACAGATACGATGTGTTCATGCACTTGGCGTTCAGGCATGTACATCGCATGTGGCTTGCTTACTGTCGGCATTGAACTGTACACAGTGGTGTACAAGTATAATGTATTGCCACCAGATAGTTTACATTGTTTTATGATATCCTTCATAGTCAGTATATAATAACAATATGTACGATGTGCTTCTCTGTCTTATGCATGTATTAATTCATTTTTTTTTTTGCTATGCTCGGTCGTTCCATCTGACTACCGCGTCGTATCCTGGCAGTATCTCTAATGTTTACTTCTATATTTGTATTTTGATAGTGCATTTTGGTAAGTATTCAATAGAGTTATAAAAGCACATGGCGATAATGTCTTAAATTTTGTTTCGATAAGAAACATTCGCCCATGTTTGCAGCTAGCTAAATCTTGTTGTGCTAACTTCGTCTTTGCGCTGTTAAAACATTCTCCGTTACATCTGAGTTCTCTGTTACGGCTGAGTCTTACTATAAAATAGCAAGATCCAGATTACAGGTTACAGTGACTGTTTTATTTCGGACATGGTTTTTCTATTTACATATGTTTTGATATATAACAGAGCCAATCATGATGATATATTCATATGTTTTGATATATTCATTTTTTTAAACCCGTATATATATATATTTATATATATATATATATATCTAGTATTTACTACGATACGGTTGAATGGATCTTGATTCATACCCACCCCCCCCCCCTCCACCAAAATATTCTGGATCCGCCCCTGCATGCCACTATAATAACAACAGTTTATTGCTACCCTAGATATAAACTAGTAATTGTTGCGGGTATCACTTAATCTTTCATAAGTTAATGGAGTTGCTTAGCACCTAGTGTATATGAACAATCCCTGAAAAAGTGTGTCAGGCTTGGCACAACTTACATCGGCGCTGTGGGTGTTATTGTTATTGTTATTGTTATTGTTATTGTTATTGTTATTGTTATTGTTATTTATTTATTTTTTTAAATACGCTTTGATGCGTCGGCCACCCGTTAGTCAATTCTATTTAATCATTTGGCAAAAGGCACACACAAACAAATTGTATTAAAATTGTTAATTTTGATATAAGATTTTAATAAAAAAAAATAGAGTAAATAATCTTTATTGAAGCACACACATGACAAATAATAATAAATATGAAAAATAACAAATCAGTAACAAAACAGTAACCATACGAAACACGTATTAATATGCAAGTTAAGTGCAACATGAAAAAAAATGGTTAGGTGTCCCTAAACTTTTCAAAAGTCAAGACCGAGCCGTGAACGTCTGGTCTTGGTTTGTCTACTGGTCTGTTGAGCCTCTCCAGCGGTCCATGACTTAGACTTAACCCGGAAGTGACGAAGTACGGCTGTGTGATCATACTTCAGCGTAAGTGAGCATTGTATTGGGCAGTCCGATAACTCGGTTACTTCCCTTGAATTCAAAGGGAGGCTACTCGTCGCCGAGCCTCTGGGGACTAAGCAAAGAAAAAAAGATGGCGGACACGGACAAAGAAATCAACGAAGCTTGTGTAAACAACTAAGAATTAGACCATTTCAAGCTAACAGATTTAAAGAAGGACCTGGCGAATCGTCGTTTGGCTGGATCCTGAAGGGAATATCAGCTAATCGAGCGAATTATCGGCGTTTACAAGCTAGATATTACTGGCAATTATGAATTGAAAAGGAGAGACCAACTCGAGAAGAATTAGTAACACTTCACCCTCCCTTAACTGGTAACAGGTCGCCCTTGATCGGTAACAGTTCGCCCTTGATCAGTAACATGTCGCCGTCGTATATAAGTGTATACGTCAAGCAAAAGTGTATACTTGTTAACTTATTTATAATTATTTCGACACAATTCACATCAATTTGTATTTGTTTTCATCGGCTTCATATGCATTATGAGTACTTCGTATATAAGTGTACCATTTCCACGCGTTAAATGAAGGGGGAAATGGTGTCAAGTAAAGTTTATAATTGATTTAATTTGTTATATAGTGTATAATATATATAATATTTTATAAGATATGCATACAAATACAATTAGTTGGTTGCCGTCTTAGTCGACTTCTTCATACTGTATTGCGTACGTTGCGAGATTGAATCACTGACTAGTCTATTAATTGCAAGCACTTATATACGTCTATGAGGGCAAGCATCAGTTAAGATCATGGTGACTAATTATCAATCAAGATTAGTGCTGACGCTATCATCATAATAATGACTAGGCAAAAATCAATTAACAATCACACACTGACCAATTTATTAATTTTAATTTTTATATACGTCTATGTCGGTAAACATTAATCAAGATCACACTGACTAATTATCTATCAAGATTAGTGCTAATGGTATCATCACAATAATGTCTGTAGGCAAACACCAATTAACGTTCACGCTTTTATGTGCAATTATAAGATAACTGCGTACTCAAGTCATCTTGAGTATGACAACCTTATTAAAGTATTTGCAACAAAATATGTATGCAACTAAGTAACATTAAAATCCTTGCAACAGCGGAATTTTATTTAAATATAAATTATGAAATAAATAAACCACGTACACAGTATTATGATCTTATTTTAGGTCGCAACATTGCATTTAAATCAAGGAACAGTGACAGCTCACATATTGTACTGGGAGGATCAGATTTTTTCTTTGGTTAAAACAATTTTAAAATATGAAAAATAAAAATATAATAATTTACGATGCTAATAATACATTGTTAATAATAATAAAGAATAAGTAGACAAAAGAAGCATACATTTAATGTGAATGGCGTCAAAATAATAAAAAATAATAAGTTTACATTCTTTTTACTTAATTTCTTAAAGATTTTTAAGGGCGAAGATTGGCGTATACACTTATATCAGAAGAGCGTATAATGTATATTAAGACGAAGAAAACAAATACAATGTGAATGGTTATAAATAAATTAACCAATTTACTTTTTTTTCTTGATGTATACAATTATATCCGAAGACGACATGTTATAAAGTAAGGGCGAACTGTTACCTATCTAGGGCGAGCTGTTACCAATCAAGGGCGAACTGTTACCAGTTGAGGGAGGGCGAAGTGTTATAATACCATCGAAATGCGTCGCAGTCGCTTGTTTTGAGGAAATCGATGCCATGAAACAGTTCTGTTTTCGGTCACCTTCCCGCTATAAACACCTTTAAATATTCAGCAATATTTCGGCGATTTCCATTTTGGTTTTGTTTCTTTCTTTAATTAACTTTCCATGTCACTCGATGTGTGTGTTATACACGCTGATAAAATTTCTACTTATACCCGGAAGTTTTAATGCGCATGCGCATTCGGAGAGTACTCAAGGGCAGACAACTTAGTTATCGGACTGCCCAATTGACCACTACCTAAACTATTACTAGAACAAATCGTGAAAAATTCGCTCATGATTGTCACTTTGTCCAAATGTTTAATTACGCACATACAGATATCTGCTAAAAATAGACTTCGACTTAATCGCGCCGATTACATGATATGATGAGATGGTGTTATGCTTCTCGTTTCACATAGATGTAGGGCATGAATAAACAGCAAAACACGTTATATTCACATAAATGTAAGATATGAATAAACAGCATTACGCGACATTTTCACATGGATGTAGGTTATGAATAAGCAGCCTTACGCGGTGGTTTCGCATAGATGTATGGCATGAATAAACGGCCTTATGCGTTCTTTTTACATAGATGTAGGGCATGATTAAACAGCATTACGCGTTATTTTTACATAGATGTAGGGCATGAATAAACAGCATTACGCGTTATTTTTACATAGATATAGGGCATGAATAAACAGCATTACGCGTTATTTTTACATAGATGTAGGGCATGAATGAACACCATTACACGTTCTTTTCGCACAAGTGTAGGGCATGAATAAACAGCATTATGTGTTTTTGCATAGATGTATGGCATGAATAAACACCATTACACATTCTTTTCGCACATGTGTAGGGCATGAATAAACAGCATTACGCGTTTTCTTGCACACAGATGTAGGGCATGAATAAACAGCATTATGCGTTCTTTGCACATATGTAGGGCATGAATAAACACCATTACACGTTCTTTTCGCACATGTGTAGGGCATGAATAAACAGCATTATGCGTTTTTTGCACAGATGTATGGCATGAATAAACAGCATTACACGTTCTTTTTTGCACATATGTAGGGCATGAATAAACACCATTACACGTTCTTTTCGCACATGTGTAGGGCATGAATAAACAGCATTATGTGTTTTTGCATAGATGTATGGCATGAATAAACACCATTACACGTTCTTTTGCACATGTGTAGGGCATGGATAAACAGCATTACGCGTTTTCTTGCCCAGATGTATGGCATGAATAAACAGCGTTATGCGTTCTTTGCACACAGATGTAGGGCATGAATACACAGAATTACGCGACATTTTCACACAGATGCATGGCATGAATAAACAGCATTGCGCTTTCTTTTCACACATATGTAGGACATGAATAAACCGCATTCCGTGTTCTTTTTACATAGATGTAGGGAATGAATAAACAGCATTATGCGTTCTTTTCAGACAGACGTAGGGCACGAAAAAACGGCATTACGTGTTTTTTTAACATAGATTTAGGCATGAATGACTGCATTACGCGTTCTTTCCACACAGATGTAGGAAATGAATAAGTAGTATTATGCGCTCTTATTATATAGATGTAGGGCATGAATAAACAGCATTAAACGTTCTTTTTACATAGATGTAGGGCATGAATAAACAGCATTAAGCGTTCTTTTTACATAGATGTAGGCATGAATAAATAGCAATAGGCGTTCTTTTCACACAGATGTAGGGCACGAATAAACGGCACTACGCGTTTTTTTTTCAGAAAGACATGGGGCATGAATACACAGCATTACGCGTTCTTTTCATACAGATGTAGGACATGCATAAACATCATTACGCGACATGTTCACATATATGTAGGGCGTCGATAGACAGCATTACGTGTTCCTTTCGCAAAGATGTAGGGCATGAATAAACAGCATTCCGCGTCCTTTTTACATAGATGTAGGACATGAATACACAGCATTACGCGTTCTTTTCACACAGACGTAGCTTATGAATAAACAGCATTACGCGTTCTTTTCACATACATGTAGGGCATGAATTAATATTATTACGCGTTCTTTTAACATATATGTAGTGCATGAATACACATATCTTATCACATAGATCTACGCCATGAATACACAGAATTACGCGATTTTTTCACACCTATGTAGCTCATGAATTATTAGCATTACGCGTTCTTTTCACATACATGTAGGGCATATATAATGACCATTACAAGTTCCTTTTCACATAGATGTAGAGCATAAATAAACAGCATTACGCATTCTTTCTACATAGATGTAGAGCATGAATAAACAGCATTAGTCGTTCTTTTCACACAGATATAGAGCATGAATAAACAGCATTGCGCGTACTTTTCACACAGATGTAGGGCATTAATAATCAGATTACGCATTCCTTTAACATATATGAAGGGCATGAATACACAGCATTACGCGTTCTTTTCACATGTATGTAGGGCATGAATACAGAGCATTACGCGTTCTTTTCACATATATGTAGGGCATGAATAAACAGATTACGCGTTCTTTTAACATATATGTAGTGCATGAATACACAGCATTACGCGTTCTTTTAACATATATGTAGGGCATGAATACACAGAATTACGCGTTCTTTTAACATATATGTAGTTCATGAATACACAGCATTACGCGTTCTTTTCTCATAGATGTAGGACATGAATAAACAGCATTTCGCGTTAAATTTTCATCTAATTGAATTAATTGTTCGCACTTTTTAATTCTGACAGTTGCATACCATCTTCAAGATGTAGTTACCTATTCGGTTTCTCGGTGTAATAATAACTCGCGGGGTCCAAGTTTAGAGAAATAGAAATGAAAATACAATAATGAATATCAATCCGTTTTTGCCTATTGCGAGTTCGGGACTGTTTGCGTTGTCTTTGACGTTAAATCGGATATTTCAATTATCGCCAAGCAGTAATTTAAATGCAAAAGGGTCTATGGTTGATAACAAGATATTTCATGATAGCTTTACTTTCGAATTATTGCTGGCTTGGCGAAGAATGGAAATTCAAGAAAACAAAATCAAAAGATTTTTTTCAAAAAAGCTTTAATCGTCATGCTGCATATTAAATCTGGCATTATGATCAATATCTAACGAATAACAACTTAGTAATAAACTTAACAAACCCATTAACAAGCACAGTCACAAATAAATGTTAAACCCATGTTCATGTGTATCGATTTTATAAAAGTGTATTAGAAGTCAAGACCGAGTCGAGAACGTCTGGTCTTGGTTCGTCTACTGGTCTGTTGAGCCTCTCCAGCGGTCCATGACTTAGACTTGACCCGGAAGTGACGTAAATCGGTCGCGTGATCTTCGTGTAACATGGGTTTATAGGCCATGGGCTCACAGTGGGCCTGTTGTGTTTCGAAAAAGGACTTGTAGCCCCCGTCCAGCAGGTATATTTCCGGAAAGTTCAACTGTGGGTACCTGTCCTTGTTCAGCTCACGGTCTTGGCTTCTCAGAAATCGATACCTGTGGAATAGTAATGTAAATTCTTAGTGTATTTTATCTATTTTGTGTTTGAGTGGTAAGTTTTTATTATGAAATATAAAATGCCCGAATAAAGATTACAACTTAGGCAAGTATTTATCCTGATATGCCAAAATAAGGTAAGTCCGGCTAATTGGAAACAATTATATTATAATCATTGGACAA
The DNA here is from genome assembly GCA_007844125.1 of Sinonovacula constricta. Lineage (NCBI taxonomy): Eukaryota > Metazoa > Mollusca > Bivalvia > Cardiida > Solecurtidae > Sinonovacula > Sinonovacula constricta. The sequence continues at coordinate 76,626,970 of CM017558.1, forward strand.
CTTACATTTTAGGACCGCGTTCTGATGAGAATTCACAGTGGAAGATGAGCACGTGTGACTTGTGAGATATCACCGGGGGTTCGAGCAATGACTGGACGGCATCTTTCGTGTACAGATTTTCAGCTCCCCTGATATGACCTCCGTCAAACTCATACGGATATCTACAGTCGACGATTGTCACCTTGCCCACTTTGTCGTCGAACTTTCCGGTAAGTACATCCGTCATCGTGTCAACTGATATAGTCCGGAGGTCACTGTGTTTTCCTGGAATTGTCGGAAGAGTGTAGTCACGTGATCCGTCAGCAACCAATTGTCTTTGAGAAGTGAGTTTGTCGACAGCCTCGATGACATTCTGAGATGTGGTCTGCGTGGAGTCCTGAATCAAAGACATGTTCCGAGTTGTGAAATGCGTTTGAACTTTACAGAAACATTTAATATCAAAACGATTACATCTGTTTCTCCCACGAAACTATTGTTTACAGCGAGTGCAAAAATATGACATCTACAATGCATTTAAAGCATAATTTCAAGGTGAAAAAATTGTCTTTAAAATACTCGATACCCAAGTTGAGGGTTTTAAAACAGAATAAGAATGGTGTCACGTGTTTACCTGAAACATGCCACTGAAATCTGTTCTTTGTCTTTTATTGGCTGTTTCGTCGCAGGTATCGGACAGTTTTTTCCCGGTAAAGAGACCCTTTCTGGCACCTGTAGCGGTCTGTGATTTCGGAAACTCATCCTGAGAAAGAGAAAATGGAAAATGTATGTCTAGAAGGAGATAAATACAACACCGAGAAAAAGGTTTTGAAGAAGTATGAAGATTTTCGATTATGGTTAATATTTTTTTTCAAACTCAGTGCAAGAACTTTTGTTAATTGATAATTATATTAAGTGTTATTTGATGGAATAAACGGAAGTAGGAATATTGATAATGTAAAGAAATTACCATAGTTTCGTCACTTGATCCAAATCCTGAATCAACAGAGTTTTCGCCCTTGCCGAAGGGGGTGATAACTGCATCCAGATTATTCCACTTGAAGTCGGCAGAGCATAGTGGAGAATCCATCAAGGAGTCAAAGAGACGCAATCTGAGAAGATATAAATGAAAATCGTGAAGTTCGTATAGAAGAAATAAAGCGCTTTATGAGCAAACTAACATTAAACTGAAATCAAATGAAACAAGATTTTATATCATTAATATCTTACAATATCAGTATTTATGTACCTTATTGAAGAATCCATGTTGTTTGGTGGTCTTGTTCTATTTTTGTTTTGTTATATTTCATGGAAGTATGTCTATGAATGACTGTACCCCACATTGCTGTAGCCATCGATATATACCTGGAGAACCAATTATTGCAGTCGGTACTCTCAATTAGAGACGGTGCTTCTTGAGGAAGACTTCTCAAAATTGACAGCCGCGGGAACGACAACACGGCGAATTGATCAATCACGGGATGTACTTAAATCTCTCGCTCATCTCCCGATAATTGGATCAACAGTGTGTTGTGTGGATGTAAAGTAGTTTGTTTGATGTAATTAGCGGACCGCTAGACACCAGTATTGCCATTACGCCATGAGGACGGATCTAATTGAATTTTAATCACCTCTCTGTACATCATACAGAGTGGAACTGATCGAAACTTTTGCCATACTCAACTAATTCCAACAATAATGATTCTGAATACGAAAACATAATTTTACATTAATTTTGATAATGCTTATTTACTTTTTTAAATGTCACTGAATGATGTGAATGAAATTTATTTTATCGCCCTATGACTATCTGAACGATTTGGTAGGCTGTTTTTTCCTTATTTTGTACCTGTATTTAATGCTAAGGCAGTGCATACATCAGTCAAATTAAGCAGTTTATTCAGTGAAAGGAATACATATAATAGAAGCAAAAAATGTTGCAGTGTCGTTTTCTTCACGTTGTTGTATCACTTGTGTTTAATATCTTTTTTTTTCGTTTATTTACAATCTTCTTTGTTGTTTCTTGGAATATAATAACGCAGTCAGTAAACAATTAAGAAATTATACCTTAAATGGGGTATTCTTCACTTTGCCTATAGCAAATAGAGGTTCTGCATAAACTCATACTTCAGCGTAAGTGAGCAATGTATTGGCCACTACCTAAATTGTTACTTTGAACAAATCGTGAAAAACTCGCTCATAATGGTCACTATGTCCAAATGTTTAATTACGCACATACAGATTTCTGCTAAAAATAGATTTCGACTTAATCGCGCCGATTACACGGATATTGATACAACTTAATCACATAATCTAGTGGTCACTGGGTTTTCTTCTTTGTAAAATGTTAACTGTGCACAGCGTGTCGGAAAGGAAATACATGTTTGGTATGATGAGATGGTGTTATGCTTCTCGTTTTAAATAGATGTAGGGCATGAATAAACAGTAAAACACGTTTTATTCACATAAATGTAAAATATGAATAAACAGCATTACGCGTTCTTTTCACAAAGATGTAGGACATGAATAAACAGCATTGCGCGTTCTTTTCACATGTATGTAGGGCATGAATACACAGCATTACGCGTTCTTTTCACATGTATGTAGGGCATGAATACACAGCATTACGCGTTCTTTTCACATAGATGTAGGGCATGAATAGATAGCATTACGCGTTCTTTTAACATATATGTAGTGCATGAATACACAGCATTACGCGTTCTTTTAACATATATGTAGGGCATGAATACACAGCATTACGCATTCTTTTAACATATATGTAGGGCATGAATACACAGCATTACGCGTTCTTTTCACATGTATGTAGGGCGTGAATACACAGCATTGCGCGTTCTTTCACATAGATATAGGACATGAATAAACAGCATTACGCGTTCTTTTCATATAGATATAGGCCATAAATAAACAGCATTACTCGTTTTTTTCATATAGATGCAGGCCATAAAAACACAGAATTACGCGACATTTTCACACAGATGTATGGCTTGAATAAACAGCATTGCGCGTTCTTTTCACACATATGTAGGACATGAATACACAGCATTCCGTGTTCTTTTTACCTAGATGTAGGGCATGAATAAACAGCATTATGCGTTTTTTTCACACAGACGTAGGGCACGAAAAAACAGCACTTAGCATTCTTTTCACAAAGATGTAGAGCATGAATACACAGCATTACGCGTTCTTTTAACATATATTTAGGCTTGAATGACAGCATTACGCGCTCTTTTCACACAGATGTATGGCATGAATAAGTAGTATTATGCGCTCTTTTTATATAGATGTAGGGCATGAATAAACAACATTACGCGTTCTTTTACATAGATGTAGGGCATGAATAAACAGCATTCCGTGTTCTTTTTTACATAGATGTAGGGAATGAATAAACAGCATTATGCGTTTTTTTCACACAGACGTAGGGCACGAAAGAACGGCACTTAGCATTCTTTTCACAAAGATGTAGAGCATGAATAAACAGCATTAAGTGTTCTTTTAACATAGATTCAGGCATGAATGACAGCATTACGCGCTCTTTTCACACAGATGTATGTCATGAATAAGTAGTATTATGCGCTCTTTTTGTATAGATGTAGGGCATGAATAAACAACATTACGCGTTCTTTTACATAGATGTAGGGCATGAATAAACACCAATAGGCGTTCTTTTTGCACAGATGTATGGCACGAATAAACGGCACTACGCGTTTTTGTTTTTTTTTTTCAGAAAGACATAGGGCATGAATATACAGCATTACTCGTTCTTTTCACAAAGATGTAGAGCACGAATAATCAGCATTGCGCATTCTTTTAACATAGATGTAGGGCATGAATACACAGCATAACGCGTTTTTTTCCGCATACATGTAGGGCATATATAAACATCATTACGCGACATGTTCACATATATGTAGGGCATCGATAAACAGCATTACGCGTTTCTTTCTACATAGATGTAGAGCATGAATAAACTGCATTAGGCGTTCTTTTCACACAGATATAGAGCATGAATAAACAGCATTACGCGTTCTTTTCACACAGATGTAGGGCGTGAATAAACAGCATTACGCGTTCTTTTCACATAGATGTAGGGCATGCATAAACAGCATTACGCGTTGGTTTCATAAAGATGTATGGCATGAATAAACAGCATTCCGCGTTCTTTTTACATAGATGTAGGGCATGAATAAACAGCATTACGCGTTCTTTTCACATAGATGTAGGACATAAATAAAGGACCTTATCCGTTCTTTTCACAAATAGGTAGGGCATGCATAAACAGCATTTCGCGTTGGTTTCATATAGATATATGGCATGAATAAACAGCATTACGCGTTTTTTTCATATAGATGTAGGCCATAAATACACCGAATTACGCGACATTTTCTCACCTATGTATGGCTTGAATAAACAGCATTGCGCGTTCTTTTCACACAGATGTAGGACATGAATACACAGCATTCCGTGTTCTTTTTACATAGATGTAGGGCATGAATAAACAGCATTATGCGTTCTTTTCACACAGACGTAGGGCACGAAAAAACAGCACTTAGCATTCTTTTCACACAGATGTAGAGCATGAATTAACAGCATAACGAGTTCTTTTAACATAGATTTAGGCATGAATGACAGCATTACGCGTTCTTTTCACACAGATGTATGGCATGAATAAGTAGTATTATGCGCTCTTTTTATATAGATGTAGGGCATGAATAAACAACATTACGCGTTCTTTTACATAGATGTAGGGCATGAATAAACAACAATAGGCGTTCTTTTTACACAGATGTATGGCATGAATAAACAGCATTCCGTGTTCTTTTTACATAGATGTAGAGAATGAATAAACAGCATTATGCGTTTTTTTCACACAGACGTAGGGCACGAAAGAACGGCACTTAGCATTCTTTTCACAAAGATGTAGAGCATGAATAAACGCATTGCGCGTTGTTTTCACACAGATGTAGGGCATGAATAAACAGCATTCCGTGTTCTTTTTGCATATATGTAGGGAATGAATAAACAGCATTATGCGTTTTTTTCACACAGACGTAGGGCAGGAAAGAACGGCACTTAGCATTCTTTTCACAAAGATGTAGAGCATGAATAATCAGCATTACGTGTTCTTTTAACATAGATTCAGGCATGAATGACAGCATTACGCGCTCTTTTCACACAGATGTATGGCATGAATAAGTAGTATTATGCGCTCTTTTTGTATAGATGTAGGGCATGAATAAACAACATTACGCGTTCTTTTACATAGATGTAGGGCATGAATAAACATCAATAGGCGTTCTTTTTACACAGATGTATGGCATGAATAAACAGCATTCCGTGTTCTTTTTACATAGATGTAGAGAATGAATAAACAGCATTATGCGTTTTTTTCACACAGACGTAGGGCACGAAAGAACGGCACTTAGCATTCTTTTCACAAAGATGTAGAGCATGAATAAACGCATTGCGCGTTGTTTTCACACAGATGTAGGGCATGAATAAACAGCATTCCGTGTTCTTTTTGCATATATGTAGGGAATGAATAAACAGCATTATGCGTTTTTTTCACACAGACGTAGGGCACGAAAGAACGGCACTTAGCATTCTTTTCACAAAGATGTAGAGCATGAATAATCAGCATTACGTGTTCTTTTAACATAGATTCAGGCATGAATGACAGCATTACGCGCTCTTTTCACACAGATGTATGGCATGAATAAGTAGTATTATGCGCTCTTTTTGTATAGATGTAGGGCATGAATAAACAACATTACGCGTTCTTTTACATAGATGTAGGGCATGAATAAACAACAATAGGCGTTCTTTTTACACAGATGTATGGCACGAATAAACGGCACTACGCGTTTTATTTTTCAGAAAGACATAGGGCACGAATAATCAGCATTGCGCGTTCTTTTAACATAGATGTAGGGCATGAATACACAGCATTACGCGTTTTTTTTTTCCGCATACATGTAGGGCATATATAAACATCATTACGCGACATGTTTACATATATGTAGGGCATCGATAAACAGCATTACGCGTTCCTTTCTACATAGATGTAGAGCATGAATAAACAGCATTAGACGTTCTTTTCACACAGATATAGAGCATGAATAAACAGCATTACGCGTTCTTTTCACACAGATGTAGGGCATTAATAATCAGATTATGCATTCTTTTAACATATATGTAGGACATGAATACACAGCATTACACGTTCTTTTCACAAGTATGTAGGGCATGAATACACAGCATTACGCGTTCTTTTCACATAGATGAAGGGCATGAATATACATCATTACGCGTTCTTTTAACATATATGTAGTGCATAAATACACGGCATTACGCGTTCTTTTAACATACATGTATATGTAGCGCATGAATACACAGAATTACGCGTTCTTTTAACATATATGTAGTTCATGAATACACAGCATTACGCGTTCTTTACTCATAGATGTAGGACATGAATAAACAGCATTTCGCGTTAAATTTTCATCTAATTGAATTAATTGTTCGCACTTTTTAATTCTGACAGTTGCATACCATCTTCAAGATGTAGTAACCTATTCGGTTTCTCGGTGTAATAATAACTCACGGGGTCCAAGTTTAGAGAAATAGAAATGAAAATACAATAATGGATATCAATCCGTTTTTGCCTATTGCGAGTTCGGGACTGTTTGCGTTGTCTTTGACGTTAAATCGGATATTTCAATTACCGCCAAGCAGTAATTTAAATGCTAAAGCGTCTATGTTTGATAACAAGATATTTCAAGATAGCTTTACTTTCGAATTATTGCTGGCTTGGCGAAGAATGGAAATTCAAGAAAACAAAATCAAAAGATTTTTTTCAAAAAAGCTTTAATCGTCATGCTGCATATTAAATCTGGCATTATGATCAATATCTAACGAATAACAACTTAGTAATAAACTTAACAAACACATTAACAAGCACATTCACAAATAAATGTTAAACCCATGTTCATGTGTATCGATTTTATAAAAGTGTATTAGAAGTCGAGACCGAGTCGAGAACGTCTGGTCTTGGTTCGTCTACTGGTCTGTTGAGCCTCTCCAGCGGTCCATGACTTAGACTTGACCCGGAAGTGACGTAAATCGGTCGCGTGATCTTCGTGTAACATGGGTTTATAGGCCATGGGCTCACAGTGGGCCTGTTGTGTGTTAAAGAAGGACTTGTAGCCCCCGTCCAGTAGGTATATTTCCGGAAAGTTTAACTGTGGGTACCTGTCCTTGTTCAGCTCACGGTCTTGGCTTCTCAGAAATCGATACCTGTGGAATAGTAATGTAAATTCTTAGTGTATTTTATCTATTTTGTGTTTGAGTGGTAAGTTTTTATAATGAAATATAAAATGCCCGAATAAAGATTACAACTTAGGCAAGTATTTATCCTGATATGCCAAAATAAGGTAAGTCCGGCTAATTGAAAACATTTATATTATAATCATTGGACAACTTACATTTTAGGACCGCGTTCTGATGAGAATTCACAGTGGAAGATGAGCACGTGTGACTTGTGAGATATCACCGGGGGTTCGAGCAATGACTGGACGGCATCTTTCGTGTACAGATTTACAGCTCCCCTGATATGACCTCCGTCAAACTCATACGGATATCTACAGTCGACGATTGTCACCTTGCCCAATTTGTCGTCGAACTTTCCGGTAAGTACATCCGTCATCGTGTCAACTGATATAGACCGGAGGTCACTGTGTTTTCCTGGAATTGTCGGAAGAGTGTAGTCACGTGATCCGTCAGCAACCAATTGTCTTTGAGAAGTGAGTTTGTCGACAGCCTCGATGACATTCTGAGATGAGGTCTGCGTGGAGTCCTGAAGCAAAGACATGTTCCAAGTTGTGAAATGCGTTTGAACTTTACAGACACATTTAATATCAAAACTATAACATCTGTTTCACCCACGAAACTATTGTTTAAAGCGAGTGCAAAATTATGACATCTACAATGCATTAAAAGCATAATTTCAAGGTTAAAACATTGTCTTTAAAATACCCGATACGCAAGTTGAGTGAATAAAACAGATTTAGAATGGTGTCACGTGTTTACCTGAAACATGCCACTGAAATCTGTTCTTTGTCTTTTATTGGCTGTTTCGTCGCAGGTATCGGAGAGTCTTTTCCCGGTAAAGAGACCCTTTCTGGCACCTGTAGCGGTCTGTGATTTCGGAAACTCATCCTGAGAAAGAGAAAATGGAAAATGTATGTCTAGAAGGAGATAAATACAACACCGAGAAAAAGGTTTTGAAGAAGTATGAAGATTTTAGATTATGGTTATTTTTTTTTTCAAACTCAGTGCAAGAACTTTTGTTAATTGATAATTATATTAAGTGTTATTTGATGGAATAAACGGAAGTAGGAATATTGATAATGTAAAGAAATTACCATAGTTTCGTCACTTGATCCAAATCCTGAATCAACAGAGTTTTCGCCCTTGCCGAAGGGGGTGATAACTGCATCCAGATTATTCCACTTGAAGTCGGCAGAGCATAGTGGAGAATCCATCAAGGAGTCAAAGAGACACAATCTGAGAAGATATAAATGAAATACGTGAAGTTCGTATAGAAGAAATAAAGCGCTTTATGAGCAAACTAACATTAAACTGAAATCAAATGAAACAATATTTTATATCATTAATATCTTACAATATCAGTATTTATGTACCTTATTGAAGAGTCCATGTTGTTTGGTGGTCTTGTTCTATTTTTGTTTTGTTATATTTCATGGAAGTATGTCTATGAATGACTGTACCCCACATTGCTGTAGCCGTCGATATATACCTGGAGAAGCAATTATTGCAGTCGGTACTCCCAATTAGAGACGGTGCTTCTTGAGGAAGACTTCTCAACATTGACAGCCGCGGGAACGACAACACGGCGAATTGATCAATCACGGGATGTACTTAAATCTCTCGCTCATCTCCCGATAATTGGATCAACAATGTGTTGTGTGGATGTAAAGTAGTTTGTTTGATGTAATTAGCGGACCGCTAGACACCAGTATTGCCATTACGCCATGAGGACGGATCTAATTGGATTTTAATCACCTCTCTGTACATCATACAGATTGGAACTGATCGAAACTTTTGCCATACTCAACTAATTCCAACAATAATGATTCTGAATACGAAAACATAATTTTACATTAATATTAATAATGCTTATTTACTTTTTTTAAATGTCACTGAATGATGTGAATGAAATTTATTTTATCGCCCTTGGACTATCTGAACGATTTTGTAGGCTGTTTTTCCTTATTTTGTACCTGCATTTAATGCTAAGGCAGTGCATACATCAGTCAAATTAAGCAGTTTATTAAGGTAAAGGAATACATATAATAGAAGCAAAAAATGTTGCAGTGTCGTTTTCTTCACGTTGTTGTATCACTTGTGTTTAATATCTTTTTTTCTCGTTTATTTACAATCTTCTTTGTTGTTTCTTGGAATATAATTACGCAGTCAGTAAACAATTAAGAAATTATACCTTAAATGGGGTATTCTTCACTTTGCCTATAGCAAATAGAGGTTCTGCATAAACTCATACTTCAGCGTAAGTGAGCAATGTATTGGCCACTACCTAAATTGTTACTTTGAACAAATCGTGAAAAACTCGCTCATAATGGTCACTATGTCCAAATGTTTAATTACGCACATACAGATTTCTGCTAAAAATAGATTTCGACTTAATCGCGCCGATTACACGGATATTGATACAACTTAATCACATAATCTAGTGGTCACTGGGTTTTCTTCTTTGTAAAATGTTAACTGTGCACAGCGTGTCGGAAAGGAAATACATGTTTGGTATGATGAGATGGTGTTATGCTTCTCGTTTTACATAGATGTAGGGCATGAATAAACAGCAAAACACGTTTTATTCACATAAATGTAAAATATGAATAAACAGCATTACGCGTTCTTTTCACAAAGATGTAGGACATGAATAAACAGCATTGCGCGTTCTTTTCACATGTATGTAGGGCATGAATACACAGCATTACGCGTTCTTTTCACATGTATGTAGGGCATGAATACACAGCATTACGCGTTCTTTTCACATAGATGTAGGGCATGAATAGATAGCATTACGCGTTCTTTTAACATATATGTAGTGCATGAATACACAGCATTACGCGTTCTTTTAACATATATGTAGGGCATGAATACACAGCATTACGCATTCTTTTAACATATATGTAGGGCATGAATACACAGCATTACGCGTTCTTTTCACATGTATGTAGGGCATGAATACACAGCATTGCGCGTTCTTTCACATAGATATAGGACATGAATAAACAGCATTACGCGTTCTTTTCATATAGATATAGGCCATAAATAAACAGCATTACGCGTTTTTTTTCATATAGATGCAGGCCATAAAAACACAGAATTACGCGACATTTTCACACAGATGTATGGCTTGAATAAACAGCATTGCGCGTTCTTTTCACACATATGTAGGACATGAATACACAGCATTACGCGTTCTTTTCACATGTATGTAGGGCATGAATACACAGCATTACGCGTTCTTTTCACAGAGATGTAGGGCATGAATAGATAGCATTACGCGTTCTTTTAACATATATGTAGTGCATGAATACACAGCATTACGCGTTCTTTTAACATATATGTAGGGCATGAATACACAGCATTACGCATTCTTTTAACATATATGTAGGGCATGAATACACAGCATTACGCGTTCTTTTCACATGTATGTAGGGCATGAATACACAGCATTGCGCGTTCTTTCACATAAATATAGGACATGAATAAACAGCATTACGCGTTCTTTTCATATAGATATAGGCCATAAATAAACAGCATTACGCGTTTTTTTCATATATATGCAGGCCATAAAAACACAGAATTACGCGACATTTTCACACAGATGTATGGCTTGAATAAACAGCATTGCGCGTTCTTTTCACACATATGTAGGACATGAATACACAGCATTCCGTGTTCTTTTTACCTAGATGTAGGGCATGAATAAACAGCATTATGCGTTTTTTTCACACAGACGTAGGGCACGAAAAAACAGCACTTAGCATTCTTTTCACAAAGATGTAGAGCATGAATACACAGCATTACGCGTTCTTTTAACATATATTTAGGCTTGAATGACAGCATTACGCGTTCTTTTCACACAGATGTATGGCATGAATAAGTAGTATTATGCGCTCTTTTTATATAGATGTAGGGCATGAATAAACAACATTACGCGTTCTTTTACATAGATGTAGGGCATGAATAAACATCAATAGGCGTTCTTTTTACACAGATGTATGGCATGAATAAACAGCATTCCGTGTTCTTTTTTACATAGATGTAGGGAATGAATAAACAGCATTATGCGTTTTTTTTTCACACAGACGTAGGGCACGAAAGAACGGCACTTAGCATTCTTTTCACAAAGATGTAGAGCATGAATAAACAGCATTAAGTGTTCTTTTAACATAGATTCAGGCATGAATGACAGCATTACGCGCTCTTTTCACACAGATATATGGCATGAATAAGTAGTATTATGCGCTCTTTTTGTATAGATGTAGGGCATGAATAAACAACATTACGCGTTCTTTTACATAGATGTAGGGCATGAATAAACACCAATAGGCGTTCTTTTTGCACAGATGTATGGCACGAATAAACGGCACTACGCGTTTTTTTTTTTTCAGAAAGACATAGGGCATGAATAGACAGCATTACTCGTTCTTTTCACAAAGATGTAGAGCACGAATAATCAGCATTGCGCATTCTTTTAACATAGATGTAGGGCATGAATACACAGCATAACGCGTTTTTTTCCGCATACATGTAGGGCATATATAAACATCATTACGCGACATGTTCACATATATGTAGGGCATCGATAAACAGCATTACGCGTTCCTTTCTACATAGATGTAGAGCATGAATAAACAGCATTAGGCGTTCTTTTCACACAGATATAGAGCATGAATAAACAGCATTACGCGTTCTTTTCACACAGATGTAGGGCGTGAATAAACAGCATTACGCGTTCTTTTCACACAGATGTAGGGCATTAATAATCAGATTACGCATTCTTTTAACATATATGTAGGACATGAACACACAGCATTACACGTTCTTTTCACATGTATGTAGGGCATGAATACACAGCATTACGCGTTCTTTTCACATAGATGTAGGGCATGAATATACAGCATTACGCGTTCTTTTAACATATATGTAGTGCAAAAATACACGGCATTACGCGTTCTTTTAACATATATGTAGCGCATGAATACACAGAATTACGCGTTCTTTTAACATATATGTAGTTCATGAATACACAGCATTACGCGTTCTTTACTCATAGATGTAGGACATGAATAAACAGCATTTCGCGTTAAATTTTCATCTAATTGAAATATTTGTTCGCACTTTTTAATTCTGACAGTTGCATACCATCTTCAAGATGTAGTAACCTATTCGATTTCTCGGTGTAAAAATAACTCGCGGGATCCAAGTTTAGAGAAATAGAAATGAAAATACAATAATGGATATCAATCCGTTTTTGCCTATTGCGAGTTCGGGACTGTTTGCGTTGTCTTTGACGTTAAATCGGATATTTCAATTACCGCCAAGCAGTAATTTAAATGCTAAAGCGTCTATGTTTGATAACAAGATATTTCAAGATAGCTTTACTTTCGAATTATTGCTGGCTTGGCGAAGAATGGAAATTCAAGAAAACAAAATCAAAAGATTTTTTTCAAATAAGCTTTAATCGTCATGCTGCATATTAAATCTGGCATTATGATCAATATCTAACGAATAACAACTTAGTAATAAACTTAACAAACACATTAACAAGCACATTCACAAATAAATGTTAAACCCATGTTCATGTGTATCGATTTTATAAAAGTGTATTAGAAGTCGAGACCGAGTCGAGAACGTCTGGTCTTGGTTCGTCTACTGGTCTGTTGAGCCTCTCCAGCGGTCCATGACTTAGACTTGACCCGGAAGTGACGTAAATCGGTCGCGTGATCTTCGTGTAACATGGGTTTATAGGCCATGGGCTCACAGTGGGCCTGTTGTGTTTCGAAAAAGGACTTGTAGCCCCCGTCCAGCAGGTATATTTCCGGAAAGTTCAACTGTGGGTACCTGTCCTTGTTCAGCTCACGGTCTTGGCTTCTCAGAAATCGATACCTGTGGAATAGTAATGTAAATTCTTAGTGTATTTTATCTATTTTGTGTTTGAGTGGTAAGTTTTTATAATGAAATATAAAATGCCCGAATAAAGATTACAACTTAGGCAAGTATTTATCCTGATATGCCAAAATAAGGTAAGTCCGGCTAATTGAAAACATTTATATTATAATCATTGGACAACATACATTTTAGGACCGCGTTCTGATGAGAATTCACAGTGGAAGATGAGCACGTGTGACTTGTGAGATATCACCGGGGGTTCGAGCAATGACTGGACGGCATCTTTCGTGTACAGATTTACAGCTCCCCTGATATGACCTCCGTCAAACTCATACGGATATCTACAGTCGACGATTGTCACCTTGCCCAATTTGTCGTCGAACTTTCCGGTAAGTACATCCGTCATCGTGTCAACTGATATAGACCGGAGGTCACTGTGTTTTCCTGGAATTGTCGGAAGAGTGTAGTCACGTGATCCGTCAGCAACCAATTGTCTTTGAGAAGTGAGTTTGTCGACAGCCTCGATGACATTCTGAGATGAGGTCTGCGTGGAGTCCTGAAGCAAAGACATGTTCCAAGTTGTGAAATGCGTTTGAACTTTACAGACACATTTAATATCAAAACTATAACATCTGTTTCACCCACGAAACTCTTGTTTAAAGCGAGTGCAAAAATATGACATCTACAATGCATTAAAAGCATAATTTCAAGGTTAAAACATTGTCTTTAAAATACCCGATACGCAAGTTGAGTGATTAAAACAGATTTAGAATGGTGTCACGTGTTTACCTGAAACATGCCACTGAAATCTGTTCTTTGTCTTTTATTGGCTGTTTCGTCGCAGGTATCGGAGAGTCTTTTCCCGGTAAAGAGACCCTTTCTGGCACCTGTAGCGGTCTGTGATTTCGGAAACTCATCCTGAGAAAGAGAAAATGGAAAATGTATGTCTAGAAGGAGATAAATACAACACCGAGAAAAAGGTTTTGAAGAAGTATGAAGATTTTAGATTATGGTTATTTTTTTTTCAAACTCAGTGCAAGAACTTTTGTTAATTGATAATTATATTAAGTGTTATTTGATGGAATAAACGGAAGTAGGAATATTGATAATGTAAAGAAATTACCATAGTTTCGTCACTTGATCCAAATCCTGAATCAACAGAGTTTTCGCCCTTGCCGAAGGGGGTGATAACTGCATCCAGATTATTCCACTTGAAGTCGGCAGAGCATAGTGGAGAATCCATCAAGGAGTCAAAGAGACACAATCTGAGAAGATATAAATGAAATACGTGAAGTTCGTATAGAAGAAATAAAGCGCTTTATGAGCAAACTAACATTAAACTGAAATCAAATGAAACAATATTTTATATCATTAATATCTTACAATATCAGTATTTATGTACCTTATTGAAGAGTCCATGTTGTTTGGTGGTCTTGTTCTATTTTTGTTTTGTTATATTTCATGGAAGTATGTCTATGAATGACTGTACCCCACATTGCTGTAGCCGTCGATATATACCTGGAGAAGCAATTATTGCAGTCGGTACTCCCAATTAGAGACGGTGCTTCTTGAGGAAGACTTCTCAACATTGACAGCCGCGGGAACGACAACACGGCGAATTGATCAATCACGGGATGTACTTAAATCTCTCGCTCATCTCCCGATAATTGGATCAACAATGTGTTGTGTGGATGTAAAGTAGTTTGTTTGATGTAATTAGCGGACCGCTAGACACCAGTATTGCCATTACGCCATGAGGACGGATCTAATTGGATTTTAATCACCTCTCTGTACATCATACAGATTGGAACTGATCGAAACTTTTGCCATACTCAACTAATTCCAACAATAATGATTCTGAATACGAAAACATAATTTTACATTAATATTAATAATGCTTATTTACTTTTTTTAAATGTCACTGAATGATGTGAATGAAATTTATTTTATCGCCCTTGGACTATCTGAACGATTTTGTAGGCTGTTTTTTCCTTATTTTGTACCTGCATTTAATGCTAAGGCAGTGCATACATCAGTCAAATTAAGCAGTTTATTAAGGTAAAGGAATACATATAATAAAAGCAAAAAATGCTGCAGTGTCGTTTTCTTCACGTTGTTGTATCACTTGTGTTTAATATCTTTTTTTCGTTTATTTACAATCTTCTTTGTTGTTTCTTGGAATATAATTACGCAGTCAGTAAACAATTAAGAAATTATACCTTAAATGGGGTATTCTTCACTTTGCCTATAGCAAATAGAGGTTCTGCATAAACTCATACTTCAGCGTAAGTGAGCAATGTATTGGCCACTACCTAAATTGTTACTTTGAACAAATCGTGAAAAACTCGCTCATAATGGTCACTATGTCCAAATGTTTAATTACGCACATACAGATTTCTGCTAAAAATAGATTTCGACTTAATCGCGCCGATTACACGGATATTGATATAACATAAACACATAATCTAGTGGTCACGGGGTTTTCTTCTTTTAAAAATGTTAACTGTGCACAGCGTGTCGGAAAGAAAATACATGTTTGGTATGATGAGATGGTATTATGCTTCTCGTTTTACATAGATGTAGCGCATGAATAAACAGCAAAACACGTTATATTCACATTAATGTAAGATATGAATAAACAGCATTACGCGTTCTTTTCACATAGATGTAGGGCATGCATAAACAGCATTACGCGTTGGTTTCATAAAGATGTATGTCATGAATAAACAGCATTCCGCGTTCTTTTTACATAGATGTAGGGCATGAATAAACAGCATTACGCGTTCTTTTCACATAGATGTAGGACATAAATAAAGGACCTTATCCGTTCTTTTCACAAATAGGTAGGGCATGCATAAACAGCATTTCGCGTTGGTTTCATATAGATATATGGCATGAATAAACAGCATTACGCGTTTTTTTCATATAGATGTAGGCCATAAATACACCGAATTACGCGACATTTTCTCACCTATGTATGGCTTGAATAAACAGCATTGCGCGTTCTTTTCACACAGATGTAGGACATGAATACACAGCATTCCGTGTTCCTTTTACATAGATGTAGGGCATGAATAAACAGCATTATGCGTTCTTTTCACACAGACGTAGTGCACGAAAAAACAGCACTTAGCATTCTTTTCACACAGATGTAGAGCATGAATTAACAGCATTACGAGTTCTTTTAACATAGATTTAGGCATGAATGACAGCATTACGCGTTCTTTTCACACAGATGTATGGCATGAATAAGTAGTATTATGCGCTCTTTTTATATAGATGTAGGGCATGAATAAACAACATTACGCGTTCTTTTACATAGATGTAGGGCATGAATAAACAACAATAGGCGTTCTTTTTACACAGATGTATGGCATGAATAAACAGCATTCCGTGTTCTTTTTACATAGATGTAGAGAATGAATAAACAGCATTATGCGTTTTTTTCACACAGACGTAGGGCACGAAAGAACGGCACTTAGCATTCTTTTCACAAAGATGTAGAGCATGAATAAACAGCATTGCGCGTTGTTTTCACACAGATGTAGGGCATGAATAAACAGCATTCCGTGTTCTTTTTACATAGATGTAGGGAATGAATAGACAGCATTATGCGTTTTTTTCACACAGACGTAGGGCACGAAAGAACGGCACTTAGCATTCTTTTCACAAAGATGTAGAGCATGAATAAACAGCATTACGTGTTCTTTTAACATAGATTCAGGCATGAATGACAGCATTACGCGCTCTTTTCACACAGATGTATGGCATGAATAAGTAGTATTATGCGCTCTTTTTATATAGATGTAGGGCATGAATAAACAACATTACGCGTTCTTTTACATAGATGTAGGGCATGAATAAACATCAATAGGCGTTCTTTTTACACAGATGTATGGCATGAATAAACAGCATTCCGTGTTCTTTTTACATAGATGTAGAGAATGAATAAACAGCATTATGCGTTTTTTTCACACAGACGTAGGGCACGAAAGAACGGCACTTAGCATTCTTTTCACAAAGATGTAGAGCATGAATAAACGCATTGCGCGTTGTTTTCACACAGATGTAGGGCATGAATAAACAGCATTCCGTGTTCTTTTTGCATATATGTAGGGAATGAATAAACAGCATTATGCGTTTTTTTCACACAGACGTAGGGCACGAAAGAACGGCACTTAGCATTCTTTTCACAAAGATGTAGAGCATGAATTAACAGCATTACGTGTTCTTTTAACATAGATTCAGGCATGAATGACAGCATTACGCGCTCTTTTCACACAGATGTATGGCATGAATAAGTAGTATTATGCGCTCTTTTTGTATAGATGTAGGGCATGAATAAACAACATTAAGCGTTCTTTTACATAGATGTAGGGCATGAATAAACAACAATAGGCGTTCTTTTTACACAGATGTATGGCACGAACAAACGGCACTACGCGTTTTATTTTTCAGAAAGACATAGGGCACGAATAATCAGCATTGCGCGTTCTTTTAACATAGATGTAGGGCATGAATACACAGCATTACGCGTTTTTTTTTTCCGCATACATGTAGGGCATATAAAAATCATTACGCGACATGTTCACATATATGTAGGGCATCGATAAACAGCATTACGCGTTCCTTTCTACATAGATGTAGAGCATGAATAAACAGCATTAGACGTTCTTTTCACACAGATATAGAGCATGAATAAACAGCATTACGCGTTCTTTTCACACAGATGTAGGGCATTAATAATCAGATTATGCATTCTTTTAACATATATGTAGGACATGAATACACAGCATTACGCGTTCTTTTCACAAGTATGTAGGGCATGAATACACAGCATTACGCGTTCTTTTCACATAGATGAAGGGCATGAATATACATCATTACGCGTTCTTTTAACATATATGTAGTGCATAAATACACGGCATTACGCGTTCTTTTAACATACATGTATATGTAGCGCATGAATACACAGAATTACGCGTTCTTTTAACATATATGTAGTTCATGAATACACAGCATTACGCGTTCTTTTCTCATAGATGTAGGACATGAATAAACAGCATTTCGCGTTAAATTTTCATCTAATTGAATTAATTGTTCGCACTTTTTAATTCTGACAGTTGCATACCATCTTCAAGATGTAGTAACCTATTCGGTTTCTCGGTGTAATAATAACTCACGGGGTCCAAGTTTAGAGAAATAGAAATGAAAATACAATAATGGATATCAATCCGTTTTTGCCTATTGCGAGTTCGGGACTGTTTGCGTTGTCTTTGACGTTAAATCGGATATTTCAATTACCGCCAAGCAGTAATTTAAATGCTAAAGCGTCTATGTTTGATAACAAGATATTTCAAGATAGCTTTACTTTCGAATTATTGCTGGCTTGGCGAAGAATGGAAATTCAAGAAAACAAAATCAAAAGATTTTTTTCAAAAAAGCTTTAATCGTCATGCTGCATATTAAATCTGGCATTATGATCAATATCTAACGAATAACAACTTAGTAATAAACTTAACAAACACATTAACAAGCACATTCACAAATAAATGTTAAACCCATGTTCATGTGTATCGATTTTATAAAAGTGTATTAGAAGTCGAGACCGAGTCGAGAACGTCTGGTCTTGGTTCGTCTACTGGTCTGTTGAGCCTCTCCAGCGGTCCATGACTTGACCCGGAAGTGACGTAAATCGGCCGCGTGATCTTCGTGTAACATGGGTTTATAGGCCATGGGCTCACAGTGGGCCTGTTGTGTGTTAAAGAAGGACTTGTAGCCCCCGTCCAGTAGGTATATTTCCGGAAAGTTTAACTGTGGGTACCTGTCCTTGTTCAGCTCACGGTCTTGGCTTCTCAGAAATCGATACCTGTGGAATAGTAATGTAAATTCTAAGTGTATTTTATCTATTTTGTGTTTGAGTGGTAAGTTTTTATAATGAAATATAAAATGCCCGAATAAAGATTACAACTTAGGCAAGTATTTATCCTGATATGCCAAAATAAGGTAAGTCCGGCTAATTGAAAACATTTATATTATAATCATTGGACAACTTACATTTTAGGACCGCGTTCTGATGAGAATTCACAGTGGAAGATGAGCACGTGTGACTTGTGAGATATCACCGGGGGTTCGAGCAATGACTGGACGGCATCTTTCGTGTACAGATTTACAGCTCCCCTGATATGACCTCCGTCAAACTCATACGGATATCTACAGTCGACGATTGTCACCTTGCCCAATTTGTCGTCGAACTTTCCGGTAAGTACATCCGTCATCGTGTCAACTGATATAGACCGGAGGTCACTGTGTTTTCCTGGAATTGTCGGAAGAGTGTAGTCACGTGATCCGTCAGCAACCAATTGTCTTTGAGAAGTGAGTTTGTCGACAGCCTCGATGACATTCTGAGATGAGGTCTGCGTGGAGTCCTGAAGCAAAGACATGTTCCAAGTTGTGAAATGCGTTTGAACTTTACAGACACATTTAATATCAAAACTATAACATCTGTTTCACCCACGAAACTCTTGTTTAAAGCGAGTGCAAAAATATGACATCTACAATGCATTAAAAGCATAATTTCAAGGTTAAAACATTGTCTTTAAAATACCCGATACGCAAGTTGAGTGAATAAAACAGATTTAGAATGGTGTCACGTGTTTACCTGAAACATGCCACTGAAATCTGTTCTTTGTCTTTTATTGGCTGTTTCGTCGCAGGTATCGGAGAGTCTTTTCCCGGTAAAGAGACCCTTTCTGGCACCTGTAGCGGTCTGTGATTTCGGAAACTCATCCTGAGAAAGAGAAAATGGAAAATGTATGTCTAGAAGGAGATAAATACAACACCGAGAAAAAGGTTTTGAAGAAGTATGAAGATTTTAGATTATGGTTATTTTTTTTTTCAAACTCAGTGCAAGAACTTTTGTTAATTGATAATTATATTAAGTGTTATTTGATGGAATAAACGGAAGTAGGAATATTGATAATGTAAAGAAATTACCATAGTTTCGTCACTTGATCCAAATCCTGAATCAACAGAGTTTTCGCCCTTGCCGAAGGGGGTGATAACTGCATCCAGATTATTCCACTTGAAGTCGGCAGAGCATAGTGGAGAATCCATCAAGGAGTCAAAGAGACACAATCTGAGAAGATATAAATGAAATACGTGAAGTTCGTATAGAAGAAATAAAGCGCTTTATGAGCAAACTAACATTAAACTGAAATCAAATGAAACAATATTTTATATCATTAATATCTTACAATATCAGTATTTATGTACCTTATTGAAGAGTCCATGTTGTTTGGTGGTCTTGTTCTATTTTTGTTTTGTTATATTTCATGGAAGTATGTCTATGAATGACTGTACCCCACATTGCTGTAGCCGTCGATATATACCTGGAGAAGCAATTATTGCAGTCGGTACTCCCAATTAGAGACGGTGCTTCTTGAGGAAGACTTCTCAACATTGACAGCCGCGGGAACGACAACACGGCGAATTGATCAATCACGGGATGTACTTAAATCTCTCGCTCATCTCCCGATAATTGCATCAACAATGTGTTGTGTGGATGTAAAGTAGTTTGTTTGATGTAATTAGCTGACCGCTAGACACCAGTATTGCCATCACGCCACGTTGATTATGTCTGTATCACCAACCATTCAATTTCGATAATAATATTTACTCGTCTCAACTTCATATACTACTTTATGGATCATACTTTGAAAAAACTTGGGAAAATAAAGATTTGTTTTGTTCTGAAATAGCTATGCAAGCATTGAAAAAAATGAGGGCAAGATTCTTCATCTACACAAAAATAAATAGGTTTTTATAATAAATTTGTCTAATAGTCAAATGTTATTGACAATAAGGCTAAACATAGTACTTATGGTCAAAGCATGCATACACTTTTAACGATTGGCAAGAACAATTCAGTCTTAATTTAATTTATTTATTTGCATAAACATACAGTTCATTGCCAGAACATCATAACATAGCGTCAATAAGTAGACAGATATTTGTTCAAAGAGAGCAAAGTGTAAATGAGCATTTACAAATACAAATGCAAAAAAAGGTCGAGATGGATTTTACAGTAACAATATGACTTTTCATAAGCAAGTATCGATTATTAATTATTAAGTTGAAGTGTAGTTATATATTATATAGACAAAATACACACTTATATAGATGAAAATAGTTCACGTATAAATTCATATACCTTTTTTAGCCTTTTCCTAACATGAAAAAATTTACCTAATTTGTCATTCTTTTGTCTTAAAATTAAATGTCTCACATAGAATATAAACGGTCATTTCAATCTAACAGAATAACTGAGTAGTTTTGCTTCCTAATCATTTTCAGACACTGGTTCTACTCAGAAAGAACAGAATTCATTGTTATTTGTTTTGTATGTGAATCCTATTCTAGGGAATCTTAACAAATGCCAGTGAATTGTAAATGTTTTCTCTTTTTGTTGGTCGTTAAAATGAAATCCAAGCATAAACCAACACATTCTCAGTGTAAGTTGTTTATACAATTTGTTGCTCTCTACATTTATATACGTTTATCATTATTATTTTTTAACTGAATGATCGTCTGTGGTATTCTTTGTTAGTTTGGAATAATTTTTGTACGTTATTTCTTTAAATTTATTATTCTTACGTTATATTTTCGCAACGGAGGTTGTATTTCAAATAAGAAAAACTGCAAGTTTGTTTTTTATCGTCCCACCAATAGTTCTTTAGTTATCCGAATGCAATGTTCACCTGAAGCAAATATAGTTCTGCCTTCACAGTGTTTAGCTTGAATATCATTACCATTTTACCGACTTTGGTACGTCGCAACCTGAGTTTAGGACTGCCGTACCTGACGCCGGCGCACTGCAGATTGCGTTACCAGGTCCGGTCATCTGTACGTATACCCGTCATATTGAAATATTTGTTTTACTCTGTTTGCTTATTTAATTGGTGCCATTACAACAACGACAATCTTTGCTTTTCTTTATAAGTATTACATTTTAGTTGTTACTTTTTAAAATAATTTTAAAGATCATATATTTTAACAACAGTCAGTCTGGCCAGTCAGTCGAGCCAGTCGAGTCAAGTCTCAAATGTCAGTCCGACTAGTCTGTCATCATCATCAATATCATAACAACATCATCATCATCATCATCATCATCATCATCATCATCATCATCACTTACAATAGCACATCAACATCATAAACATTATAATTGCAATCACAACTATCATCATCCATCATCATCATCATCATCATCATCATCATCATCATCATCATCATCATCATCATCATCATCACTTACAATAGCACATCAACATCATAAACATTATCATTGCAATCACCACCATCATCATCCATCATCATCATTATCATCATCATCATCATCATCATCATCATCATCATCATCATCATCATCATTGTCGTCGTCGTCGTTGTCGTCGTCGTCGTTGTCGTCGTCATCACCATCATCATCATCATCAACAACAACAACAACAACAACAACAACAAAACATCATCTTCATCATCATCATCATCATCACCATGAAACTCATCATCAATATTACCATTATCGTTCACATCAGCATTATCATAAGCAGCATATCAGCCTCTTTGCCATCAAATTTCACACGACCTTCATTGTCATCAACGAAAAAAAAACAACATCGCCACAATCGTAACATTGTAACATTGTCATTAATTACAAGTTTACGTTATTAACAGTATGTGTATTCACACAAGATCACACACATGTAATAAATCCTAAAGTCAGTACATGACAACAGTTCGTGCCTGACAACCACCATTTATTAGTTGCATACCTAGAACCACTGTAACATGGATATTGTAAGCTATTTCGTCATAGTTGTTATTAATTTGCATAACTGATCAATTACGCTGCACTTATCTCCCGATAATTGGATCAGCAATCAGGAGCGGATCGAAAAAAGTTTGGTGGTGGACGTGGGTAATGAATCAAGATCCATTCAACTTTATCGCAGTACATAGTGCATATACATACACAGTTAGGGGCCATAGCTTCTACCTAAGCAATCAACAGACAAACTTTACTTAAAAGTTTAGTATTATTTAAGCTTACATGCATGTGTGTTCACAACTCTACCCTTTTACCTGGTTGGTAGGGGGATGCATCCCACATCCCCCTCCCCCTGATCCATCCATTTATAACGATGATAAAATGAATATTTTGAACTACGCACCTAAGAATTAAGAATAACAGCAGCAACAGCAATGTTTTAAAAAAAAACGTAATTTGAATGAAAGTTTATCTAAAAAATCAAAATAAGATCGTTTAATTGCACGAAGGATAACTAGTCCGTCGACTAACATAATGTGGAGGCAAACATGAACAAGAAATTTTATTGATATAAGTTTTAATCCGGAATTATTTATATGTATGTGATAAAGTAATAAATATATAACGATAACCAACTCATTAACAAACACTTAAACAATTACAAATCTCAAATTAAATTCGCAAAAGTATCTTAGAAGTCGAGACCGAGTCGAGAGCGTCTGGTCTTGGTTCGTCTACTGGTCTTTTGAGTCTCGCCAGCGGTCCATGACTTAGACTTGACCCGGAAGTGACGTAAATCGGCTGCGTGATCCTCGTGTAACATGGGTTTGTATGTCATGGGTTCACATTGGGCCTGTTGTGTGGTGTAGAAGGACTTGTAGCCCCCGTCCAGTAGGTATACTTCCGGAAAGTTCAACTGTGGGTACCTGTCCTTGTTCAGCTCACGGTCTTGGCTTCTCAGGAATCGGTACCTAGCGAATAAGCATCGAGAATGTAAATGGCAGTCTTTCAAGATCTGGCTAATTTAAAACAAGCAAATTAGTTTGAAACAACAAGTGTAAATGAATATACACTCATACTGCAGCACAATCATACATGACTGATACAATAAATAAAATCCAAATTATTGATGGAATTTGCTATTAATTGTAACATGGAAAGATATGTAATCGTATAAAATAATATTTTATGTAAAAGTGTTCCAGTTTCTCAGTATAAAAAGAATGATGCTATAAA
>CM017558.1:76656252-76658752 GCA_007844125.1 Sinonovacula constricta
GTGTCGTCATATTTTCCATTTACTACATCTGCCAGTGTGTCAACTGATATAGACCGGAGGTCACTATGTTTTCCTGGAATTGTGGGTAGAGTGTAGTCACGTGACCCATCAGCAACCAATTGTCTTTGAGAAGTGAGTTTGTCGACAGCCTCGATGACATTCTGAGATGTGGTCTGCGTGCAGTCCTGAAAATGGAAAAAAGTTTCTTATTGTAAATGCAGGTTAACATTCAAACAAGTAAATTTTCATAATCATTGAAAATGGTTTGATGTCCAAAGATGTATTTTCCAATGAATTTAGTGGTGTATTTTGCAGCTGACTCAAACATGAAAATAGCCAGGTATACAGAGACCATCTGAGTGTATATATGTTTATTATCAGCCATAGAGACAATTCTAAAACGACTTTTGTGGCCTGAAAGCAGAAATTTAGTTACGTGGTTACCTGGAACAAGCCACTGAAGTCTGTTCTTTGTCTTTTATTGGAGGTGTCTTCACAGGGATCGGAGAGTCGCTTCCCGGAAAATAGACCCTTTCTAGCAAGGGTAGCGGTATGTGATCGAGGCATCTCATCCTGGGGAAAAAGAATTAACTGCATTAATTGAGCTGGAAATATAAATACACATCGAACAATATTTAACATGTCTTTACAATTTCAGATATAAATAATCTTATTTTCAATCTTATACCAGTTGAAAGTATTACATTTTTTCATGTTTTAATTAATTTTAGTAATAGACTGGACGGAAATAAACGGAAGTAATTACCGTAGTGTCATCATTTGATCCAAATCCTGAATCGACAGAGTTTTCGCTCTTGCCGAAAGGGGTGACAACTGCATCCAGGTTATTGCACTTGAAGTTGGCAGCGCATAGTGGAGAATCCATCAAAGAGTCAAACAGGCGCAATCTATAAAAAAAGATAAATAAATATGCGAACATAGTATAACAAAGAAGGATGACTTTATGAGTGGCCTAATATTGAATACAACATAATAATGACAGAGAATATTTGATAGTTTGTAACATTTTGTTTCTCGAAAAATCGGTATAAGAGAAAATATACCTTATTGAAGAGTCCATGCTGTTTAATATTATTGCTCTTTTTTTTTCTTGTATATCAGTAAAGATTATGTATGAATAAATGTACCCCACACTGCTGTAGCCGTCTATATATACCTGGAGAACCAATTACTGCAGTCGGTACTCCCAATTAGAGACGGTGCATCTTGAGGAAGACTTCTCAACATTGTCAGCCGCGGGAACGACAACACGGCGAATTGATCAATCACGGGATGTACTTAAATCTCTCGCTCATCTCCCGATAATTGGATCAACAATGTGTTGTGTGGATGTAAAGTAGTTTGTTTGATGTAATTAGCGGACCTCTAGACACCAGTATTGCCATCACGCCACGTTGATTGTTTCTGTATCACCACCCATGCAATTTCGATAATAATATTTACTCGTCTCAACTTCATATACTACTTTATGTTTCATACTTTGAAAAACTTGGGAAAATAAAGATTTGTTTTGTTCTGAAATAGCTAAGCAAGAATTGAAAAAAATGAGGGCAAGCTTCTTCATCTACACAAAAAAAATACTTAGGTTTTTATAAGAAATTTGTCTAATAGTCAAATGTTATTGACTATAAGGCTAAACATAATACTTATGGTCAAAGCATGCATACAATTTTAACGATTGGCAAATACAATTCAGTCTTAATTCAATTTATTTATTTGCATAAACATACAGTTCATTGCCAGAACATCATAACATAGCGTCAATAAGTAAACAGATATTTGTTCAAAGAGAGGAAAGTGTGAAATGAGCATTTACAAATACAAATGCAAAAAAGGTCAAGATGGATTTTACAGTAACAATATGACTATTCATAAACAAGTATCGATTATTAATTATTAAGTTGAAGTGTAGTTATATATTATATAGACAAAATATACACATATATAGATGAAAATAGTTCATATATAAATTCATATACCTTTTCTTAGCCTTTTCCTAACATGGAAAAATATACCTATTTTGTCATTCTATTGTCTTAAAATTAAATGTCTTACATAGAATATAAACGGTCATTTCAACGCTGCAGAATAAGTGAGTAGTTTTGCTTCCGACTCATTTTCAGACACTGGTTCTACTTGGAATGAACAGAATTCATTGTTATTTGTTTTGAATGTGAATCCTATTCTAGGAAATCTTAACAAACGCCAGCGAATTGTAAATGTTTTCTCTTTTTGTTGGTCGTTAAAACGAAATCCAGGCATAAACCAATACATCGTCAGTGTAAGTTGTTTATAAAATTAGTTGCTCTCTAAATTTATATACGTTTTTCACTATTATTTTTTGAACTGTATGCTCGTGTGTGGTTTTCTTTGTTAGTTTGAAATTATTATTGTGTGTTATTTTTTAAGTTTATTATTCTTACGTTATATTTAAGCAACGGAGGTTGTATTTCAAAAAAAGAAAAACTGCATGTTTGTT
>CM017558.1:76666252-76907153 GCA_007844125.1 Sinonovacula constricta
TATCTGCAGTCGACGATTGTCACCTTTCCGAACGTGTCGTCATATTTTCCATTTACTACATCTACCAGTGTGTCAACTGATATAGACCGGAGGTCACTATGTTTTCCTGGAATTGTGGGTAGAGTGTAGTCACGTGACCCGTCAGCAACCAATTGTCTTTGAGAAGTGAGTTTGTCGACAGCTTCGATAACGTTCCGAGTCTGCGTGGAGTCCTGAAAATGAAAAAAAAAAGTTTTTTGTTGTAAATGCAGGTTAACAATCAAACAAGTAAATTTTCATAATCATTGAAAATAGTTTGATGTCCAAAGATGTATTTTCCAATGAATTTAGTAGTGTATTTTGCAGCTGACGCAAACATGAAAATAGCCAGGTATCAAAGACCATCTGAGTGTATATATGTTTATCATCAGCCAAAGAGACAATTCTAAAACGACTTTTGTGGCCTGAAAAGCAGAAATTAAGTCACGTGGTTAACTGGAACAAGCCACTGAAGTCTGTTCTTTGTCTTTTATTGGAGCTGTCTTCACAGGGATCGGAGAGTCGCTTCCCGGAAAATAGACCCTTTCTAGCAAGGGTAGCGGCATGTGATCGAGGCATCTCATCCTGGGAAAAAAAATAACTGCATTAATTGAGCTGGAAATATAAATACATATCGAACAATATTTAACATGTCTTTACAATTTCAGATATAAATAATCTTATTTTCAATCTTATACCAGCTGAAAACATTACATTTTTACATGTTTTAATTACATTTTAGTAATGGACTGGACGGAAATGAAAGCAAGTGAAGAAATTACCGTAGTGTCATCATTTGATCCAAATCCTGAATCGACAGAGTTTTCGCTCTTGCCGAAAGGGGTGACAACTGCATCCAGGTTATTGCACTTGAAGTTGGCAGCGCATAGTGGAGAATCCATCAAGGAGTCAAACAGGCGCAATTTATAAAAAAAGATAAACAAATATGTGAAGATCGTATAACAAAGAAGGATGCCTTTATGAGTGGCCTAATATTAAATCCAGCATAATAATGACAGAGAATATTTGATAGTAACATTTTGTTTCTCGAAAAATCGGTATTAGAGAAACTATACCTTATTGAAGAGTCCATGCTGTTTAATATTATTGCTCTTTTTTTCTTGTATATCAGTAATGATAATCTATGAATGAATATACGCCACACGCTGTAGCCGTCTATATATACCTGGAGAACCAATTACTGCAGTCGGTACTCCCAATTAGAGACTGTGCAACTTGAGGAAGACTTCTCAACATTGACAGCCGCGGGAACGACAACACGGCGAATTGATCAATCACGGGATGTACTTAAATCTCTCGTTCATCTCCCGATAATTGGATCAACAATGTGTTGTGTGCATGTAAAGTAGTTTGTTTGATGTAATTAGCGGACCGCTAGACACCAGTATTGCCATCACGCCACGTTGATTATGTCTGTATCACCAACCATACAATTTCGATAATAATATTTACTCGTCTCAACTTCATATACTACTTTATGTTTCATACTTTGAAAAACTTGGGAAAATAAAGATTTGTTTTGTTCTTAAATAGCTATGTAAGAATTGAAAAAAATTGAGGGCAAGCTTCTTCATCTACACAAAAATACTGTGGGTTTTACAAGAAATATGTCTAATAGTCAAATGTTATTGACAAAAAGGCTAAACATAATACTTATGGTCAAAGCATGCATACACTTTTAACGATTGGCTAGTACAATTCAGTCCTAATATTATATAGAAAAAAAATACACATATATAGATGAAAATAGTTCATATATAAATTCATATACCTTTTCTTAGCCTTTTCCTAACATGGAAAAATATACCTATTTTGTCATTCTATTGTCTTAAAATCAAATGACTTACACAGAATATAAACGGTCATTTCAATGTAACAGAATAACTGAGTAGTTTTGCTTCCGACTTATTTCCAGACACTGGTTCTGCTTAGAAAGAACAGAATTCATTGTTATTTGTTGTGTATGTGAATCCTTTTCTCGGGAATCTAAACAAACGCCAGCGAATTGTAAATGTTTTCTCTTTGGTACGTCGCAACCTGAGTTTAGGACTGCCGTACCTGACGCCGGCGCACTACAGATTACGTTACCAGGTCCTGTCATCTGTACGTATACATCAGCGTAGCACGTGATGTATGGAGGGTAGTGGCATGGATTGATTTCTCTCCGGGATAAGTTGACAATATTGAGGTAAATAATTATTATTTGTTTAAATGAATGGTCACAATTGGAACATTAAACAACAAGGTTAATGTCGGGCTCACAGAAAGAACAAACCAAGAGACCTGCTAAGAAAACCAAAGCGGAGAAGCGAAAGGCCAGCCAGTCGCTATCGCTATCAGCGGGTAGCCATATTGGCAACAACGACAACACGAGCTCGTGCAGCCCATGTGGAGTAACCAATGTCCCCGGTGCTTACATTGTAGACGGAATAACCACAGATTTCGTGAATAATTCACAATCATACGTCACTAGCGTAATGAACCCACAACAGAATCACTCGCCAGTAATCAGTATGCAACAGCCATACAACTTTGCTTACCAGCCTCATTCACCTGCTGTTTTCACGACGTCCACACCGTATAGTAGCAATCCACCACCATGGGCTGTCGAAATCATGACTGATATTAAATCTTTGAAAACTGTGATCCCGAAAATAACACACATAGAAAATGAAATCAGTTTGATCACCAAAAAAATGACAGACTTTGAAACCAGAATGTCAAATGTAGAAACCAAAATAGATGACGTTGAAACCAGTTGTAGCTTTATAAGCGACGCATGTGACCAACAGAAAGAAGAGCAAAACAACATAAAATCTAAATTTTTAGAGCTGGAGAAAGAGAGACAACATATGAAGAATGATCTGAAACATCTAAATCATGAATCAACGAAACTACAAGATGAAATTCTAGACCTGAAAGCGAGATCTATGCGCGACAACCTATTATTTTACGGTGTAAATGAGATCGACTCAAACGAAAATGAAAACTGTGAACTTCGAGTGAAAGACATCCTTAAAAACCAGCTTGGCCTTACCGACACAGACAGCATAGTCATAGACCGCGCCCATAGAATACCAGCACGAAGGATCCCAAACAAAACTAGACCAATTGTAGTCAAATTCCATAATTATGGTACTAAAGAAAGAATCCGCACCACAGCAAGTGCACCGGAAGTGAAAGACGCACTAAAACGAACACAACTTGGGATCGGCATACAGCAACCCCAGGAATATCGTGATGCTAGACGTGCATTCTATCCATTAATCAAGGAGGCAGAAGGAAAGGGAGACAGAGCTTACACGATTGGGACCAGACTATACATAAACAAGAGACTGACAAAACAGTTTGTTAACGGAACCATGGAAGATATCAAGCATAGTGATTAAGATTGCCAGGAGAACTGTGATGTCAAAATATTATCCTGGAACGTGAATGGCTTAGCCAGAAAAATAAACGATTTAGACTTTATTGATTTACTAATCGAAAACGATATTGTCATTTTATATGAAACTTGGCTATCAAAACATACACATGTAAATTTAGAAATCCCAGGATATCTTAGTGAGCATATATTAGGCAATAAATCATACAATACCTCAAAAGGGCGCCACAGTGGTGGAATTTCTATGTATTATAAAGCGAGTTACAAAAAACACATATCAATTATTGACAAGTCGCAACAAGGAATTTTGTGGATAAAATTTGACAAATCATCCATTATATTGAATGAAGATCTATATTTAGGCGCCGTATATATACCACCACTTGGGTCAAAAGTACTGAACGATGAAGATTTTGATTTTTTCAGTAGAATAGAATCAGACATTGAAAATTACTCCAATATAGGGACATGTTTTATTATGGGTGATTTGAATAGCAGGACAGGAAATCATGAAGATTATATATTATTCGATAAATATCTTAATACTGATAACGAAGATCCGAATGAGTACAGGTGTACGCCACGAATATCAAAAGACCACGTGATAGATACACACGGTAAACGCCTGATTGAGCTATGTCAGTCTACGGGGCTAATTATAGGTAACGGTCGACTACACAGTGATCAAGGGGTGGGTGAATACACATTCCATTCCAAGAACGGATCTAGCGTCGTTGACTACTTGCTCCTAAAGCCAGAAGATATACAATATATAAATGATTTTCAAATAGCAGATCCTAATGAATTTTCAGATCATTCTGCTGTGAAAATACAATTAAAGCGAAGCATTATTACAACTAAGGACAAGACACACACATCAAACACCCAAAAACCAATACAATGGAGTACAGAAAATATAGATAAATTACATACATTTTTTCAATCTAAAGAGCCAATGATTACGACAATGGCATCAAGCTTAACAGGCGCAAACTCGAGTATTAATGAAATAGTCGACTCATTTATAACACTATTGCAAGAAGGAAAAGAACAATTACAAGAACAATACCCGGTATATCAAAATATTAACCATACACATAAGCGAATTAAACAAAGATGGTTTAATGAAGATTGCTACTTGGCACGTAAACGATTCAAAGTAACAAGAAATGCCTTTATGCGAGACAAATCGGATCAAAATAGACAAAATTATATCGATGCAAGAGCAGAATACAATCACATAAAAAGAAAAAGCAAATGCAGATTTAAACAAATGGAAAGAGACGAACTAACAGAACTAAGTAAAAACAATCCGAGATCATTTTGGAAAAAAATTAAAAAAGTAACAAAGACAAACAAACATTTATCAGACAGTCTTTCTGTGAATGATCTTTTTGAACATTTTAAGTCACTGTATACAAGTGAGAATGAGGTTAGTACAATACCAGATCTTAACGAACAGAACGCAGATGTTCACAATAATTGTCTTGACGCTGAAATATCCAGAGAAGAGATAAAAAAGGCGGTATTCTACCAAAATAATAACAAAAGTACAGGTAACGATAATATGGAAGCCGAAATATACAAGCATGGATACAGCCAAATAGAAGATCTCTTATATGCATTATATAATAGAATATTTAGCAAGGGAGAGTACCCAGTATTATTCGGAGAAGGGGTTATTGTACCGGTGTATAAAAGTGGAAGCATTGATGATCCAGTTAATTATAGAGGAATAACATTGATAAATATTCTATCGAAGATTTACTCACAAATTCTACTAAATAGATTAACAAAATGGAGCATAGATAACGATAAAATATCTGAAAATCAATTTGGATTCCAAAAAAATAAATCCACTATCGACTGTATTTTTATTTTACACGCTATAATAGCCAATACGTTAAGCAGAAAAAAGAAACTATATTGCTGCTTCATTGATTTTGAAAAATGTTATGATAACATTACCAGAAACCACCTTTATAGTAAGTTACTAAATGAAAACGTTAGTTCAAAGTTTGTTAACACTATAAAATGTATGTATAACTCAGTCAAAGCTGCAGTAAGATACAAGGGAAATACATCCGATTTCTTCAAAACAGACATTGGCCTGAAACAAGGTGATCCGAGCTCCAGCCTGATGTTTCTGTACTACGTTAATGATATAATACATAATGTCAATCAAAATATTGACGGATTAGTAACTATAGAAGATGTTAAGATATTTATGCTTCTATACGCAGATGACACGGTGTTGTTTGCAGAAACACCAGCAGCTTTACAATCAATGCTTAACGATATACAACACTATTGTAAAAAATGGAAATTAAAAATTAACATAAACAAAAGTAAAACTATGATATTTGAAAAGGGACGACATACAGAATACCAATTTACTTATAGTAATAACATACTTGAGACCGTAAAAGCATTTAAATATCTCGGCATCATGCTACATAAGAATGGACACTGGAACAGAACACAGAAACACATCGCACAACACTCACTATATGCCTTGCACAAACTATTTATAGTATATAATCAACTAGACCCAGAAACAAAACAAAAATGTAAACTATTTGACACACTAGTTGCAACAATCCTTAATTATGGAGCAGAAATACATGGATACGCAAAAGCTCAAGATATAGAACGTATACATTGTAAATTCATGCGGAAAATACTTCATGTAAGAAAATCCACAAATATCAGTGCTCTGTATGGTGAATTGGGAAGGTTCCCATTAGAAATTCAACGTAAAATTATAATGATAAAATATTGGAGTAAAATATCAAAGTCTAAAGATAACTCGATCATTAATAAGATATATCAAATATTAAGAAATGATGCAAACAATGGGAAAACATACGGAGGATTGAATTGGGCATATCATATAAAAACAATATTAGAAGAGATAGGCCTAGCGTATATATGGCAAAATACAGATACTATTAATGTACATCAGATAAGAGAAAGAATTTTAGATATATATAGACAAGAATGGACAATGACAATAAATAATTCAAATAGATTGGAATCATATTGTCTGTACAAGAAAGAGCTTATTACCGAAAGTTACCTTGACAATATAAATGTACCCAAATATAAAATTGCACTAACCAGATTTAGATTATCATCACATGACCTAATGATTGAAAAAGGAAGACATGTAAATATTCCAAAATCCAACAGAATGTGCACGCAATGTAACATGAATGTTATCGAAACAGAATATCATTTTCTTTTGGTCTGCCCCTACTATAGAAACTTGCGAAAACAATATTTTTCAACATATTATTGTCGCTGGCCAACCAAACAAAAGTTCATAAATCTAATGTCAACCAAATCGAGAAAGAGAATAATAAATATAAGCAAATATATATACTATGCTTTGAAAACTAGAGCAGAAATAAATGACACAAGTTAAAATCATGAAATAATTAATTAACACTTTGATATGTATAAATATGTATTTAGCAGAATTATTACCAATTAAGAATATAGGTGTATACATGTGTATGTGTATATATATATATATATGTGTGTGTGTGTGTATATATATATATATATATATATATGTAGATATATATATATATAGATAGATAGATAGATTCTTGTAATAACGCTTTACTATGCAAATATGTGGTGTACAACTTTTAACTTTTAACAAATATAAATTAAGAATATAAGGATTTAAAGAATTTATTTATGCAAGAAGCAATATGTACCACACAAGTATCATCTAATAGAAAGAATAACGATATTTTAATATTAACTTAATATTTAATGAAATTTACGGACATATCCCAAATTAAAATATAAACATATTTTTTGTACAGATAGAAGCATCACAGTCTCGTTAACAAATTTACTAACCCGACATACATCACATCGTTGTTATAATGTACCTCTTGGCTATAAATGTAATATTTTATGCCGAAATAAACTTTGTATTGTATTGTATACCCGTCATGAATAAAGATCTGTTCTGTTTTGTTCATATTGTAATATTTGTTTTATTCTGTTAAGCATGTTTGCAAACTCTGTTTGCTTATTTAATCGGTGCCATTACAACAACGACAATATTTGCTTTCCTTTTATAAGTATTACATTTTAGTTATCACTTTTTAAAAATAATTTTAAAGATTATATATTTTAACAACACTCAGTCTGGCCAGTCAGTCGAGTCAGTCGAGTCAAGTCTCAAATGTCAGTCCGACTAGTCTGTCATCATCATCAATATCATAACAACACAATCATCATCATCATCATCATCATCATCATCATCATCATCATCATCATCATCATCATCATCATCATCATCATCATCACTTACATTAGCACATCAACATCATAAACATTATCATTGCAATCACCACCACCACCATCATCATCATCATCATCATCATCATCATCATCATCATCATCATCATCATCATCATCATCATCATCATCATCATCGTCGTCATCGTCGTTGTCGTCGTTGTCGTCGTCGTCATCATCAACATCATCATCATCATCATCATCATCATCATCATCATCATCATCATCATCACAAACAACATCATCATCATCATCATCACCCTGAAACTCATCATCAATATTACCCTTATCGTTCACATCAGCATTTTCATAAGCAGCATATCAGCCTCTTTGCCATCAAATTTCATACGACCTTCATTGTCATCAACGAAAAAAAAAACATCGCCACAATCGTAACATTGTAACATTGTCATTAATTACAAGTTTACGTTAGTAACAGTATGTGTATTCACACAAGATCACACACATGTAATAAATCCTAAAGTCAGTACATGACAACAGTTCGTGCCTGACAACCACCCTTTATTAGTTGCATACCTGGAACCACTGTAGCATGGATATTGTAAGCTATTTCGTCATAGTTGTTATTAATTTGTATAACTGATCAATTACGCTGCACTTATCTCCCGATAATTGGATCAGCAATCAGGAGCGGATCGAAATAAGTTTGGTGGTGGGGGTGGGGGTGAGGGGTGGGGAATGAAACAAGATCCATTCAACTTTATCGCAGTACAAAGTGGATATACATACACAGTTAGGGGCCATAGCTTTTACCTAAGCAGTCAACAGACAAACTTTACTTAAAAGTTTAGTATTTTTTAAGCTTACATGCATGTGTGTTCACAAATCTACTCTTTTACCTGGTTGGTAGGGGGATGCATCCCACATCCCCCTCCCCCTGATCCATCCATTTATAACGATGATAAAATGTATATTTTGAACAACGTACCTAAGAATTAAGAATAACACCAGCAACAACAATGTTATATAAAATAACGTAGTTTGAATAAAAGTTTATCTACAAAATCAAAATAAGATCGTTTAATTGCACGAAGGCTAACTAGTCCGTCGACGAACATAATGTGGAGGCAAACATGAACAAGAAATTTTATATATATAAGTTTTAATCCAGAATTATTTATATGTATGTGATAAGGTAATAAATATATAACGATAACCAACTCATTAACAAACACTTAAACAATTACAAATCTCAAATTAAATTCGCAAAAGTATCTTAGAAATCGAGACCGAGTCGAGAGCGTCTGGTCTTGGTTCGTCTACTGGTCTTTTGAGTCTCTCCAGCGGTCCATGACTTAGACTTGACCCGGAAGTGACGTAAATCGGCTGCGTGATCCTCGTGTAACATGGGTTTGTATGTCATGGGCTCACAGTGGGCCTGTTGTGTGGTGTAGAAGGACTTGTAGCCCTCGTCCAGTAGGTATACTTCCGGAAAGTTCAACTGTGGGTACCTGTCCTTGTTCAGCTCACGGTTTTGACTTCTCAGGAATCGGTACCTAGTGAATAAGCATCGGGAATGTAAATGGCAGTCTTTCAAGATCTGGCTAATTTTAAACAAGCAAATTAGTTTGAAACAACAATGTAAATGAATATACACTCCTACTGCAGCACAATCATACATGACTGATACAATAAATAAAATCCAAATTATTGATGGAACTTGCTATTAATTGTAACATGGAAAGACATGTGATCGTTTAAAATAATATTTTATGTAAAAATGTTCTAGTTTCTTAGAATAAAAAGAATGATGCTATAAAAGTACAAAACTTAAAAAAACGGAAAGACGGCAAAGTTAGATAAAAATGGATAACTTACATTTTAGGACCTCGCTCGGATGAGAATTCACAGTGGAAGATGAGCACATGTGGTTTGTCTGACATCATCGGGTGTTTGAGCAATAATTGGACGGCATCTTTCGTGTATATATTGACTGCACCCCTGATGTGACCTCCGTCAAACTCATAAGGATATCTGCAGTCGACGATTGTCACCTTCCCGAATGTGTCGTCATATTTTCCATTTACTACATCTGCCAGTGTGTCAACTGATATAGACTGGAGGTCACTATGTTTTCCTGGAATTGTGGGTAGAGTGTAGTCACGTGACCCGTCAGCAACCAATTGTCTTTGAGAGGAGAGTTTGTCGACAGCTTCGATAACGTTCCGAGTCTGCGTGGAGTCCTGAAAATGGAAACAAAAGGTTTCTTATTGTAAATGCAGCTTAACATTCAAACAAGTAAATTTTCATAATCATTGAAAATGGTTTGATGTCCAAAGATGTATTTTCCAATGAATTTGGTAGTGTATTTTGCAGCTGACGCAAACATGAAAATAGCCAGGTATACAGAGACCATCTGAGTGTATATATGTTTATAATCAGCCATAGAGACAATTCTAAAACGACTTTTGTGGCCTGAAAAGCAGAAATTAAGTCACGTGGTTACCTGGAACAAGCCACTGAAGTCTGTTTTTTGTCTTTTATTGGAGCTGTCTTCGCAGGGATCGGAGAGTCGCTTCCCGGAAAATAGATCCTTTCTAGCAAGGGTAGCGGCATGTGATCGATGCATCTCATCCTGAGGAAAAAAATAACTGCATTTATTGAGCTGGAAATATAAATACACATCGAACAAGATTTAACATGTCTTTACAATTTCAGATATAAATGATCTTATTTTCAATCTTATACCAGTTGAAAATATTACATTTTTTACATGTTTTAATAACATTTTAGAAATGGACTGGACGGAAAATAAAGCAAGTGAAGAAATTACCGTAGTGTCATCATTTGATCCAAATCCTGAATCGACAGAGTTTTCGCTCTTGCCGAAAGGGGTGACAAACGCATCCAGGTTATTGCACTTGAAGTTGGCAGCGCATATTGGAGAATCCATCAAGGAGTCAAACAGGCGCAATCTATAAAAAAAGATAAACAAATATGTGAAGATCGTTTAACAAAGAAGGATGCCTTTATGAGTGGCCTAATATTAAATCCAACATAATAATGACAGAGAATATTTGATAGTAACATTTTGTTTCTCGAAAAATCAGTTTTAGAGAAACTATACCTTATTGAAGAGTCCATGCTGTTTAATATTATTGCTCTTTTTTTCTTGTATATCAGTAAAGATAATCTATGAATAAATATACCCCACACTCCGTAAGCCGTCTATATATACCTGGAGAGGCAATTACTTCAGTCGGTACTCCCAATTAGAGACGGTGGTGCATCTTGAGGAAGACTTCTCAACATTATCAGCCGCGTGAACGAGAACACGGCGAACAGATCAATCACGGAATGTACTTAAATCTCTCGCTCATCTCCCGATAATTGGATCAACAATGTGTTGTTTGGATGTAAAGTTGTTTGTTTGATATAATTAGCGGACCGCTAGACACCAGTATTGCCATTACGCCACGTTGATTGTGTCTGTATCACCAACTATACAATTTCGATAATAATATTTACTCGTCTCAACTTCATATACTATTTCATGTTTCATACTTTGAAAAACTTGGGAAAATAAAGATTTGTTTTTTTCTGAAATAGCTATGCAAGAATTTAAAAAAAATTGAGGGCAAGCTTCTTCATCTACACAAAAATACTTACTTTTTTATAAGAAATATGTCTAATAGTCAAATGTTATTGACAATAAGGCTAAACATAATACTTATGGTCAAAGCATGCAAACACTTTTAACGATTGGCAAATACAATTTAGTCCTAATATTATATATATAAAAATATACATATATATAGATGAAAATAGTTCATATATAAATTCACATACCTGTTCTTAGTCTTTTCCTAACATGGAAAAATATACCTATTTTGTCATTCTATTGTCTTAAAATTAAATGTCTCACATAGAATATAAACGGTCATTTCAATGTAACAGAATAACTGAGTAGTTTTGCTTCCGACTCATTTTCAGACACTGGTTCTTCTTAGAAGGAACAGAATTCGTTGTTATTTGTTTTGTATGTGAATCCTATTCTCGGGAATCTAAACAAACGCCAGCGAATTGTAAATGTTTTCTCTTCTTGTTGGTCGTTAAAACGAAATCCAAGCATAAACCAACACATCGTCCGTGTAAGTTATTTATAAACGTTTTTCATTATTATTTTTAATTGAATGCTCGTGTGTAGTATTCTTTGTTAGTTTGAAATTATTCTTGTGTGTTATTTTTTTTAAATGTATTATTCTTACGTTATATTTACGCAACGGAGGTTGTATTTCAAATAAGAAAAACTGCATGTTTGTTTTTTTATCATCCCACTATTAGTTCTTTAGTTATCTGAAGACAATGTTCACTTGAAGCAGATAAAGTTCTGCCTTCACAGTGTTTAGCTTGAATATCATTCCCATTTTACCGACTTTGGTACGTCGCAAGCTGAGTTTAGGACTGCCGTACCTGACGCCGGCGCACTTCAGATTGCGTTACCAGGTCCGGTCATCTGTACGTATACCCGTCATATTGAAATATTTGTTTTATTCTGTTAAGCATGTTTGCAAACTCTGTTTGCTTATTTAATCGGTGCCATTACAACAACGACAATATTTACTTTCCTTTATAAGTATTACATTTTAGTTATCACTTTTTAAAATAATTTTAAAGATCATGCATTTTAACAACAGTCAGTCTGGCCAGTCAGTCGAGCCAAATGTCAGTCCGACTAGTCTGTCATCATTATCAATATCATAACAACACCATCATCATCATCATCATCATCATCATCATCATCATCATCATCATCATCACTTACATTAGCACATCATTATCGTCATCATCATCATTGCCATCATCATCATCATCATCATCATCATCATCATCATCGACAACACTAACAACGACAACAACAACAACAACATCATCATCATCGCCCTGAAACTCATCATCAGTATTACCATCATCGTTCACATCAGCATTATCATAAGCAGCCTCTTTGCCATCAAATTTTACACGACCTTCATTGTCTTTAACGAAAAATAAACATCGCCACAATCGTAACATTGTAACATTGTCATTAATTACAAGTTTACGTTAGTAACAGTATGTGTATTCACACAGGATCACACACATGTAATAAATCCTAAAGTCAGTACATGACAACAGTTCGTGCCGGACAACCACCCTTTATTAGTTGCATACCTGGAACCACTGTAACATGGAAATTGTAAGCTATTTCGTCATAGTTGTTATTAATCTACATAACTGATCAATTACGCTGGACTTATCTCCCGATAATTGGATCAGCAATCAGGAGCGGATCGAAATAAGTTTGGTGGTGGTGGTTGGGAATGAATCAAGATCCATTCAACTTTATCGCAGTACATAGTGGATATACATACACAGTTAGGGGCCATAGCTTCTACCTAAGCAATCAGCAGACAATCTTTACTTAAAAGTTTAGTATTTTTTAAGCTTACATGCATGTGTGTTCACAACTCTACTCTTTTACCTGGTTGGTAGGGGGTTGCATTCCACATCCCCCTCCCCCTGATCCGTCCATTTATAACGATGATAAAATGTATATTTTGAACTACGCACCTAAGACACAATGCAACAGCAATGTTATATAAAAAAGGGAATTTGAATAAAAGTTTATCTAAAAAATCAAAATAAGATCGTTTAATTGCACGAAGGATAACTAGTCCGTCGACGAACATAATGTGGAGGCAAACATGAACAAGAAATTTTATATATATATATATATAAGTTTTAATCCGGAATTATTTATATGTATATGATAAGGTAATAAATATATAACGATAACCAACTCATTAACAAACACTAAAACAATTACAAATCTCAAATTAAAATCGCAAAAGTGTCTTAGAAGTCAAGACCGAGTCGAGAGCGTCTGGTCTTGGTTCGCCTACTGGTCTTCTGAGTCTCTCCAGCGGTCCATGACTTAGACTTGACCCGGAAGTGACGTTAATCGGCCGCGTGATCTTCGTGTAACATGGGTTTGTATGTCATGGGCTCACATTGGGCCTGTTGTGTGTTAAAGAAGGACTTGTAGCCCCCGTCCAGTAGGTATACTTCCGGAAAGTTCAACTGTGGGTACCTGTTCTTGTTCAGTTCACGGTCTTGGCTTCTCGGGAATCGGTGCCTAGTGAATAAGCATCGGGAATGTAAATGGCAGTCTTTCAAGATCTGGCTAATTTAAAACAAGCATATTAGTTGGAAACAACAAGTGTAAATGAATATACACTCATATTTCAGCACAATCATACATGACTGATACAATAAATAATATCCATGTTATTGATGGAACTTGCTATTTATTGTAACATGGAAAGACATAAAACTAATATTTTATGTGAAAATCTTCCAGCTTCTCAGTATAAAAAGAATGGTGCTATAAAAGTACAAAACTTAAAAGACGGATAAGCGGCAAAGTTAGACAAAAATGGATTACTTACATTTTAGGACCTCGCTCAGATGAGAATTCACAGTGGAAGATGAGCACATGTGGTTTGTCTGACATCACCGGGTGTTCGAGCAATGATTGGACGGCATCTTTCGTGTACATATTGACTGCACCCCTGATGTGACCTCCGTCAAACTCATAAGGATATCTGCAATCGACGATTGTCACCTTCCCGAATGTGTCGTCATATTTTCCATTTACTACATCTGCCAGTGTGTCAACTGATATAGACCGGAGGTCACTATGTTTTCCTGGAATAGTGGGTAATGTGTAGTCACGTGACCCGTCAGCAACCAATTGTCTTTGAGAGGAAAGTTTGTCGACAGCTTCGATAACGTTCCGAGTCTGCGTGGAGTCCTGAAAATGGAAAAAAAAAGTTTCTTATTGTAAATGCAGGTTAACATTCAAACAAGTAAATTGTCATAATCATTGACAATGGTTTGATGTCCAAAGATGTATTTTCCAAAGAATTTGGTAGTGTATTTTGCAGTTGACGCAAACATGAAAATAGCCAAGTATACAGCGACCATCTGAGTGTATATTTGTTTATCATCAGCCATAGAGACA
Organism: Sinonovacula constricta; assembly: GCA_007844125.1. NCBI lineage: Eukaryota > Metazoa > Mollusca > Bivalvia > Cardiida > Solecurtidae > Sinonovacula > Sinonovacula constricta. The sequence goes on from CM017558.1 coordinate 76,681,024, forward strand.
ATTCTAAAACGACTTTTGTGGCCTGAAAAGCAGAAATTAAGTCACGTGGTTACCTGGAACAAGCCACTGAAGTATGTTCTTTGTCTTTTATTGGAGCTGTCTTCACAGGGATCGGAGAGTCGCTTCCCGGAAAATAGACCCTTTCTAGCAAGGGTAGCGGTATGTGATCGAGGCATCTCATCCTGGGGAAAAAGAATTAACTGCATTAATTGAGCTGGAAATATAAATACACATCGAACAATATTTCACATGTCTTTACAATTTCAGATAGAAATGATCTTATTTTCAATCTTATACCAGTTGAAAGTATTACATTTTTTACATGTTTTAATTACATTTTAGAAATGGACTGGACGGAAATGAAAGCAAGTGAAGAAATTACCGTAGTGTCATCGTTTGATCCAAACCCTGAATCGACAGAGTTTTCGCCCTTGCCGAAAGGGGTGACAACTGCATCCAGGTTATTGCACTTGAAGTTGGCAGAGCATAGTGGAGAATCCATCAAGGAGTCAAACAGGCGCAATCTATAAAAAGATAAACAAATATGTGAAGATCGTATAACAAAGAAGGATGCCTTTATGAGTGGCCTAATATTAAATCCAACATAATAATGACAGAGAATATTTGATATTAACATTTTGTTTCTCGAAAAATCGGTATAAGAGAAATTATACCTTATTGAAGAGTCCATGCTGTTTAATATTATTGCTCTTTTTTTTTCTTGTATATCAGTAAAGATAATCTATGAATGAATATACCCCACACTGCTGTGGCCGTCTATATATACCTGGAGAGGCAATTACTGCAGTCGGTACTCCCAATTAGAGACGGTGCATCTTGAGGAAGACTTCTCAACATTGACAGCCGCGGGAACGACACCACGGCGAATTGATCAATCACGGGATGTACTTAAATCTCTCGCCTATCTCCCGATAATTGGATCAACAATGTGTTGTGTGGATGTAAAGTAGTTTGTTTGATGTAATTAGCTGACCGCTAGACACCAGTATTGCCATCACGCCACGTTGATTATGTCTGTATCACCAACCATACTATTTCGATAATAATATTTACTCGTCTCAACTTCATATACTACTTCATGTTTCATACTTAGACAAACTTGGGGAAAATAAAGATTTGTTTTGTTCTGAAATAGCTATGAACGAATTGAAAAAAAACTGAGGGCAAGCTTCTTCATCTACACAAAAATACTAAGGTTTTTATAAGAAATATTTCTAATAGTCAAATGTTATTGACAATAAGGCTAAACATAATACTTATGGCCAAAACATGCCTACAATTTTAACGATTGACAAATACAATTCAGTCTTAATATTATATAGACAAAATATACACTTATATAGATGAAAATAGTTCACGTATAAATTCATATACCTTTTCTTAGCCTTAACCTAGCATGGAAAATATACCTATTTTGTCATTCTATTGTCTTTAAATTAAATGTCTTACATAGAATATAAACGGTCATTTCAATGTAACAGAATAACTGAGTAGTTTTGCTTCCGACTCATTTTCAGACACTGGTTCTTCTTAGAAAGAACAGAATTCATTGCTATCTTAACAAATGCCAGCGAATTGTAAATGTTTTCTTTTTGTTGGTCGTTAAAAAAAATCCAAGCATAAACCAACACATTCTCAGTGTAAGTTGTTTATACAATTTGTTGCACTCTACATTTATATACGTTTTTCGTTATTTTTTTTTTACTAAATGCTCGTGTGTGGTATTCTTTGTTAGTTGGAAATAATTATTGTATGTTATTTTTTTTTATTATTCTTACGTTATATTTTCGCAACGGAGGTTGTATTTTAAACAAGAAAAACTGCATGTTTGTTTTTTATCATCCCACAATTAGTTCTTTAGTTATCTGAAGACAATGTTCACTTGAAGCAGATATAGTTCTGCCTTCACAGTGTCTAGCTTGAATATCATTCCTATTTTACCGACTTTGGTACGTCGCAACCTGAGTTTAGGACTGCCGTACCTGACGCTGGCGCACTGCAGATTGCGTTACCAGGTCCTGTCATCTGTACGTATGCCCGTCATATTGAAATATTTGTTTTACTCTGTTTGCTTATTTAATCGGTGCCATTACAACAACGACAATCTTTGCTTTCCTTTATACGTATTACATTTTAGTTGTTACTTTTTAAAATAATTTTAAAGATCATATATTTTAACAACAGTCAGTCTGGCCAGTCAGACGAGCCAGTCGAGTCAAGTCTCAAATGTCAGTCCGACTAGTCTGTCATCATCATCAATATCATAACAACACAATCATCATCATCATCAGCAGCAGCAGCAGCAGCAACAACAGCATCATCATCATCATCATCACTTACAATAGCACATCAACATCATAAACATTATCATTGCAATCACCATCATCATCATCATCATCATCATCATCATCATCATCATAATCATCATCATCATCATCATCATCATCATCGTCGTCGTTGTTGTCGTCGACGTCGTCGTCATCACCATCATCATCAACAACAACAACAACAACAACATCATCATCATCATCATCATCATCACCATGAAACTCATCATCAACATTACCATTATTGTTCACATCAGTATTATCATAAGCAGCATATCAGCCTCTTTGCCATCAAATTTCACACGATCTTCATTTTCATCAACGAAAAAAACAACACAAAAACATCGCGACAATCTTAACATTGTAACATTGTCATTAATTGCAAATTGCGGTATTAACCGTATGTGTATTCACACAAGATCACACCCATGTAATAAATTCTAAAGTCAGTATATGACAACAGTTCGTGCCGGACAACCACCCTTTATTAGTTGCATACCTGGAACCATTGTAACATGGATATTGTAAGCTATTTCGCCATAGTTGTTATTAATTTGAATAACTGATCAATTACACTGCACTTATCTCCCGATAATTAGATCAGAAATCAGGAGCGGATCGAAAAAAAATGGTGGTGGGGATGGGGGTGGGAAATGAATCAGGATCCATTCAACTTTATCGCAGTAAATAGTGGATATACATACACAGTTAGGGACCATAGCTTCTACCTAAGCAATCAACAGACAAACTTTACTTAAATGTTTAGTATTTTTTAAGCTTACATGCACGTGTGTTCACAACTCTACTCTTTTACCTGGTTGGTAGGGGGATGCATCCCATATCCCCCTCCCCTTGATCCATCCCAGCCAACAATGTGTTGTATGGATGTAAAGAAGTTATATACGTATGGTATATATATATATATATATATATATATATATATATATATGTTGCGCTCGTGTGTGCATTTGTGTGCGTGCGGACGTGCGGACGTGTGTGCAGGTGTGTGCGTGCGGACGTGCGCTCGTGTGTGCAGATGTGTGCGTGCGGACGTGCGCTCGTGTGTGCAGTGTGTGCGTGCGGACGTGCGCTCGTGTGTGCAGATGTGTGCGTGCGGACGTGCGCTCATGTGTGCAGATGTGTGCGTGCGGACGTGCGCTCGTGTGTGCAGATGTGTGCGTGCGGACGTGCGCTCGTGCGTGCAGGTGTGTGTGTGCGGACGTGCGCTCGTGTGTGCAGGTGTGTGCTTGCGGACGTGCGCTCGTGTGTGCAGATGTGTGTATGCGGACGTGCACTCGTGTGTGCAGGTGTGTGCGTGCGGACGTGCGCTCGTGTGTGCAGATGTGTGTGTGCAGACGTGCGCCCGTGTGTGCAGGTGTGTGCGTGCGGACGTGCACTCGTGTGTGCAGGTGTGTGCGTGCGGACGTGCGCTCGTGCGTGCAGGTGTGTGTGTGCAGACGTGCGCTCGTGTGTGCAGGTGTGTGCGTGCGGACGTGCGCTCGTGTGTGCAGATGTGTGCGTGCGGGCGTGCGCTCGTGTGTGCAGGTGTGTGCGTGCGGACGTGCGCTCGTGTATGCAGGTGTGTGCGTGCGGACGTGCGCTCGTGTGCGCAGGTGTGTGCATGCGGACGTGCGCTAGTGTTTGCAGGTGTGTGTGTGGAAGATGTTTGATTAATGACGAAACCTACTTTTTGGTTGTATGCGCATATTGTTGTTATTTTGCATGCTTATTTTGATCAACAGTTTAGCGAATCAGGACAGATAAATGCCGCTGGAGTTGTTTCCAATGTAACCATGTTTTCTTTTAACTCATTGGATTCATTGTAGGGTCATACATTTTTGCTATTTATAATCCCATCAGGAAGAAAACAAAGGAGCAAGTGCCGTTTATTACGATGATAAAATGTATATTTTGAACTACGCACCTAAGAATTAAGAATTACAGCAGCAACAGCAAAGTTATACAAATAAATCGTAATTTGAATAAAAGTTTATCTAAAAAATCAAAATAAGATCGTTTAATTGTTTGAATGATAACTAGTCTGTCGACGAACATAATGTGGAGGCAAACATGAACAAGAAATTTTATATATATAAGTTTTAATCTGGAATTATACATATGTATGTGATAATGTAATAAATATATAACGATAACTAACTCATTAACAAACACTTAAACAATTACAAATCTCAAATTAAATTCGCAAAAGTATCTTAGAAGTCGAGACCGAGTCGAGAGCGTCTGGTCTTGGTTCGTCTACTGGTCTTTTGAGTCTCTCCAGCGGTCCATGACTTAGACTTGACCCGGAAGTGACGTAAATCGGCTGCGTGATCCTCGTGTAACATGGGTTTGTATGCCATGGGCTCACATTGGGCCTGTTGTGTGGTGTAGAAGGACTTGTAGCCCCCGTCCAGTAGGTACACTTCCGGAAAGTTCAACTGTGGGTACCTGTCCTTGTTCAGCTCACGGTCTTGGCTTCTCAGGAATCGGTACCTAGTGAATAAGCATCGGGAATGTAAATGACAGTCTTTCAAGATCTGGCTAATTTAAAACAAGCAAATTAGTTTGAAACAACAAGTGTAAATGAATATACACTCATACTGCAGCACAATCATACATGACTGATACAATAAATAAAATCCAAGTTATTGATGGAACTTGCTATTATTATAGTAACATGGAAAGATATAAAACTAATATTTTATGTAAAAGTCTTCCAGTTTCTAAGTATAAAAAGAATGATGCTATAAAAGTACAAAACTTAAAAGACGGAAAAGCGCCAAAGTTAGACAAAAATGGATAACTTACATTTTAGGACCTCGCTCAGATGAGAATTCACAGTGGAAGATGAGCACATGTGGTTTGTCTGACATCTTCGGGTGTTCGAGCAATGATTGGACGGCATCTTTCGTGTACATATTGACTGCACCCCTGATGTGACCTCCGTCAAACTCATAAGGATATCTGCAGTCGACGATTGTCACCTTCCCGAATGTGTCGTCATATTTTCCATTTACTACATCTGCCAGTGTGTCAACTGATATAGACCGGAGGTCACTATGTTTTCCTGGAATTGTTGGTAGAGTGTAGTCACGTGACCCGTCAGCAACCAATTGTATTTGAGAGGAAAGTTTGTCGACAGCTTCGATAACGTCCCGAGTCTGCGTGGAGTCCTGAAAATGGAAAAAAAAGTTTCTTATTGTAAATGCAAGTTAACATTCAAACAAGTAAATTTTCATAATCATTGAAAATGGTTTGATGTCCAAAGATGTATTTTCCAATGAATTTGGTAGTGTATTTTTCAGCTGTCGCAAACATGAAAATAGCCCGGTATATAGAGACCATCTGAGTGTATATATGTTTATCATCAGCCATAGAGACAATTCTAAAACGACTTTTGCGGCCTGAAAAGCAGAAATTATGTCACGTGTTTACCTGGAACAAGCCACTGAAGTCTGTTCTTTGTCTTTTATTGGAGCTGTCTTCACAGGGATCGGAGAGTCGCTTTCCGGAAAATAGACCCTTTCTAGCAAGGGTAGCCGTATGTGATCGAGGCATCTCATCCTGGGGAAAAAAATAAACTGCATTAATTGAGCTGGAAATATAAATACACATCGAACAATATTTAACATGTCTTTACAATTTCAGATATAAATAATCTTATTTTCAATCTTATACCAGTTGAAAATATTACATTTTTTACATGTTTTAATTACATTTTAGTAATGGACTGGACGGAAATAAAAGCAAGTAAAGAAATTACCGTAGTGTCATCATTTGATCCAAATCCTGAATCAACAGAGTTTTCGCTCTTGCCGAAAGGGGTGACAACTGCATCCAGGTTATTGCACTTGAAGTTGGCAGAGCATAGTGGAGAATCCATCAAGGAGTCAAACAGGCGCAATCTATAAAAAAAAGATAAACAAATATGTGAAGATCGTATAACAAAGAAGGATGCCTTTATGAGTGGCCTAATTGTGAATCCAACATAATAATGACATAGAATATTTGATAGTAACATTTTGTTTCTCGAAAAATCGGTATTAGAGAAACTATACCTTATTGAAGAGTCCATGCTGTTTAATATGATTGCTTTTTTTCTTGTATATCAGTAAATATAATCTATGAATGACTGTACCCCACACTGCTGTAGCCGCCCATATATACCTGGAGAGGCAATTATTGCAGTCGGTACTCCCAATTAGAGACGGTGCATCTTGAGGAAGACTTCTCAACATTGACAGCCGCGGGAACGACAACACGGCGAATTGATCAATCACGGGATGTACTTAAATCTCTCGCTCATCTCCCGATAATTGGATCAACAATGTGTTGTGTGGATGTAAAGTAGTTAGTTTGATGTAATTAGCGGACCGCTAGACACCAGTATTGCCATCACGCCACGTTGATTATGTCTGTATCACCAACCAATACAATTTCGATAATAATATTTACTCGTCTCAACTTCATATACTACTTTTATGTTTCATACTTTGAAAAACTTGGGAAAATAAAGATTTGTTTCGTTCTGAAATAGCTATGCAAGAATTGAAAAAAAAGGAAAATCATACTTTACCTGAAATAGTAACTACCAGTTAGAAAGCTCAAAAGTATTAGTTTTTAATTACATTGTTTCTTTTTTTAGTACTCACACAGTAATAAGTCAAAAAGAACATTGCAATCAAGAAGGCCTAATATATTACAAAGTATGTAAGTAAATGTTTGTCTATTATTTTGACATGTGTACAATGTCAATAAACAATGTTAGAGACAAATTATTTACATGAATATACACCCGGCCCGACTGGACCTGTATGTCACCAACTGTACATACGATGGTGTTGAACAGTTTATTTATACAATATTGTATAACAGTGGTAAACCGGTTTTATGAATAGAGAGTTGATCTCCTTGTTATATAAACTGTACAGATACATATCGCTGTCTTTGTGATGAGTTTATACTACAAGTACTATTAAGCGCTTCACTCAAGCGCTGAAAGTTTAAGTCAGTCATTATATGTCCAAAACACAATTCTCTCTCTCACTCTCTCATTCTCTCTCTCAATCTGTGTCTCGGTTTGTGTGTTGTGTGTATCCCTCTCTGTGTCTCTCTGTCTGTGTCTCTCTGTCTATCCCCCTCTCTCTCTCTCTGCCTCTCTCTCTCTCGGTCTGTATGTGCGTCACTCTGCGTTTCTGCCTGTCTGTCTATCTTTCTCTCTCTGAAATGAACTTTTAGATAGATTACATGTCCTCAATTTAGGAAACCATTGAGTTGTTTCCACACTTTTGCGTAGTATTGCTAAATATTTCCCTTGCTTCTTTTAGATAATAATAGTACTTATCGATGGAATGATGTTTTAACCACGTTTCAATCTTATTACACACAGATATAATACTGAAGTAGTTATTTGAAATTAGTTTTATGATACAATTAGGAACGTGGTATAAAGTGGTAAGAATATAACTATATTGCATATAAACAAAACAAAATATATGTCGAAGGCATAGCACATAGCAACGATATTGAAATGTGAAGTTAGTATTAAAACATAGACAGCCATATTTAAATTGACTTGTTAACTTATTAACGGGTTCTTTGTTGAAATAGTCTTATGCAAAACTAAAAGTATCAATTATGCTTTATACACCACTGCACAAGTTACCACAGTCACTCAATTTGGTAGTATTAAATACGTGCTTCGAATTTAAAAGGAAGTTTTAAGGAAGTTTATTCAAAATCAGCCAGAAGGTCGTACGATCCATGCGGCAAACATAACAGTACAACACATGGCGATCGTCGAAGCTTAGGAACTAGTACCAGTATTGTACATGAAAGAAAATTAAAGGTGGATTGCTTTGTTCGTTCATTTCTGAAGTGCAAACTCTATTGCCAGTATTTATGAGGACTCTCCAGCGTGTGTACCAACTGTGTATGGTATCTAACAAGGTCTGCAGTTTGATTTCAGAGTCGGCTAACAGAACAATGACATCTTCCGATCTGCAACATCGATACCGAACTGAAGGTGTTAATTTCTGTGACTAAGAAATTGAAGAATAGGAAAAGATTGTCGTTGAACAGCCTTCCTCTTGGACCAGCCCCGCCTTAAACTCAAAATATTGGGATCCAGTATAATGAAACCCAGAATCATTGACGTGTTACTCTCCTACACAAGCAGGGATGGATCCTGGGGGTGGGGTGGTGAAGGTGCATGCCCCACCAACCAGGTACCAAAATAAGAGTTATGAAAACACACACATGTTAGCTTAAAAATACTAAGCTTTAAAAGTAATTCTATCAGTTGACTTCTTATGTCGAAGTTAGGGTCTCTTACTGTGTATAAATATATGGTATTTACTGTGATAAAGTCGAACGGATCTCGATTCATACCCTGTCCCCACGCCCCGCCCCCACCAAAATTTTCTGGCTCCGCCACTGCACGCAATTTCACATTGTTTTCGCAGGATCTTATCTTTATACGGTCTCTTTAAGTAAGCATTTTACAAGTCAATTAAGATTTCTATAATTTTAAAACAGGATGCTTCTTTGAGGGTGTTTATTATTGCATAAGTACCGTTATATTACCCAGTTCAATAGAAATGTACAAGTTTTATATTACTTTTATAGAAACATACGTTATAATGTCAGATTACAATTAAACAAATTTACTGACTATTTGTGCGTATATTATTATACCATGAAGTTCAACCATGAAACAATTTGAACAGTTTCACATTTCTAACATATTTTCCGTTTATACAATTAAATGTTATAAAATAGAGAGAGAGTAAAAATAAAATTTAGTGAGCATTAAACAATTAAAGAACATTTGATTTGTGTGTTTTACTTTTCCTTTTTTCCAAAAACATCACAGTGACAATGTCAGTAATGCCCATTATTGTGACTTGCAGCTATTTTGATGGAAGAAGGCCAATACTGTGCATTATTGTGACTTCCAGCTATCATAAAGGAATACCAATAATGTACATTATTGTGACTTCCAGCTATCATGGAGTAATACCAATAATGTACATTATTGTGACTTCCAGCTATCATAAAGGAATACCAATAATGCACATTATTGTGACTTCCAGCTATCATGGAGGAATACCAATAATGTACATTATTGTGACTTCCAGCTATCATGGAGTAATACCAATAATGTACATTATTGTGACTTCCAGCTATCATGGAGGAATACCAATAATGTACATTATTGTGACTTCCAGCTGTTATGGTGGAATACCAAAAATGTGCATTGTTGTGACTTCCAGCTATCATGGAGGAATACCAATAATGTGCATTGTTGTGACTTCCAGCTATCATGGAGGAATACCAAAAATGTACATTATTGTGACTTCCACCTATCACAAAGGAATACCAATAATGTACATTATTGTGACTTCCAGCTATTGTTGAGGAATACCGATGATGTGCAATGTTGTGACTTCCTGCTATTATGGTGGAATACCATTAATGTGCATTGTTGTGACTTCCACCTATTATGGTGGAATACCAATTATGTGCATTGTTGTGACTTCCAGCTATCATGGAGGAATACCAATAATGTACATTATTGTGACTTCCAGCTATCATGGAGGAATACCAAAAATGTACATTATTGTGACCTCCAGCTATTATGGAGGAATACCAATTACGTGCATTATTGTGACTTCCAGCTATTATGGTGGAATACCAATTATGTGCATTGTTGTGACTTCCAGCTATCATGGAGGAATACCAATAATGTACATTATTGTGACTTCCAGCTATTATGGAGGAATACCAATTATGTGCATTGTTGTGACTTCCAGCTATCATGGAGGAATACCAATAATGTGCATTGTTGTGACTTCCAGCTATCATGGAGGAATACCAAAAATGTACATTATAGTGACTTCCAGCTATTATGGAGGAATACCAATAATGTACATTATTGTGACTTCCACCTATTATGGTGGAATACCAAAAATGTGCATTGTTGTGACTTCCAGCTATTATGGAGGAATACCAATTATGTGCATTGTTGTGACTTCCACCTATTATGGTGGAATACCAAAAATGTGCATTGTTGTGACTTCCAGCTATTATGATAGAGGAATACCAATAATGTGCATCGTTGTGACTTCCAGCTATTATGGAGGAATACCAATTATGTGCATTGTTGTGACTTCCAGCTATTATGGTGGAATACCAAAAATGTGCATTGTTGTGACTTCCACCTATTATGGTGGAATACCAAAAATGTGCATTGTTGTGACTTCCAGCTATTATGGAGGAATACCAATAATGTGCATTGTTGTGACTTCCAGCTATTATGGAGGAATACCAATTATGTGCATTGTTGTGACTTCCACCTATTATGGAGGAATACCAATTATGTGCATTGTTGTGACTTCCAGCTATTATGGTGGAATACCAAAAATGTGCATTGTTGTGACTTCCAGCTATTATGGTGGAATACCAAAAATGTGCATTGTTGTGACTTCCACCTATTATGGTGGAATACCAAAAATGTGCATTGTTGTGACTTCCACCTATTATGGAGGAATACCAACAATGTGCATTATTGTGACTTCCACCTTTTATGGAGGAATACCAATTATGTGCATTGTTGTGACTTCCAGCTATTATGGAGGAATACCAATTATGTGCATTGTTGTGACTTCCAGCTATTATGGAGGAATACCAACAATGTGCATTATTGTGACTTCCACCTATTATGGAGGAATAATAATAATGTGCAATGTTGTGACTTCCAGCTATTATGGAGGAATACCAATTATGTGCATTGTTGTGACTTCAAGCTATTATGGTGGAATACCAAAAATGTGCATTGTTGTGACTTCCACCTATTATGGTGGAATACCAAAAATGTGCATTGTTGTGACTTCCAGCTATTATGGAGGAATACCAATTATGTGCATTGTTGTGACTTCCAGCTATTATGGTGGAATACCAATTATGTGCATTGTTGTGACTTCCAGCTATTATGGTGGAATACCAATTATGTGCATTGTTGTGACTTCCAGCTATTATGGTGGAATACCAAAAATGTACATTATTGTGACTTCCAGCTATTATGGAGGAATACCAATTATGTGCATTGTTGTGACTTCCAGCTATTATGGTGGAATACCAAAAATGTACATTATTGTGACTTCCAGCTATTATGGAGGAATACCAATTATGTGCATTGTTGTGACTTCCAGCTATTATGGTGGAATACCAATTATGTGCATTGTTGTGACTTCCAGCTATTATGGTGGAATACCAAAAATGTACATTATTGTGACTTCCACCTATTATGGTGGAATACCAAAAATGTGCATTGTTGTGACTTCCGGCTATTATGGAGGAATACCAATTATGTGCATTGTTGTGACTTCCAGCTAATATGAAGGAATACCAATTATGTACAATGTCGTGACTTCCAGCTATTATGGTGGAATACCAATTATGTGCATTGTTGTGACTTCCAGCTATTATGGAGGAATACCAATAATGTGCATTGTTGTGACCTCCAGCTATTATGGAGGAATACCAATTATGTGCATTGTTGTGACTTCCAGCTATCATGGAGGAATACCAATTATGTGCATTATTGTGACTTCCAGCTATCATGGAGGAATACTAATAATGTACATTATTGTGACCTCCAGCTATTATGGTGGAATACCAAAATGTACATTATTGTGACTTCCAGCTATTATGGAGGAATACCAATTATGTGCATTGTTGTGACTTCCAGCTATTATGGTGGAATACCAACAATGTGCATTGTTGTGACTTCCAGCTATTATGGAGGAATACAAATTATGTGCATTGTTGTGACTTCCACCTATTATGGTGGAATACCAAAAATGTGCATTGTTGTGACTTCCAGCTATTATGGAGGAATACCAACAATGTGCATTATTGTGACTTCCCGCTATTATGGTGGAATACCAAAATGTACATTATTGTGACTTCCAGCTATTATGGAGGAATACCAATTATGTGCATTGTTGTGACTTCCAGCTATCATGAAGGAATACCAATAATGTACATTATTGTGACTTCCAGCTATCATGGAGGAATACAAATTATGTGCATTGTTGTGACTTCCAGCTATTATGGTGGAATACCAAAAATGTACATTATTGTGACTTCCACCTATTATGGTGGAATACCAAAAATGTGCATTGTTGTGACTTCCAGCTATTATGGAGAAATACCAATTATGTGCATTGTTGTGACTTCCAGCTATTATGGTGGAATACCAAAAATGTGCATTGTTGTGACTTCCAGCTATTATGGTGGAATACCAATTATGTGCATTGTTGTGACTTCCAGCTATTATGGAGGAATACCAATTATGTGCATTGTTGTGACTTCCACCTATTATGGTGGACTACCAAAAATGTGCATTGTTGTGACTTCCAGCTATTATGGAGGAATACCAACAATGTGCATTGTTGTGACTTCCAGCTATTATGGAGGAATACCAATTATGTGCATTGTTGTGACTTCCACCTATTATGGTGGAATACCAAAAATGTGCATTGTTGTGACTTCCAGCTATTATGGAGGAATACCAATTATGTGCATTGTTGTGACTTCCAGCTATTATGGTGGAATACCAACAATGTGCATTGTTGTGACTTCCAGCTATTATGGAGGAATACCAATTATGTGCATTGTTGTGACTTCCACCTATTATGGTGGAATACCAAAAATGTGCATTATTTTGACCTCCAGCCATCATGAATACCAATTATGTGCATTGTTGTGACTTCCAGCTATTATGGTGGAATACAAAAAATGTGCATTGTTGTGACTTCCAGCTATTATGGAGGAATACCAATTATGTGCATTGTTGTGACTTCCAGCTATTATGGAGGAATACCAAAAATGTGCATTGTTGTGACTTCCAGCTATTATGGTGGAATACCAATTATGTGCATTGTTGTGACTTCCAGCTATTATGGAGGAATACCAAAAATGTGCATTGTTGTGACTTCCAGCTATTATGGAGGAATACCAATTATGTGCATTGTTGTGACTTCCAGCTATCATGGAGGAATACCAAAAATGTGCATTGTTGTGACTTCCAGCTATCATGGAGGAATACCAAAAATGTGCATTGTTGTGACTTCCACCTATTATGGAGGAATACCAAAAATGTGCATTGTTGTGACTTCCAGCTATTATGGTGGAATACCAATTATGTGCAATGTTGTGACTTCCAGCTATTATGGTGGAATACCAATTATGTGCATTGTTGTGACTTCCAGCTATCATGGAGGAATACCAAAAATGTGCATTATTGTGACTTCCAGCTATTATGGAGGAATACCAATAATGTGCATTATTGTGACTTCCACCCATTATGGAGGAATACCAATTACGTGCATTGTTGTGACTTCCAGCTATTATGGAGGAATACCAATTATGTGCATTGTTGTGACTTCCAGCTATTATGGAGGAATACCAATTATGTGCATTGTTGTGACTTCCAGCTATTATGGTGGAATACCAATTATGTGCATAGTTGTGACTTCCAGCTATTATGGAGGAATACCGATAATGTGCATTGTTGTGACTTCCACCTATTATGGAGGAATTCCAATGTGCATTGTTGTGACTTCCAGCTATTATGGAGGAATACCAATTATGTGCATTGTTGTGACTTCCAGTTATTATGGTGGAATACCAATTATGTGCATTGTTGTGACTTCCAGCTATTATGGTGGAATACCAATTATGTGCATTGTTGTGACTTCCAGCTATTATGGAGGAATACCGATAATGTGCATTGTTGTGACTTCCACCTATTATGGAGGAATTCCAATGTGCATTATTTTGACTTCCAGCTATTATGATAGAGGAATACCAATAATGTGCATTGTTGTGACTTCCAGCTATTATGGTGGAATACCAATTATGTGCATTGTTGTGACTTCCAGCTATTATGGTGGAATACCAATAATGTGCATTATTGTGACTTCCAGCTATTATGGAGGAATACCAATAATGTGCATTATTGTGACTTCCACCCATTATGGAGGAATTCCAATGTGCATTATTGTGACTTCCAGCTATTATGATAGAGGAATACCAATAATGTGCATTGTTGTGACTTCCAGCTATTATGGAGGAATACCAATAATGTGCATTATTGTGACTTCCACCTATTATGGAGGAATTCCAATGTGCATTATTGTGACTTCCAGCTATTATGATAGAGGAATACCAATAATGTGCATTGTTGTGACTTCCAGCTATTATGGTGGAATACCAATTATGTGCATTGTTGTGACTTCCAGCTATTATGGTGGAATACCAATTCCGTGCATTGTTGTGACTTCCAGCTATTATGATAGAGGAATACCAATAATGTGCACTATTGTGACTTCCAACTATTATGGTGGAATACCAATAATGTGCATTATTGTGACTTCCAGCTATTATGGAGGAATACCAATAATGTGCATTGTTGTGACTTCCAGCTATTATGGAGGAATACCAATAATGTGCAATGTTGTGACTTCCAACTATTATGGTGGAATACCAATAATGTGCATTATTGTGACTTCCAGCTATTATGGAGGAATATCAATAATGTGCATTATTGTGACTTCCACCCATTATGGAGGAATGCCAATTATGTGCATTGTTGTGACTTCCAGCTATTATGGAGGAATACCAACAATGTGCATTGTCGTGACTTCCAGCTATTATGGAGGAATACCAACAATGTGCATTGGTGTGACTTCCAGCTATTATGGTGGAATACTAATAATGTGCATTGTTGTGACTTCCAGCTATTATGGAGGAATACCAACAATGTACATTATTGTGACTTCCAGCTATTATGGAGGAATACCAACAATGTGCATTGTTGTGACTTCCGGGTATTATGGAGGAATACCAACAATGTGCATTGTTGTGACTTCCGGGTATTATGGAGGAATACCAACAATGTGCATTGTTGTGACTTCCGGCTATTATGGAGGAATACCAACAATGTGCATTGTTGTGACTTCCAGCTATTATGGAGGAATACCAACAATGTGCATTGTTGTGACTTCCAGCTATTATGGAGAAATACTAACAATGTGCATTGTTGTGACTTCCAGCTATTATGGAGGAATACCAACAATGTGCATTGTTGTGACTTCCAGCTATTATGGAGGAATACCAACAATGTGCATTGTTGTGATTTCCAGCTATTATGGAGAAATACTAATAATGTGCATTGTCATGACTTCTGGCTACAATGGAGGAATACCAACAATGTGCATTGTTGTGACTTCTGGCTATTATGGAGGAATACCAACAATGTGCATTGTTGTGACTTCCAGCTACTATGGAGGAATACCAACAATGTGCAATGTTGTGACTTCCAGCTATTATGGAGGAATACCAACAATGTGCATTGTTGTGACTTCTGGCTACTATGGAGGAATACCAACAATGTGCATTGTTGTGACTTCCAGCTATTATGGAGGAATACTAATAATGTGCATTGTTGTGACTTCCAGCTACTATGGAGGAATACCAACAATGTGCATTGTTTTGACTTCCGGCTATTATGGAGGAATACCAACAATGTGCATTGTTGTGACTTCCAGCTATTATGGAGGAATACTAATAATGTGCATTGTTTTGACTTCCAGTTACTATGGAGGAATACCAACAATGTGCATTGTTTTGACTTCCAGTTACTATGGAGGAATACCAACAATGTACATTATTGTCACTTCCAGCTATGATGGAGGAATACATGATAGAGAAATACTAATAATGTGCATTGTTGTGACTTCCAGCTATTATGGTGGTGGAATACCAAAAAATGTGCATTGTTGTGATTTCATGCTATTATGATGGAGGAAGTTCAGTTATGTGCATTATTGTGACACACAGCTTTTATTATGAAGACCAGTAATGTGCATTATTGTGACAACCAGCTTTTATGATGGAGAAAGACCAATAATGTGCATTATTGATACTTCCAGTTATTATGATGGAGGAAGACCAATAATGTGCATTATTGACACCCAGCTTTTATGATGGAGGAAGACCAGTAATGTGCATTATTGACACCCAGCTTTTATCATGGAGGAAGACCAGAAATGTGTATTATTGACACCCAGCTTTTATGATGGAGGAAGACCAGTAATGTGCATTATTGACACCCAGCT
Source organism: Sinonovacula constricta (assembly GCA_007844125.1). Taxonomy (NCBI): domain Eukaryota; kingdom Metazoa; phylum Mollusca; class Bivalvia; order Cardiida; family Solecurtidae; genus Sinonovacula; species Sinonovacula constricta. Next base: position 76,697,558 of record CM017558.1, read on the forward strand.
TTTAGGAAGGAAGGCCAGTAATGTGCATTATTGTGATTTACAGCTATTATGATGGAGGAAGACCAATAATGTGCATTGTGTTACTTTAAGCCATTATGATAAAGGGAGCTCAATAATGTGCATTATTGTGACACCCAGCCTTAATGATGGAGGAAGTCCAAATAGAAGGAGTTGATGAGAAGGCCATAGGAGAAAAGTCTGTAATACCACTCCTCCACCACCGCCACTTCTTTAACATCTGAAGAAAAATCTATTTATACAATGCTTAGAATTGAACACATAAAATGGAACAATAATTTTATTGTTTATTTTGTTATAAAAATTTCAGAAATATATTTTGATTAAAATATAACAGGTTGTCAACACAATAAAACATTATCATTAACTATTGAGAAAAAATAACATTATAACAATTAAATGTTAATAACTCAAAGGTATTGTAACAAAACAATGTAATTAGGAAACACACACATAAAGTCCCGAGTAGTTTAGCCAATGAAAGATATTCTGCAACACAGTAATTTAAAGTGGCATGGTCACATTGTAGCCGAAAGTGGTCACAGTGAAGCCATGTAGCCAATAGTGGTCACAGTGTAATAAGTAGGGGTCACAGTGTAGCCATGTAACGAATAGTGGTCAAAGTGTAGCCAATAGTGGCCACAGTGTAGCCATGTAGCCAACAGTGGTCACAGTGTAGCCATGTAGCCAATAGTGGTCACAGTGTAGCCATGTAGGCAATAGTGGTCCCAGTGTAGCCATGTAGGCAATAGTGGTCCCAGTGTAGCCATGTAGCCAATAGTGGTCGCAGTGTAGCCATGTAGGCAATAGTGGTCCCAGTGTAGCCATGTAGCCAATAGTGGTCACAGTGTAGCCATGTAGGCAATAGTGGTCCCAGTGTAGCCATGTAGGCAATAGTGGTCCCAGTGTAGCCATGTAGCCAATAGTGGTCACAGTGTAGCCATGTAGGCAATAGTGGTCCCAGTGTAGCCATGTAGCCAATAGTGGTCGCAGTGTAGCCATGTAGCCAACAGTGGTCGCAGTGTAGCCATGTAGGCAATAGTGGTCCCAGTGTAGCCATGTAGCCAATAGTGGTCGCAGTGTAGCCATGTAGCCAACAGTGGTCCCAGTGTAGCCATGTAGCCAATAGTGGTCCCAGTGTAGCCATGTAGCCAATAGTGGTCGCAGTGTAGCCATGTAGGCAAAAGTGGTCCCAGTGTAGCCATGTAGCCAATAGTGGTCACAGTGTAGCCATGTAGGCAATAGTGGTCCCAGTGTAGCCATGTAGCCAATAGTGGTCGCAGTGTAGCCATGTAGCCAACAGTGGTCACAGTGTAGCCATGTAGCCAATAGTGGTCACAGTGTAGCCATGTAGGCAATAGTGGTCCCAGTGTAGCCAATAGTGGTCGCAGTGTAGCCAATAGTGGCCCCAGTGTAATCAGTTGGGGACACAGTGTAGCCAATAGTGGTCACAGTGTAGCCAACAGTGGTCACAGTGTAGCCATGTAGGCAATATTGGTCACAGTGGTCACAGTGTAGCCAATAGTGGTCAAAGTGTAGCCATGTAGCCAAAAGTGGTCACAGTGTAATCAGTAGGGGTCACAGTTAAGCCATGTAACGAATAGGGAGGGATGGGATTTGCCGGCATTTTTGCCGATACTGTGCAGCGACATTTCTATCATTATAACACAGAGGCATTTATGAGGTGCCCAGGGACTGAACCCGGCCGGTCCATTATACTGACACCGACGAGTCAGGTGTAATGTTGTCTTGCTGTAGTAGTTTAGCCAATGAAAGATATTCTGAAACACAGTAATTTAAAGTGGCATGGTCACATTGTAGCCGAAAGTGGTCACAGTGAAGCCATGTAGCCAATAGTGGTCACAGTGTAATCAGTAGGGGTCACAGTGCAGCCATGTAACGAATAGTGGTCAAAGTGTAGCCAATAGTGGCCACAGTGTAGCCATGTAGCCAACAGTGGTCACAGTGTAGCCATGTAGCCAATAGTGGTCACAGTGTAGCCATAGTGGTCACAGGGTAGCCAATAGCAGTCACAGTGTAGCCATGTAGGCAATAGTGGTCCCAGTGTAGCCATGTAGCCAATAGTGGTCGCAGTGTAGCCAATAGTGGCCCCAGTGTAATCAGTAGGGGACACAGTGTAGCCATTGTAGCCAATAGTGGTCACAGTGTAACCATGTAGCCAATAGTGGTCACAGTGTAGCCAACAGTGGTCACAGTGTAGCCATGCTGCAAATAGTGGTCACAGTGTAGCCATGTAGGCAATAGTGGTCACAGTGTAGCCAATAGTGGTCAAAGTGTAATCAGTAGGGGTCACAGTTAAGCCATGTAACGAATAGGGAGGGATGGGATGGGATTTGCCGGCATTTTTGCCGATACTGTGCAGCGACATTTCTATCATTATAACACAGGGGCATTTATGAGGTGCCCAGGGACTGAACCCGGCCGGTCCATTATACTGACACCGACGAGTCAGGCGTAATGCTGTCCCCTTAGCCCCGAGCGTTAGGAGGGAAGCCACTACTACCAACTTTAAAGTCTTTGGTTTGACACGGCCGGGGCTCGAACCCGCGACCTCCCGATCTGCAAGCCGACGCTCTACCAATTGAGCTACACGGGCGGTTGTAACGAATAGTGGTCACAGTGTAGCCAATGGTGGCCACAGTGTAGCCATGTAGCCAATAGTGGCCACAGTGTAGTCATGTAGCCAATGTTAGTCACATTGTAGCCAATAGTGGTCACAGTCTAGCCAATAGCCAATAGTGGTCACAGTGTAGTCAATAGTGGCCAGTGTAGCCATGCAGCCAATGGTGGTCACATTGTAGCCAATAGTGGCCACAGTGTAGCTTACAGTGGTCACAGTGTAGCCAATAGTGGTCACAGTGTAGCCAATAGTGATTACAGTGTGGCCATGTAGCCAATAGTGGTCAAAATAGTGTATTCAAAAGTGGTCACAGTATAGCCAATAGTGGTCACAGTGTAGTCAATAGTGATCAGTGTAGTCAACAGTGACTACAGTCTAGCCAACTAGCCAAGAGTGGTCAGTGTATTCAATAGTGGCCACAGTGTAGCCAATAGTAGTCAGTGTATTCAATAGTAGCCACAGTGTAGCCATGTAGCCAATAGTGGTCACAGTGTAGTCAATAGTGGCCACAGTGTAGCCATGTAGCCAATAGTTGTCACAGTGTATTCAATAGTAGCCACAGTGTAGCCAATAGCCAATAGTGGTCACAGTGTAGTCAATAGTAGCCACAGTGTAGCCAATAGCCAATAGTGGTCACAGTGTAGTCAATAGTAGCCACAGTGTAGCCAACAGTGACCACAGTGTAGCCATGTAGCCAACAGTGACCACAGTGTAGCCATGTAGCCAACAGTGCCTACAGTGTAGCATTTCACTGATTAATATACACGTCAATGTCCCAGTATGGTGAGTTTCTTATTATATAAACATTGGATATAATCAAAGTTTCAAATAATGGATGGATACACCATCGGAAGTTTTAACCCCTGCCTGGATACCCAAATGTGTTGTGGAGTAGTCTGTAAGTTGTCAGTTGGCATTCTTATACCTTATGTGAGCTTTTATGCCTAATTTCCAGCAAAACCAGGGTCTTTTTCACAAATTTCTTAAACAATATAAAATTGTGGAGTTTCTAGTGGAAACTTTCCACATCACAACTGAAAAAGGCTCAAACTGTCTAAAAGTAATGCAAGCATTAAGTAAATCTGATACATCTGTGATACTTGGTAATGAAATAGGAGATGCCCTGGTCATCTTCAACTCCGCAGAAAAAACAACATGTACAAACCATGTGTACAATTGTTAACAAATTTTTTGCAATAAAATTACTACCTGTTCTCTGAGGTTGATGGCCTATCTAACCTAGATAAGGTAATGTCAAACATTAGTTTTTGTTTGTTTTCGTTGTCATAACCAACTTTTATCAACTATAGAGACAATAAAAGCCCGTGACAACTACAGTGTTGTTAGTTAATTTTTGTGGACTTTGGCATTTATGTTTCAAGCTGATTTATGAGCCATCTACAATTGGTGAACTTTATTGTAGGATATGCAATATTGAGAATTCAACAAGACAGGTTGCATGCAATGCAGCAAGTCTGTATAAAATCATTAATCGTCCAGCTGCTTAAAGCACTTATCAAGCACCATATCGTATGGAGATTGTTGTATAGCCAATTCGGACAGAGCTATGCTATCAACACACCTCATCAGACCTGACAGGCATCATCAAACTACAGTTCCATTCCCTCATTCAAGTCTACACTAGTGTCTGGCACATATCCTGAGTCGTCAAACTTCCTGGTTATATCTGAATCTGTCAAAACATGTTTTGTTTCACCTTGTTTACAGATACTCGACTTCTTATCTGTGTCGGTTTTTGAATGTGTGGCAGAACAAGTAAATATTGGATCAGGTGTAGATGAATGCACACATTCACATGATGTAATTTTTTTTGTGCCTACATGTTCATTGTTACATACACTTGAATCTTGTTTATTTGCACAATTAAAATTAACTGCAACAGCTTTTGAATTTGTGGGCACATTAGTAAATGCAGCATCATTACAATGTGAGCACATACAGTTCCTGGTGCATGCACTTGACTGATCTCTTGATTTAGACTCCAAAGTTTTATTGGGTGTATCCATTATACCATCTGCTATGGTATCACAAGTCACGTCTTGTTGTAAAAGAGCTGTTTGGACAGATTGTAGTTCTTGCTGCAGACGGGCTATGACCTCTGGTTCTGAGGGTTTGTGGGAAATGAACGCTGGGGTGATGTCGTTGGCAAGGTCTGGAAGTTCTGGAAGATTGATCCTGTCAGGAGAAGATAATACATCCTCAGCACTGTCTATCCGAACTTCTGTCAGGTGCTCTGTTACAGTTTTTTTCTTTTTCAGCTTTTTCTGTAAGGAAAATATTACAACAGGTGGATATTAAACATTAAAAGAATAAATAAAACTATATAATTATAAATGTTTATAATAGATGAACAGTTTGATCACAACCTTCACAATCAGACCTCCAAATCTAATGTCTGTCTAAAGGTTTTAGGAACATCCTCTTCGAACATTTTTATGTGCGACTGAAAGATAATGGATCAATTGCAACACCTGCCTAACTTAACTGAAGACAAGTGTATGTCTAATGGACTTGATTTTTCAATTAACGTTTGTTGCATCTAATCATCTAAACAGAGACTGGACTCAGTTAGCAAAGAAATACTGCAGCACTTAATGTCATTCGTATTTTTGCTTAAGACCTTAACGCACAAAGTTTGGACTCTCAGTGTATCAATACTTAATTACATGGCAAACCACAACTCTCACTGTAAGGTAAAAACATGTGTGAAACACTCAATCTTTACGCTGTTTGTAACCATGGACTTCCCTTCTGTCATCCTCAAAGGGATATAATATTTATGTAATAACACCATGCACATCCACATTTTTTTATCCAAGTGTGCAGCACTGCATATGCAACAAGGGGTCCAAGTCAGACTTCACTTGACAGTCAGTCGGATATCTACTGCCACAGCATGCGCTGGTAGTTAATAATTATTTAATCGTCAAAAGAAATTTGGAGTATATTTAACTGTAAATTATTTGACACTCCATTGAGAGTCTAAGTTGGTGCTCTAAACAAACCATGTGTCTGCTGCATTTGTTCATTGGTTAACTGATGTTTCCTATCATCGTTTATATGTATATGCACATGAATATGACAGATTTCTTTTTTTCATTTTTTTTTTAAATTTCAACCAGTACTATGATGGTCATGATTGTGACTTCCACTATTATTGTAGATGAACCAACCCCCACCCCGGTATGTCCGAGCGGAACAACTGATGCTGCAGGTTTGCTTGATGAATGTTCTCATATGAAACTGCCAGCCAAGACATGGACATGTAATCCACCCAGTTACACGCTTAACAGGGCCTTTCACAGAAATTGTTTAAGGCATCCTGGCACCCTATGCGCGACATGCAAATTCGCGCAAAATTTACATGGTTGATATGTTGCATCTTACAAATGTATTAATACATATTTAGCACAAAGCAATATAGTATTCTAAGTTTTTATTGTATTATTAGACTGCAGCACATTTTTAAAGCACACTTCACAAAACTAACAGAGTCAGTCAATAAAACAGGCCACAATTGCTGCAAAATATCTAACATTAGTCCACATAGACAGGTCTAGATTGCAGACCTTCTGCTTTTGCCATCATGCCACACTTCAACACATGTGGAGAAGTCAAATTTCTCAATAGCAGGCCCATTTATAGAAATTGACAGAAGACTGTTAAGCACTTTGTTGCTTAGGCTGTTTCTATCTTCTGTCTTGATCCGCTTCAGTGTAGAGAAGCCTCTCTCGCAGTCTGCAGTTGATGTGGGCAATAGCAGCCCAACACATGAGATTTTGTAGAGGTTGGGGTGGGAATCTTTAAGACCAGCAATGAACTCCATGATCTGGTCTGGTTTTGCCCTCTGGAGTTCCTTACTGGCATTTATAGATGCCTTCACTTGCCTCCACTCATCCACTGCCGTTTCACCTGGAAGGCCTAGGTGATGTGCAAGATCCTTAATTTCTTTGTTTCCATGATCATCAATCTCTTCAGTGAAACAGGAGGCATCAAATACTGAGAAATTCTGAATCACTGGCAAGTCTGGAAATCTTTCTACAAGGTTATCAATCACATTCTGCAGAAATGGCTCATAAATTGTACACCTGAAGGCATTCATCTGGGCATCTGATGGCACCTCGATGTTGAATCCTTCACCCTTCAGTTTCTCCATGGTCTGAGTTGCAGATTTGAAGTGGTCACCAGGGACGATCTTCAAGTTTTCCAGCAAAGCCTTTGTTCCCATCACCATTGGTTGAACAGTAGTGTAAACTGCATCTCTGGCCTGCATTGCTTTTGACAGAGATGACAAGTGTGGCAAGATGTCTCGCATCATCAACAGGGAGGCAATGAACTTGTGATTCTGTATGAAAACGGACAATCCCATAGCCTGAGCATCGCCACACACTTGGGCTTCTCTCTCTAGACTTGCAAGCACAGATGGCAGGCATTTAGCTAGAGTTCTTGTGGCATTGTCATGAGAAAGCCATCGGACGTCTTTAGCCTGCTGTGGCTTGATGATGGGGTCATCAAACACAGCCTGAATCTCATGAAGAGCTGCCATCCTTACAGGACTATTTCTGTAGAACCTAAAGACCTGACCTAGGACATCTTTGAACGTCTTCAAGTATGGCAGATTCTTTGTTGACTGGCTTACAGCTAGGACTAGTCGATGGGCAACACAGTGGTTTGACAGAAGGTTTGGTACCAGCTCCTTAAGTTTTGCAACTACACCATTTCTTTTCCCAACCATAACTGAGGCACCGTCCGACCCAATAGCACACATCTTCTGCACGGGAAGTTTGTGTTCTGTAAGGAATTGTGTCAGGGCATGCACAATGGTTTCGGCTGTACCATCAGAAAGTGGTATAATCTTCACAAAGTTTGTCATGCTGCTGTTGTCCTTAATGTACCTGAAGTATATTATCATTTCCTTCACCACTTGAATGTCAGTGGTTTCATCAATCATAACAGCATAAAAGGGCGAGTCTCTTATACAATGGAGGATTGGGTCTTGAACTTGCTGCCCAATTGCTAGCATTGCCTCTTGCAAAAAGCGTTGTGATGTTGCTTTATCATTATTTCCCTTGTCTAAGTGAGCAATTGTGGTTACCCCCTGTAGTTCACAGAAATCCATTAAAGGCTTGTAGTTGGTTGTATGTGGGATCTCCATTTTAGCTAACCAGTACAAGGAACGAAAGGCAGCTATCCGAGCCTGCTTATTCAAGCTGTCCTGCTTGCTAAGACTCTTCTCAATCTTTTGGGTACTTCCTGCTTGGAGATCAGACTCGGATTTCATGGCCTCCTGGCGTGTGTCTGATTTCTGATAAAGGTTGAGACTTTTCTTTGTAATGGTCACGCATGGAATGTCCACCCAGACAGCTTTCCCAAAGGGAACTTTGGCTGGCCACTTGTGGTGCTTTATGCAGAGATGACACACCATTCCTGAAAGGAATTAAGCTGACATTAAAACTTACTTAAAATTACATTAATTTCTGATACATATGTAATCAGGTTCCACATTTTACATTGTAAAGTGTATTGCTAAACCCTGTAAATCAAACAAAATGTAATACATTGGAACTTTGGCTGGCCGCTTGTGGTGCTTTATGCAGAGATGACACACCATTCCTGAAAGGAATTAAGCTGACATTAAAACTAACTTAAAATTACATTAATTTCTAATACATATGTAATCAGGTTCCACATTTTACATTGTAAAGTGTATTGCTAAACCCTGTAAATCAAACAAAATATAATACATTAATTACCATTGTCTTTTTCTAAGACCCAGGGAAAACTTTCTGTCCACATTGGGTCAAAACCAGATTCCCTGATCTTTGAGCGCTTTGGGCTTGGATCAATGCACTGATCAGCTTCAGAATGCCTCAGACTTGAAACATTTGCTGATTTGAGAACAAATTTGTCCATTAATCCACAAGCATTGCTTGGAAAAGGACGCTTTTTGCCTTTGTTGTTCATTTGATAAACACTCGTATACAGTCATAGGAGTTGTAAAGGCCTTTTTAAAATACCAGCTTTATATACATCTAAAAACCAACAGTTAGCACTTTAATTACATTAAATTACTTTAATATAGTTCTTTATTTGGGTATAATTTGTTATAAAACTTCTTTAATCACCTGTTAATTAAAGTGACAAGAATATCAATTACCACTTTCTTACCTGATCATCGCTCACACCTCTTCACAGTTAGCAGGTAATCAAAGAACAATATACCGACTTTAATCTCATTTCGTCCGTCATAACTGCCGAGATAATCTGTTCTTAATTGGTTGATTCTCAGTTTTCAACAGACACTCATTTAATATTGTATCCGACTTTTGATATGCAGCAGATGCCAATTTGTACGCACCTGTCTTACTGACATGTGCTCTTACGCTACTAGAGAAAGTGAAAGTAGAAAGATCGACCTGCTCTTAACAATTGCTTTTTGTCACAAGTAAATAAACTTAATATGCGGATATACATTTTAAGTGATATTATACAGTTAACTTTACATCGTATACGCATATTTTTGTTTTAACATATCGTCAATCCTACACGGAACTATTTTGCGGAAGCACAATTACCCTAAACAGGGGTGAATCCTGCGTCCTAGTACAGAGATGACTTTTACGGAGTGACGTCATCATCTATGTATAGAATGCAGCAGACGCTCATAAAATATTGTAAAGAGTGATCTTTATCAGCAGACGCTTAACAATATCGGAGAACACGTGATATCAGCGAGAAAGTTACATAATTGGACATGTTTATTGACCTTGTTTATTGAATCTTGAAAGCCTCCCGGCCAAGATTTATGGCATACCGGCAGATTGTAAGCGTCCTGCAAATGACAGTTTAGAAATTAAGGCATCCCGGCGCCGGTATGCCATAATTGCCTGGGGAAAGCCCTGTGCTTAAAGGTTGAAGTAGAATCACTTGAGCACAAGAGCACTTGATTAGACTCAATAAGCTATGCTACTGATAAAAAAAACACAAGATAATGCAGGTATCTTTTTATTTTGCTGGGTCTTCAAAATTTACATTTAAATTGATAAAGTTTAAACTTGCCAGATAGCATATTTTTGCAATGTAGTAGGCCCTTTCAGATTATGACGTTCTATATAAAAAGGTCTTACCTTTGGTGGGGGTCTTTTGGGGTCATGTAGTTTTAAGTGCTGCTTTAACCTTTGCTGAAATAAGGAAGGTATTAATTAATTGTTATGTCTCAATCTCTATATGTGTTCATAGTTATGGTATTTATTAAATCAGTCCTTTAACATTAAAATTCATGCTACCTATATTACAGACTTGACTTGCCTGAATCCTCATGACTGACCTGACAAATTCCTCATAGAAGCTATATAACAGTAGGACTGAATGCTCAACATATTATGTGACACATGGTTTCAGAAAGTTCAGACAGAATGTTAGCCAAAACTGCCCACAACAACAATAAGCTATGTTAGTCTACAAACTATAATTCAGGGACCAACAAATCCATTGCCCGGTGCCTGCAGGCAACCAGCTTTGATCTGCCGGGCCAGCAAATTACTTTTAGAGCTAGTCCACCGGACCACCATAAAACTCTGTTAGTAGTTGCCAGGGGTGGTGGTAATTATATCAAGATGCCATATAAACAACGCGAGGTCACAGTGCACTCGACGTACTGTGTATTGAAATTTTGGCCCATATGCATTGTTAATCACTGAATGCGTGTTTTCATAGCGCCTCGATCGATAATAATGACCCACAGCAGCAAACATGATTGGTCTCGCTACACAACGTCCAACGAAGACGTACACCTGCGAGGTTACTATGGTATTTCCTGCCAACTATTGAAACTCTGCCTACCTGATAACCATTCGCATAATTTTGCAGGTATCTCGTTAAAATATCGTTAAAAGGCTCGCAACAAGTGTTGTGTACTACTGAAGGCGATGCCACCAATACTTGGCATACCTAATAAACTATGCATCAAAAAGAGTGCCCCGTGCAAGTATTATGATTTATCTGTTATTTATAAGCGATTTTTAGGCTCTGCCCACTTCTGCTAATGACAGGTTTGATTGACAGCGACTGGCTAAAGTGCCGGCATGTTTGTGTGCTTGACTGTTGGAATATAATTAATGCAATTTAGGTAAAGTTTGTTGCTGAGCACTAATTATTGTTGTCTGTTATGATTGATTAATTTGTTCAGACGGCAATTAATTAAGTTTTGATGTAGAGTTAATACGTAGAAGACTTATAATATCGGTCTTTCTTTAAAAAGGATCGGCGTCCGAATTTTAGATGTCAGTAATTATCACCTTTCGACAATCAATTAATAACACTTAATGGTTTTAATTATTCTAAGTTTGTAATGGGAAGTACTGATAATGAGAACTAAAACTGATATATATTCTTTTTTTTTTATATCAATCATGCAAAATGGCACAGCTTTCACTACTGGATTTTGGTGTGTCTAAGAGGCGCAAATTCAGCGAGTCATTTAAAAAAGAGAGTGATGCTGCAACTGCAGACCTTCAAGCCCCACCCACTCCTCAAGGAAAGCATCAGTGTTAATATACAAGTCCATCAAACCCAAAACCACTTAAGTTCTCTGGTCAAGATATGATCAGAACCAAAGGGTGCGATGATTTCAAGAATCGTGGGGGACAGAATTCCCTTGGGTAAACTATGTGACCGAAAATGGTGCCAAAGATGATCTGGGATATATGTACTGCTACACTTGCCGGACTTAACCTGAAATGCTGACAAGACTTCTTCTCTGTTCCTTGGCAGTACTTCATTCCATATTGGTATATTGAGGGCTCATAAGAAATCCATACAACATATCAAATGTACTGACAAGAAAATGAAGGACAAGATGCCAGTAAAAGATAGAGCTACTGCATTTGCCCAAGCCCCTCTAGTTAAGGCAGTGTAGGGGGCAGCGGAGATTAACATGCACACATCCTTGCAAAGAATGGACCTTCATGTAAAAAAACGCAGTTCTATTGGGAGTGATTATTTTGACATAGGCAACAACTACCACACTGAAAAATGCAAAAGAATTCCTTATGACTATTGCCGAACAGCCCAAGAAGTTCAGAAGGCACGTTTCTTGACTGTTATGGCTGATGGATCCACTAACTCCAGTATTGTTGAGCAGTATGTCATACTTGTGAGATATGTGAATGATAAAGGGCAACCAGTCACAAAGATGGCGTGACCATTTAGCATATAATATCTTAAAATACATCCAATAATTCTTAAACATGCTATGGTGCTCATGATATATGTTACAACCAGACAAAATACTACAACACATTCATGTATAATTATCAACATAATGATTATCGTTTAGTATTTTGGGTATTACCGCACACCGACACTTAACCGGTCATACAGCGCTGAGATATTCATTTGAAAAGTATTGAGGATTGGGTATGAACAATATGTTCCACCGTCTGGTGCTGAATGTTTCTTTTTTATTTGTTTTTTTGTTGTTGTTTTTTTGTTTTTAAATACATTGAGTGACCGATTATGATCATAAAAGCAACGTCCAGGTATTCTGGTGGAGGAAGAACCCAGACAAATGTCCAGGTAGAACCACTGGCCCTTCGCAGGCCAGCTGGAAGATCCTCCCACATTTCAGTCCTTTGCCCTGAATAAGTTGCAAACCCACTCGGTGACAGGCTAAGCAGTCAGAGAAGCATCAAGTTGGCGACTCTATCATTACGTGAATGTAGAGAAGTGGAACTTACGTTTGAGGTAAACGTCTGGACACAACCCTCCTCAGTGCACTTGAACCTCTTGCCATCATGGTAGCTGCGGACATGAGCTGCGAGATTACGTTTGTCCAAGTAGTCCCGCCCACAGCCATCATGAGGACACGTGAACACGACACGCTTCTCTGCATGTGTCAATAGATGCTGCTTCAACCACTGCTTCTGAGTAAAAGTCTTCTCACAAACATCACACTTGTGCACTGCAAGACATAAAACATAAGTTTTGCAGCACCAACAACAGAATGGCAGACTTACATTTTGAAAAACAGCCATTTTATTTGGTAACATCCATTTTTAATTTGGTTGACATATAAACTTTACAACTTATTTTGTCATATGGAGACACATTAAAGTCATCTCTTTATTGACAGCCTGAAGTGATGTCGAGAAATATTGCCATAGTCACTTTGTTCAAAGACCACTCCAATTGTACTGGAACAATAGTATAATTGCATAAGCTTAGCATTGGCACGGAAAGTTGTACACTACTAATGAAATCTATTTCAGAAGATTGCTTTCTGTTTCTGCCTTAAAATGAGGCATACGCTAATAGTGCATTTATGACAGAGCAGTTAACAATCACCAACTTCAGCCCCATCAGTCCATGGGTTCTTATGTTTATGTTTATTGGGCTTATTGTCCCACGAACAGCATTTCTGTTTTTTAGAGACAATGTCCACTTGAAGCAGACATAGTGCTGCCTCCACTGTATATAGCACACCATGAACTCCTGACATGATAGCACACCCAGTCACATTATCATGACACCTGGCTAACCAATCGTGGAACTACCTTTATATTTGCTTGAGCGTTAGCAATGGAGCTATACCATTACTATTTTTAACGACTTTGGTATGTCGCTTCCGGGATCGAACACGAACCTCCTGTACCTGGAGCCAACGCTCTACTGATTGGGCTACCATGTCCATGGGTTCTTAGTCCCAGTCTAGATAAAAAATTTCATAGGAGGATTTTCAGTTGACTGATAGTGTGATAAAGATTCTACTGAGATATTTCACTGGGGTCTTCCACAAATAGCTAGATGTTGGCATATAATAATGTAAGTATATCATGAAATAGTTCTACATAATCAAATTTTATATCAAACAAAGTTAATTCAGTAATTTAAGTTTATAACCATGGTTACAAACATAGCGCAACAAGGACTGGTGCTAATATAATACCCACAAACTCAAGGATTTCTGTGATTTACAAATGGTTGGTGGAAACAGATCATGGTATGATCTTGAGTCTTTACTACTTCATATTTATTATCAAAATATTTACATCAAAATGGGATATCGCAACTTTTAGTTCAGGTGAAAATACTTTAAAATTTAAAATTATTATTATTTTTTTCCGCACAATTCATGAAAAATAGTTTTGATCATACATGCACAGCTCCCAGCGGATGATGGCATTCCACACTTCTGCCCTAGACTATCAATTGTTTGATTTAGCTTTAAAACATGGAAGTGATTTTTATCACTTTTTGTGAGGTACCTGTAGCATGTGCAATCCTCCGGTGAGTCACAAGTAGTGACCATTTGTCGAACTGGGCATCGCATTCAGGTTCTGAACATTGGTATCCTAAAAAAAGTATTATAAATATTGGTTATATTTATTAGAAGTGGTCCCTTGTTAAAGGAAATGTACAAACAATAAAGGCATGGATTTTAAAAAATCCCACTAAAATAATCAAATATATGGCAAAGATAATATATTATTAAATACTTACTGGTCAGAAAACCGGTAATACAAAAAATAAAGGTTTATATCTAATTTATTAAATCAAGATTTTAATAAAATCATTTTAAGGTGTAAGAATGCTGACATTTGAATAGTCTTTATTGAAGGTGTTCTTGCTATTTATAGATTTGTTCACTCTTATTGGAATTATAATGAACTTTGATTTTTCTCAGGGTGCCAATTTCTAAGAGAACCCAAAATAAAAATATAAAACACAAAAGGGCTGAATGGTTATCCAATCAGCATTTAATTTTACCTCTGAAGCTCTGACAACTGTCAAAAGTGCTGATCTTAATTCAACTTACCTTCATGGGTTTTTGAATGTCTCTTTAGCTTGCTAGGTGTTGGAAACTTCTTCTCACAGCCGGGCACAAGACATCTGATGAGAACAACTAATTACTACTTTCCATTACACAGCAATTCAATACAAATCTTTTTTAAAACATCCTTTTTCTCTAAACAAGGCAAGTGCATAAAAGAATAGTCATTATAAATTAACCAATGACTGCATGCTGTTGTTGTTTAAAGCATCCAGTTGCCATTTTTGATGTCACACATGTATCAGCACCACATATATTAAGTATGATGTAGCTTCATTTAAAAAAGGGAAAACAATAAGTTTATGTTAACTTATACATCTTATACAGAACTATTCTGTTAAATATGAATACAGTCAAAGGAATGCAGGCACATCTTTAGCTGAAACTACAAGTGAACACTTCTCAATCTGGAATATATTTTTCAGACCATTTTTATGTACATGAATGTATGTTAACATGTGCATTTCTCTCCACCAGACAGATCCTGATGCATATGACTATTAGAGATGCTGGAGGAGTATTGTGCCTTGAATGTCACTTATCAACTGCACATGCATATCACGCTGTGCCACTTTCTGCCTACTAACCATGACTTGATAAGGCTTATGAATGTAGTAAAGATTCATACCAATCAGCTCCCATGCTGACAGCAGTCTAACCAGGTTATACACAACCTATCTTAAACCAGGTTATACAGAACCATTCTCTAACAGGTTATACACAACCTGTCTCGAACAGGTTATACACAACCTATCTTAAACCAGGTTATACACAACCTGTCTCAAACCAGGTTATACACAACCTCTATTAAACCAGGTTATACACAACCTGTCTCAAACCAGGTTTTACACAACCTGTCTCAAACAGGTTATACACAACCTATCTCGATAGACCTATAGTGTGATTACTGCATTACCGTACATGTTTTCAGCAAATAAGATGCATATAAGTATGGGCTATACAGAAATGTTTTTTGTTGTGTTTTTTTTAAAAATATTGCAGCAACCAATAATGATCATTATAGTGACCTTTAGCTATTTTAGTGGAGGAAGACCCCAGACAAATGTCTGGGTAGAATCACCTGCGCACCACAAGTCAGCAGGAAGACTTTTTCACATTAAGCCCTTCACCCTCAACGCGGCTCAAACCCATGTGGTGAGAGGCTAAGCAGTCAGAAGTGTTACAAGTCGGAGACTCTACCACTACGCCACAAGTGCCCAATATACAGAAATATAAAAAGCTTTATTACCCGTATGGGGCTTCCTCAGAGTGTTCTCCCACACGATGAGTGGTCAGCTGGTGATGCTTTCTGAATACTTGGCCACAGCCAGCCACATGGCACTGAAATTATCACAGACACAGGGAATAAACACTTGGCCACAGCCAGCCACATGACACTGAAATAATCACAGGCACAGGGAATAAACAATTGGCCACTGCCAGCCAAATGACACTGAAATTATCACAGGCACAGGGAATAAACGCTTGGTCACAGGAAGCTACATGACACTGAAATTATCACAGGCACAGGGAATAAACACTTGGCCACAGCCAACGAAATGACACTGAAATTATCACAGGCACAGGGAATAAACAATTGGCCACAGCCAACGAAATGACACTGAAATTATCACAGGCACAGGGAATAAACACTTGGCCACAGCCAACGAAATGACACTGAAATTATCACAGGCACAGGGAATAAACACTTGGCCACAGCCAACGAAATGACACTGAAATTATCACAGGCACAGGGAATAAACACTTGGCCACAGCCAGCCAAATGACACTGAAATTATCACAGGCACAGGGAATAAACACTTGGCCACAGCCAGCCAAATGACACTGAAATTATCACAGGCACAGGGAATAAACACTTGGCCACAGCCAGCCAAATGACACTGAAATTATCACAGGCACAGGGAATAAACACTTGGCCACATCCAGCCACATGACACTGAAATTATCACAGGCACAGGGAATAAACACTTGCCACGGCCAGCCGTATGACACTGAAATAAGCACAGGCACAGGGAATAAACGCTTGGTCACAGGAAGCCACATGACACTGAAATTATCACAGGCACAGGGAATAAACACTTGCCACGGCCAGCCACATGACACTGAAATAATCACAGACAGAGGGACTAAACGCTTGGCCACAGGAAGCCACATGACACTGAAATAATCACAGACACAGAGAATAAACACTTGGCCACAGCCAACTAAATGACAATGAAATTATCACAGAGGGACTAAACACTTGGTCACAGCCAGCCACATGACACTGAAATAATCACAGAGGGACTAAACACTTGGTCACAGCCAGCCACATGACACTGAAATAATCACAGAGGGACTAAACACTTGGTCACAGCCAGCCACATAGCACAGAAATAATCACAGACACAGGGAATAAACACTTGGCCACAGCCAGCCACATGGCAATGAAATAATCACAGGAAGTACACTCCTGACCACACCCAGCAACATGACATTGAAATAATCACAGGGAGTAACCACCTGGTCATACCCAGCAGCATGACACTGAAATAATCACAGGGAATAAACATCTGGCCACACCCAGCAACATGCCAATGAAATCATCACAGGGAGTAACCACCAGGACACACCCAGCAACATGACACTGAAATAATCACAGGGAGTAACAACCTGGCCACACCCAGCAACATGACACTGAAATAATCACAGGGAGTAACCATCTGGCCACACCCAGCAACATGACACTGAAAAAAGAAAAGCAGTAACTATGCTATAAACTATAAAATATGACACTAAAATAATCACAGGGAGTAACCACCAGGCCACACCCAGCAACATGACACTGAAATAATCACAGGGAGTAACCACCTGGCCACACCCAGCAACATTCCTCTGAAATAATTACAGGGAGTAACCACTTGGCCACACCCAGCAACATTCCTCTGAAATAATCACAGGGAATAACCACCAGGCCACAACCAGCAACATTTCTCTGAAATAATCACATGAATGACATACAGAAAAGCAGTAACTATGCTATAAACTATAAAATATGACACTAAAATAATCACAGGGAGTAACCACCAGGCCACACCCAGCAACATGACACTGAAATAATCACAGGGAGTAACCACCAGCCACACCCAGCAACATTCCACTGAAATAATCACAGGGAGTAACCACCTGGCCACACCCAACAACAGACACTGAAATAATCACAGGGAGTAACCACCTGGCCACACCCAGCAACATATGCTGAGATAATCACAGGGAGTAACCACTTGGCCACACCCAGCAACATGACACTGAAATAATCACAGGGAGTAACCACCAGGCCACAACCAGCAACATTCCACTGAAATAATCACAGGGAGTAACCACCTGGCCACACCCAGCAACATTCCTCTGAAATAATCACAGGGAGTAACCACCTGGCAACACACAGCAACATGACACTGAAATAATCACAGGGAGTAACCACCTGGCCACACCCAGCAACATTCCACTGAAATAATCACAGGGAGTAACCACCAGGCCATAACCAGCAACATTCCTCTGAAAGAATCACAGGGAGTAACCACCTGGCCACACCCAGCAACATGACACTGAAATAATCACAGGGAGTAACCACCTGGCCACACCCATCAACATGACATTGAAATAATCACAGGGAGTAACCACCTGGCCACACCCAGCAACATTCCACTGAAATAATCACAGGGAGTAACCACCTGGCCACACCCAGCAACATTCCACTGAAATAATCACAGGGAGTAACCACCTGGCCACACCCAGCAACATTCCACTTAAATAATCACAAGCAGTAACCACCTGGCCACACCCAGCAACATGACACTGAAATAATCACAGGGAGTAACCACCTGGCCACACCCAGCAACATTACACTGAAATAATCACAGGGAGTAACCACCTGGCCACACCCAGCAACATTCCACTTAAATAATCACAAGCAGTAACCACCTGGCCACACCAAGCAACATGACACTGAAAAAATCACAGGGAGTAACAACCAGCCACACCCAGCAACATTCCACTGAAATAATCACAGGGACTAACCACCTGGCCACAACCAACATCATGACACTCAAATAATCACAGGGAGTAACCACCAGCCACACCCAACAACATGACACTGAAATCATCACAGGGAGAAACCACCTGGCCACACCCAGTAACATAATGCTAAAATAATCACAGGGAATATACATCAGGCCACACCCAGCAACATTCCTCTGAAATAATCACAGGGAGTAACCACCAGGCCACAGCCAGCAACATTACACTGAAATAATCACAGGGAATAACCACCAGGCCACAACCAGCAACATTCCTCTTAAATAATCACAAGGAATAACCACACGGCCACAACCAGCAACATTCCTCTGAAATAATCACAGGGAGTAACCACCAGGCCACACCCAGCAACATGACACTGAAATAATCACAGGGAATAAATACCAGGCCACAGCCAGCAACATTCCACTGAAATAATCACAGGGAGTAACCACCTGGCCACAGCCAGCAACAGTCCACTGAAATAATCACAGGTAATAACCACCAGGCCACAACCAGCAACATTCCTCTGAAATAATCACAGGGAGTAACCACCAGCAAACAACCAGCTAAATTTCTCTGAAATAATCACAGGCAGTAACCACCTGGCCACAGCCAGCAACATTCCTCTGAAATAATCACAGGGAGTAACCACCAGCCACACCCAGCAACATTCCACTAAAATAATCACAGAGAGTAACCACCTGGCCACAACCAGCCACATGACACTGAAATAATCACAGGGAGTAACCACCAGGCCACAGCCAGCAACATTCCACTGAAATAATCACAGGGAGTAACCACCTGGCCACAGCCAACAACATTCCACTGAAATAATCACAAGGAGTAACCAATAGGCTACACCCAACAACATTCCACTGAAATAATCACAGGGAGTAACCACCAGGCCACAGCCAGCAACATGACATTGAAATAATCACAGGGAGTAACCACCTGGCCACAACCAGCAACATGACATTGAAATAATCACAGGGAGTAACCACCAGGCCACACCCAACAACATTCCATTGAAATAATCACAGGGAGTAACCACCAGGCCACAAACAGCAACATTCCACTGAAATAATCACAGGGAGTAACCACCTGGCCACAACCAGCCACATGACACTGAAATAATCGCAGGGAGTAACCACCAGGCCACAGCCAGCAACATTCCACTGAAATAATCACAGGGAGTAACCACCTGGCCACAGCCAACAACATTCCACTGAAATAATCACAAGGAGTAACCAATAGGCTACACCCAACAACATTCCACTGAAATAATCACAGGGAGTAACCACCAGGCCACAGCCAGCAACATGACATTGAAATAATCACAGGGAGTAACCACCTGGCCACAACCAGCAACATGACATTGAAATAATCACAGGGAGTAACCACCAGGCCACACCCAACAACATTCCATTGAAATAATCACAGGGAGTAACCACCAGGCCACAAACAGCAACATGACATTGAAATAATCACAGGGAGTAACCACCTGGCCACACCCAACAACATGACTCTGAAATAATCACAGGGAGTAACCACCTGGCCACACCCAACAACATGACTCTAAAATAATCACAGGGAGTAACCACCAGGCCACAACCAGCAACATGATATTGAAATAATCACAGGGAGTAACCACCTGGCCACACCCAACAACATGACACTGAAATAATCACAGGGAGAAACCACCAGGCCACAACCAGCAACATGACATTGAAATCATCACAGGGAGTAACCACCTGGCCACACCCAACATATGACACTGAAATAATCACAGTGAGTAACCACCTGGCCACACCCAACAACAAGACACTGAAATAATCACAGGGAGAAACCACCTGGCCACACCCAACATAAGGCACTGAAATAATCACAGGGAGTAACCACCTGGCCACAGCCAGCAACATTCCTCTGAAATAATCACAGGGAGTAACCACCTGGCCACACCCAACAACATTCCTCTGAAATAATCACAGGGAGTAACCACCAGGCCACACCCAACAACATGACACTGAAAAAATCACAGGGAGTAACCACCAGGCCACAGCCAGCAACATGACACTGAAATAATCACAGGGAGTAACCACCAGGCCACACCCAACAACATTCCTCTGAAATAATCACAGGGAATAACCACCAGGCCACACCCAACAACATTCCTCTGAAATAATCACAGGGAGTAACCACCTGGCCACACCCAAAAACATGAAACTGAAATAATCACAGGGAGAAACCACCTGGCCACACCCAACATAAGACACTGAAATAATCACAGGGAGTAACCACCTGGCCACACCCAACAACATTCCACTGAAATAATCACAGGGAGTAACCACCTGGCCACACCCAGCAACATTCCTCTGAAATAATCACAGGTAATAACCACCTGGCCACACCCAACATAAGACACTGAAATAATCACAGGGAGTAACCACCTGGCCACACCCAACAACATAACACTGAAATCATCACAGGGAGTAACCACCTGGCCACACCCAGTAACATAATGCTGAAATAATCACAGGGAGTAACCACCTGGCCACACCCAACAACATGACACTGAAATCATCACAGGGAGAAACCACCTGGCCACACCCAACATAAGACACTGAAATAATCACAGGGAGTAACCACCTGGCCACACCCGCAGCATGACATTGAAATACTCACAGGGAGTAACCACCTGGCCACACCCAACAACATGACACTGAAATAATCACAGGGAGTAACCACCTGGCCACAGCCAGCAACATGACACTGAAATAATCACAGGGAGTAACCACCTGGCCACACCCAGCAACATTCCTCTGAAATAATCACAGGGAATAACCACCAGGCCACAACCAGCAACATTTCTCTGAAATTATCACATGAATGACATAAAGAAAAGCAGTAACTATGCTATAAACTATAAACATTACTAAGAGCTTGACAGTATAAAGTTAGCTTAGTAGCATTTGCATGTATAATTTTAACCAGCAGGTACATGATGAGATTCTAATAATACTGAGGCAGTGATCATCAGAGATGAAAGTAAAAGACTAAATAAAGAAAATATGGTCCTGCCAAGAGTTTGTTCTTGCTTAGAGGTGTTTTTTGGAATGGGTTCATAGAGACAGCTTTTATTTTCAAAGAATGTTCCAACTAAAATGCAATAAATTATTGGACATTGTTCAAAACAGCTGTAATATGCGAGACTTGATGTCTCCATACACTTTTAGTAGTATGAAAACTGTTATACATGTACAGAAAAGCTCAACCCTATCCACAATGTTTCTCCAAGTTCACTTCTTTCAAATGACTTACAACTAGTTAATTTAAGGGTCAGCACATACATTTGTGTTTTATCGTGACCCCATCATGTTGCCAAAGCATGACTTTTAACCAAAGTTAAACTAGTTATCCAATTTCGGGTACCTTCTTAACAGTTAGAAAATGGTTGGTTTGGTTATTTCACTTTTTTCAATATGCAAAATAATTAACATAAAATATGTTTAACTGACAATATTTAACAGTTGCCACATTAAACGAGCTTAATCCTTTGGTTAGTAAGAAAAGTAGAACTACTAAGTTAGGTTTAAATGTTTTTACCCGGTAACTTTCTTGACCATGGGTTTGTCGCTCGTGTTTTTTCAGGTTTTCCTTCGACTGAAAGACTGCGTTACAATGTTCTTCCTCACAACTGCAATAGTTAAACATGTAAAAAAGCACAACACATAAACTTTACTCATTCATTTTACCAATTACAGATTATACTTATTTACCCTAGTCAAGTTCTAACTTTTACCTAGACAATAATTGTACACAAGTTGCTGACTTGCTGGAAATCACTTCTGTCTGGGGAAAAAATTAACTGTCTGTAAAAGGAGGACATAAAAGAGTAAAAATAGTTGTTTACGTTAAAATGCAGTCCAGCTAATGGTGCAATATTGCTAAATAATAATTAAAATTGAAAACATGTCTTGAAGGTTCTAGCAGTCAGATATTGAAAATGTAAAGTTGATCAAGATTCATAAAACATATAAATCTTACATGAAAGTAGTAGGCGAGGCACCAGGATTCTGACGAAGACCATGTGTCAACAATTCATGTCTGCGGGCATGGTCACTCCGTTTGAACCATTTACCACAACCATCCACCTTACACAGGAAGGGTCTCTGAAAATGTGCATTATTAGTATAAAAGAGAAATTAGACTTAGTCCCCTCCAAAGCCCCCCCCACCCCCACCCCATCAAATATAAAGGCCAGACATTTGCCCCTCTGCCAAAATGAAAGGGCGGATGTTTGCCCCCTTCCCATATTTGTTATATGGTGGATTTTAGTTTTAACCTTTTGCTGTCAGTAATCTGTAATATCAAAGAATTTTGGAAAGTATTACTTACTACAGTCACATTTCATCGTTAAAATGATTATCTCAAATAAAGATGAACACATGCTGTTTAGCTGAAAGCATGCACATACATAAAGGCGCATCAAACAAACATGCTGTTTTGCTGAAAGCATGCACATACATAAAGTCACATAAAACAAACATCTTTCTTAGAAAACAAGAGTGTATTTTTTCGGTTTGCACATATTAATGCCAATTAACGGCCATTAACAACATTGTTAATGCACTTAAAACATTGAGTCACTAATTAAATCACTAAATGAGGTGTTATTTCTCTCTGACATGCAGGTCTCTCTGGCTAACACTGCAACATCAAAGAAAACTCTGGGAAACAATTGCCAGTCACTATCATTTGAAGTCAACTTGAGAGAAGCACATATAAGATGGTTTACAGAAGTAGCTTAACTCAAGATTTCATTATCACCTATATCATGCTAATTCCTACATCCTATGTGCCATAGAAGGCATGCCACTACTTCCAATTTCTTTGTATCCAATATACGGATTGAACCTGCAGCATCTAGATTTAAATGGATGCTCTACCACTGACCTATAGATAGTTTCCACATCAGTGAAAATCCCTTATCTTGGCAGCCATCTTTGATGGTAACTTCAAGGGATTTTCATATGAATTGTATAGAATGGTAAATTTGATTTTCTCGTAATTTCTTTATTTGTGGTCCGAAAATTAAAAGCTATTGGAAAGCTCTTGAAATTTATATTTTTAAATACAATATTTTTACAATTGATAAATGCACACAGAATTAATACACAGACATAAATAAAACTATTGGCTCATACTTAAAACAAAATGAACAGTGTATCATTTTCGGTTGTATTACTTTAACCTTTTAAACTATCAAAATATTTTTGATATTTAAAATACTTTATAAAAGCTGTTATATGTGATATAAAATTCAGTACAATAGACTGAAAAATAAAAACACAGTGGTGAGTTTAATACAGCACATTTTCCCCGATTTCGGCCTGCATTAGCTTCTGCCCACAAAAAAGGCTGCCTTTAACTGTCTTATCAGTGTCTATGACATCACGTCAGTCATTTTTAGTTAATCAGCAGCTTCTATTTTCTTTACCTTTTATATTTTTCTTATTGATAAGTGTTATTGCCGTCTTAAAACATGCATTTTTAACATTCAGACAAAGCAAATATATTTATAAAATCAACATTTTAAGGTTCTTCCTGCAACTGTCAAATTTCAAAAATTAAAAAAAAAATAAAAGAGGGTTCACCATACTTGAGTAAACCGTTCAGATCAAATGTTCTATTTTTATGATTTTTAACTTTCCTTTTGCCAGTTTTCACATAATTTCCGTTTTAAGCACACCATGGGGCACTTACACAGGTGATTCAAATTACATGCTAACGTGACTTTGCCATGCTATACAGTAATGGATGAGTGATCAACAAAATCTCGAGTACGAACTGTGCGAGTCCGATAGAGTAGAGTGGCATCAGCCGCGATATATACTAAAATACAACATTATTTAAGTAAAAAAATCAAGCGAAAATATACTTACATCTCCAGTGTGCGACCTTGAATGTATTTCTAATCGTGAGGCCTTAGAAAAGGCTTTATTGCAGCCTGGAAATGTGCACATGTGTTTTCCTCTACTCGCGGTAGCCATGTTTGTTCTAATTAAATGACCGACTGCATATTAACAAAACTTTACCGTCGTCGATTTCTCAGGAGGCTGAATTTGAACGGCCGAGGCCTTGCCACCGATGCTGTTGCATTAAAAACATAAACTCATGGCCTGATAATTTTGAAAATGAAAGCTTTTTAAACTGATTTAATTAATTCAATACTTTTTCAGAAGTTTCAGTAGCTACTCTGTTGCTTTTCATTTTATATATAATTATTTGTCAGATGATGATATTATATGAAATTCTGATGTTAAATTACACTTCTAGCAAAAAATAATGTTAAATTCTTAATGGTTGTTATATTTGTACTACAATAAGTATCCACATGCAAGTCCGGGTCCATTTTTTTTAGCTGAGTAGCATATGTGTGTGTGTGTGTGGAGGCGGACCCAATTAATGAGTTTATTTAATTTACTCCGAATCTTAACAAGGTGACGACGTGAATCACTCCCGTGAATTTTCCAAGACGGACAAAACCCCTTCAATTAATTTTTCAAGACGTACAGAATACATCCCACGATTTTTTTTCAAGGCCAAGGCTACAAAATTCCTCCCATAAATTTTCAAGACGTATAGAATCCCACCCATGAATTTTTACGACCTAGCCTCCAAAATTCCGTCCTTTATTTTTTCAAGACCTAGTCTTCCTACCATTATTTGTTCAAGATGGATAGAACCCCTCACACTATTTTTTCATGACGGCCAGAGTCTCTCCCATTAATTTTTCAAGGCGGAAAGAATCCATCCCATGATTTTTTCCAAGACGGACAGACTCCCTCCCATGAATTTTCAAGGCGGAAAGAATTCATTCAATGAATCTTTTGAAGGCGAAAAGATTCTCTCCCACGATTTTTTACAAAGCGGGAAGAATCCATCAAATTATATTTTTTTTTCAAAACGGCCAGAATCTCTCCCATTAATTTTTCAAGACGGCCAGAATCTCTCCCGTGAATTTTTCAAGACGGCCAGAACCCCTCCCATGAAATTCAAGGCTTAAAGTGTTTGTCCTAAACTTCATAAAGCGATATTAAGCGATAAAAAGCTATATGTATATATATATATATGCAATATCTTAATATTTTTTTCAAGAAGGCCAGAATTTCTCCCATGAATTTTTCAAAACGGAAAGAATCCACCCCATGATTTTTATTTCAGACTTTTTCAGGGCGGACAGAATTTATTCTTATACTCTTATTGAAGGTCATCAATTAAGCTCTGCCATCGAGTGACCTAAATTACTCGGGCAGCAATGTAGATGACAGCATGGGCGCTCTAGATGATCTGCATACTCTACAAAACTGTGCGATCAAGCCCTTTTTGTCCTATACCATAAGCTGAATGCATTTTAATTTGAAATGATTCTTTAAATTTTACAGATAAAGGAAAAGAATATAACTTTAGTCGCCACAATACAGAAATAAAATGTACTCCCTTCATTACTCCTAAAAACGATTCAATTCGATAGGGTCGCTTGGAGGTTCACTAGACACTGTAACATAATTACAATACTCTCTAATATATCCAATAAAGATAGTATCCGATATTATTTTTATTAAACATCTTAATTAACTATTGTTTCCCTGCACAGATCTCGCAAAATGCTGTTTATTGATGGCATATACTTGTCTAAAAAGTGTACCATAACGTCACATCGTCATTATAAAAAAATGTATTTCCTATCTGAGTCACGATGCACAGCTATTTTTAAACCACGAAAACCACGTGACCTTCTATGTTTTAGCTCATCACGTCATCCGCTGTGACGTTTATTTTTAGCAGAAATCCCAGTCGTTCTTATTTATAGATTTGAAAAGAACGAACATTTAAAGTGCTGATTAACGAGTTTTACTGCATCATAATTAAGATACTGTTAAAAGTCAAAGCTTATTCTAAAGCATGAGGGCTTTCTACAGAAATTATGGACAAATACCCCAAACAGAGGTCAGATATTGTTACGTATATTAGATATATGCAAATTATCGGATACCACATTTAGCACTCGCCCTATCTAACGTAACGAATTCAACTGCGACGGAAAACCCTCGAGTAAAGTTGTGCCTTTGATTCTCTGTAAGAAACACAAAGCATTTAAATGGAACAATTTTATTGCAAATTCAGATACTATTTTTGGACTGCAGTTTGCTGACTGTTATTGATCTTGGTTGTTGCTTATTATTTTGTTAATAACTTGTTCTAAATGTCGAATTTTGTCATGTGTGTGTGTGTGTGTGTGTGTGTGTGTGTGTGTGTGTGTGTGTGTGTGTGTGTGTGTGTGTGTGTGTGTGTGTGTGTGTGTGTGTGTGTGTGTGTGTGTGTGTGTGTGTGTGTGTGTGTGTGTGTGTGTGTGTGTGTGTGTGTGTGTGTGTGTGTGTCTCTCTCTCTCTCTCTCTCTCTCTCTCTCTCTCTCTCTCTCTCTCTCTCTCTCTCTCTCTCTCTCTCTCTCTCTGTATATATATATATATGAATGAATCTTGATTCGTACCCCCTCCCCTCCAGCTAAATTTTCTGGATCCGCACCTGGTTGTGGATCCGAACTGGCATGGGTTGTATATGTTACGGTTTCAGAAACACATTCTATCGTATGTGCTACTTTCAAACATCCTTTATTTTGAGTGTATGTGGAGGTTCAGGATGCTTGTAACAATGTTTTATGTCTTTTGGTTAAAATTGTTCACTTTAGAATTTCATAGAACACAAGGGACATAAATCTACAAAAAGTAACATTGTATATCATTCGCGACCCATTGCTTACATGTTTGTAAGCATAATCACGAGATATTTATAAAATATTAAAGGTTTTGGTAGTGGTATGTTGTGGTACTTTTATTTCAATCATATGCATTTTCTTCAATCAGCATTCACCTTTATTTATTTTGTATATAGTAAATGATATTTATATTTTAATCAAGCTGTTTTAACAATGTAAAGGTGAGAGTAGAAACTGTATACTTCCTATGAATCAGCAACATAAAATATTTATCTTTTACATTTTGATAGTATTTGATCTTGTTTGCTTTTTATTCACGATATTTTTACTTACTGGACTCTCTGACCTTTATACAATACCGTTTTTTGTTTGTTGTTTTTAATAATTATTTGTCATTCGTATCACATGCATATGATACAGGTTAATTGAATAAGGAATATATGAGTCCTATGCAGCATGGCAACATATAAAAGGCACACGACCGCCTCAAGTGTTGAGAGCTTTTATTCGTAAGCTGTAAAATAATGATTGATCGTTTGTATCCCATTCGCTGGCTACATTATGGGATAAAAAACACACCAAAAAGCAACAACAACAACAACAACAAAAGCACACACAGAACAACAACAAAACATTTTATTTATATATTATATAACAAGCCACAAGTTTTCTTTACCCTGGAAATATGCTACACTTATGTAGTAATATTAATAAAATGTAAAATGTTTGAGTGGTTATATATTGTGTTGATTTTATTTCAATCATATTCGTTTGCTTTACCAATCTTTCACACGTACGAAGTTACCTGTCTATTATAAGGACAAGTTAGATAGATAGTTTATTCAAACAATCCAGAAGGTCGTAGACCCATGAGGACAATAGATACATGGCAGAACAGTTACAACACAAACGTGAACCGATATAATACTCAGTACATAATGTTAACAAATAAGTGTTAAGATAAGTAAACAGCTATAATAAGTATGCTATATTTAGAACTACCCATGAGTCAGAATTGATATAATTTGTCGTAATTCATAATCAAGCTTATCATCGCAAATAAATAAAGCTCTATTCCATAAGTGGTTGTGACTTTTGGCAAAATGGTAAGCCAACAAAGAAAAGAATGAATATAACTAATGTATTATACAACTTGAGCATCCTTTTGATATTTGTTGACAAATAATAAAAACACTATAAATACTGCTCATTCAAAGGAACTCCACAACACCAATACGAACTTAATTATTTGCTATATTATGCTTATATAAAAGTTAGAAAGAATTCCACGCTGGACAGCCTTTTCCACATATATAAAATTGTGTATATATAGTCTAGTATTGTATATTTATAAATATATCGTTGTATATAATCATTGACTCATGAATAATTTTAAGGTTATATGTTTTCCATCTAAGTTTGCCTTGTTCGAAACGAAAGTACAAGACAATCATATGGAAAACAAATGCCACGTTTCGTGCAGATAAACGAAGCACTTAACTTATACATCATGAACATAATATAATATGATAATTATAATACTTAGTTCAATGCAAACCGTGTTGTTGTACATATTATTTCACATGTGTAAGTGTACAATATCATTTTAAAGCGATACAGTACGATTTAAGCCAGCTACATTATCTAATATACATAATATTATTCCTTATTTCAAAAGTTTCTTTAACATAGATAGAAAGGTTTTTCATGATTCTTATCGATTCTGTTTTTATTAATTCAGTAAACTTAAACATGTTAGGTCTTTTCCAAAAGTATGCAGGTAAACGTTGTTTTCGTACATTTGCATATAACTGACATTCCATGACAAAATGATACTCATCTTCTAAAATATTACACGTTGTACATAAACGCTCATTGATAGGAATACTTACAGGTCTGTGCCATCTACCAACTTCAATACATAATCTATGTGACACAAGTCTAAGTCTAGAAAAACTAATTCTATATTTTGATACATTAAACAAATCTAAATATGGTTAAAATCTAAAACAGGCAATATGTTTGTAAAAACAGCTCTACTTGACAAATCTAGTCTACTTCTCCAATTTTGAAGAAACTGGTCTTTAATTCTTTGCATAATTAGACTTAAGAACAACTTATTATTACCAACAGATTGAAGATACCAAGCTTCAGCAAAACCAAGAGAAAAAAAGCAAATCTCTCAACAATGAGCACCAGTTTTTCGTATTAGGTTTATCTAAAATATCCTGATATAGCATATTATATACAATTTTAATATATTTTCAGCCAGAATTTTACAAGTGCATAATATCGAGTATTTTGAAGAGGCATCCTACCAATCTCACCAAAAACAAAATCATTCTGGGTGTTCTTCTTAACACCTAAGAGTTGTTTACAGAATTGTACATGTAATCGTTTAACAGCTTTACCAGGATGAAATCCCCACACTTCACAACCATAATTTAAAATAGGCAAAACTAGTTTATCAAATAATTAAAGTTTGTGTCTTATATTTATATATGTTAATTTATGTAAGTATTTATTTATCTTAAATTTAAGTTAATTATCTTGAGAGCGGTGCCTCTTATGGAATGCATTTTTTATGGGGACGATAGCGTAGCTGTCAATAACACGATGTCGGAGGTGTTCCGTGAGACACTTTTCAGAGAAAAGAACCTAGTGTTCCGTTTTTTTTAACTGGGTAGCTTGCAACAATAAAGTGAAGCTTGCAATTATGAATGTAGCATAAAAACGTAGCAGTTTGGACAAGCTTTGTTTAACAAAAGAAACCGATGTTAGCTTGTAATCAGATGTAGCAGAGGACAAGCAAAACAAAGTAGCCAAAATACTCCACTTCCCATCAGAGTTACGGTTCGTTATTGTCAAATGGGAATGTAATTAATCAACAGTGTATGGAGCCTTGGATGTCTCACATCCGGGCTCTTTCTTGTATGCATATTGTGGTTATTAAACTGTTTCAAAAATAAAGTGGTATGGTTGATATAGCAAATTTTCCTGTAGAAGTAGCAAGACAATATTTAGAACTTGTTTGCATTTTATTTAAGACATGTTTATACATACTGAAATGTTTGAAATTTATACATGCCGTTTTTATAATTATTTATCAGTTTCACCACATGCATATGCTACGGTTATTCGAAATTAAAAGCTGCGTTTCTGTTGAAATTCCCCACCTCAGAGGTGGAAGTTACATTCCTCAACTGTAACAATTATTGACATTTTTGTATTGCTTTCCCTGGCAAAATCACGGGACAAAATAATTACATCTAACTACACATGTGTTAATATATAAGTGTGCAGAACAAGTCACATGTTTGCTTTACTTAGAAAAGAATGCTACATTTATGTAAATAATACTACATTAATGCCGATCATAAAAAGCACAACCTCCTTCTTGCAAATGATTTGCTTATTTGCTTGAAGCTTACAGGAAAGTTGTTTGCTGCTTGGCATAACAAAATGCCCCTCCCGTATGAAGACTTGGTCAAAATTGCTTTTTTTATTTATTTATGATGGTATTGTTAATAAAAGTAACAATTTGTTGAATCAAATGATGGAATCTTATACAACTTCTGATCTCAAGATTATATGTGAGCCAAGCTCTCCTCCAAATATTTTGTTGTTTTGGGTTCAGAAACTCAGACAGATTTAAACGGACGTGAAGGATATCCATATCATACAGTAGAATACAGGAGAAGCTAGCATGCTTTCTACCAGTTATGGCACGTAACAACAATAAACAGAACGACGAATTTTCGCTTTCAGAAGTAAAATGTGCTTCGACTTTTTAAACTGCGAGTATCCGTAACGCTTCTGTAGAGATAGCTCGTCCGGTAAAAACAGTCGATAACATAATTACGAACACGAGTTTCTGCATTTTTAAAATATCACTTTGTTATATATAATATAAACATTGGTATTATTTTCAAAGAACACGTAACATCAATAAAAGTGTCAAGGCTTGTCAAAGGCGATCGCCCAATATTGTGGCAGGCCTGAACCTTCACTCATTACAGGCTTGACCAGTCAGTACTGGTGTCACCGCCCACGCCACGGAATGTTTCCTGACCAAGCCACTTGGTTGCCTCCCTTGCCAGAGCATCCCAATCCCACGGTCGTGGAGTGCAGTAGACGTTGTTGAACGGGTTGCAGGGGTCGATGATGTATGGCTTCCCGTGGCCTGGACTGAAATATTTTTTACAGATTGCAGTTACCTGTATTTCCGCCTTTTTCAGGATTAATATGCAACAGAAAAACAAAATAGCAATAAATCGGTTAGTCTTATGGTTTAATGTATTTACAAATACATGTATTAGTAATTTGTATACGTTTGGTACCATACTTGTCTTGAACTTTAACTCTTATGTTAGTATTGCTCTTAAGTGCCCGTTTTGGTAGGGGTTAACACAAAGGAAGTCTTCGTTACAATTATAGGCTTATGCCTCCATTCCCACATGCAAAGGAAACCACTTGCATTGCTTTCTGATAAGAGCTTCAATCGAGAACTGGTTGCTTGAGCTACATTATTGAAGTCTGTTTATTGAAGTCCGCTCAAGAGTATCAAAACAACACGCCAGCAAACTTACATCTGATCAAAGGCAGTGGATCCGCCAAGGTCACCAGGGAAAATGACCTTAAACGACCTGTGGCGGGTCAATGACGTCAGTACAGCGTGGACGGCTCGTTTCATATCAAAGGAGTACGGTCGACCGCGCGCAGCACCATGCGTTGATAATCACTAACTCCAGAACGTAGGATGTTGGCAGATTGAAACCAGTGCTCTGACCAAAGATTTAAATGAAATAAACAAACAATTTAAAACAATTCAAACGATAACACTACAGGATAACACGTATAGATCACTCGATTAAAAAGGGTATCTGAAAAGGATCTGCCTGTATTACCCCATGGACACAGGCAGATCGAGAAGTCGACACTTGGTTTCTGTTAAATAAACATGATTAATATTAATAAAAAGAAAATACCGTAAAAATAGTTATCCATTTCTGTCAAATTATTAAGCCACTCTCTATAAGACATTTGCCATGCAAAACGTGTATGAAGACACAGTACGTTTCAATCTAGTTTAAGAAAAATGTATGTGTCTCTACATTTAAAATAACTAAATGGTAAATGCTTGGCCATTTGTAACGCCCCTCTGTTTGCCTAATTTCCGCTTCCCGTCCTCTCCCTTCCCTTTCTATATGTCTTTTAGAAAAAGAGCAAGAATGAAGTTAATTTATATACATACACCGTTAAATTGTTCACTTACTGGAAACGTTTCTTTCTTCCAGTACTTTATCAAGCGTATCAGGCTTTTCAGCTTGGTCGGTAAGCTAGCATAGAGGTCCATCTGAAGCACCGAGAGACTGGCGGAGTAATACCTTCTTAAGTCGGTTCGGCTTGCCATTTCCTGGAACACCTCGTTCTTTGTTTCTTAAAATTAACAAACCATGTACATGTTAGTTAAAGCAGCGACATTTTTGTTTGCTTGTTTATTTGTTGGGTTTATTGTCCATAAAAGATTCTTCCACTGAAGTAGATATGGGACTGTCTTCTCTCTGTATAACATGTGGTTATTAACATCTAGTATAATACCACGCCATGTGGCATTATTATGACACTCGGCAGTATGGAGCAGAATTTGGGCATTTATTCGCTGTTTATCTTTCAATTTCTATTTATCTAATTAATATTCATATTCATTAAATTCTTATCTATAATCATATAAATTTATATTGATTTAAACACGTTTAGTTGCTACTTTTTAATTGACAGTTAAACATCCGTAATTTGATACTGCAGAATGCAAGGATCAATTGTTTCTACTTCTTTCTTGTTTAAACTACGTGATTAAAATATTATGTTGCATACTTCTTCCTTTTCAATTTGAATATTTAGTTTTAACTAATGATCTTGAACGTCCGTTCTTTTAAGAATACAAAG
Organism: Sinonovacula constricta; assembly: GCA_007844125.1. NCBI lineage: Eukaryota > Metazoa > Mollusca > Bivalvia > Cardiida > Solecurtidae > Sinonovacula > Sinonovacula constricta. The sequence goes on from CM017558.1 coordinate 76,730,873, forward strand.
TGGGTTACATAACACTAGAATAAAATCTATACGAATGCACTTAGACAAATACGAACTGCAATAACACGAATACGAAATTACATCTGGCCGGGAACCAATATTTCCGTAAAAGTCCGTAATTTCTGGCGGTGTAACCGTTGAAATATTCTCTTCAAAAATTCATGGAAACACTCTTTTCCATATTTTTGTAGGCCATAGTCTAGGGTTAGGGTTAGGCATTAATTTGTGTTTTATCTGATTTAATATGCGTTAATTGAATGCGATATTTATCTTTTCCGCAAAAACTTAACATGCTACATCGCAGTTGTCATATTTATTCGACAATAAAAAAACTTAGCGGTGTGAGACCTAAGCTATGGCCACAGTGACTCTGTGACCTATGGCTACAGTGACTCTGTGATCTATGGAAAAGAATCGCACCCAAAGATTCCACGAAATCCAGGGTAACAACAAGGGTAAGCGTTTGTTCAATCTAGAGCAAAATTACACAGAGTACATATATTATGTAAGTTTAAAAAGTAGAAACGACTATTATCATTTCCAATCATGCGTTAAATAATGATAAAGATTCGTCGGATTTAGAAAATCCGACCAGTTTATCAAGGATCAAAGCACGCCACTATTTCGGGCGTTTAGGAGAACTTGGACAGATGTGCATGTTTCGTATTTGTTTGTCATGTTCCGCTACAGCCAATCTTTTTCTGGTAAATCCTGAAACTCCCAGTAATTCTGTACACTTCTAGGTTACTCTGTGTAGTGCCTATCACTTGCCCATCATTAGGATGTGAACTGCCACAGGTATTTATCCAAATTCTATGTCCCCTCTATATCTCTATAATAAACACAAGGTTTGCAACAAGCCAGTTTTCAAATATCACACTGTCCACATATTATTTTCCCGATAAAGTCACCAATTAAAGGACTTTTGCGAAACAATTTTACTGACACCATATACTGATTTAAAACAATATTTCTTCAAATAAACCAAGGAGCCAAATTATCATATTGATTCTATCAATGGCAACTAACATTGACAAAGTAAACATGTGACAATCACCATTTGCAAACCGGGGCTATATACTCAATGTGGTGTGAACATTCCAGAAATGTTACAAGATTGTATAGGGACGATATCGTAGTGGTAAGACTATTCCTTTTAAGATCATTATAAGTTAGCAAACTTTGTATTATGATACACAGTTTTCTGAGTAAAATGGAGGAAGTTATGTATACATAAGCACACTTAAAGGAAATGTTTTGCGATAAATGATGATATTTGATGTTTTAAATAAAAATATGTCTGTAGTGTTTTTGCTGGCATAATAATTTCTTTAAATGAATTTACAACTACATCACATGAAGTTTGAAAATTGTGATAAGCAATAATTAACCACTTTCGTTTTAAGAGTATGTTTAATAGTTATTGTGTATATTTTTATATATTTAAAACATCAACCACTAGGTTGATTTGGAAGGGCTATAAAATGTGCATGTTGTTATGTGTAGTAACAAACAACACGCCAAAATATGTCTGTTTTACAAGAAACCAAAAAGCCTTTCACAGACTGCTGTTTATTTCTTAATGTTAAATATATAATCATAAGCTGCCTACACAAATAGAATGCTGTTACAATTTATAAAAATATGTGCCGCGTAGCATTGTATCCTCACACCGTGTGCTCACGGAAAATACCGAAGCGATACATGAGTTATCTCCCGTCACTAAGATTTTGCGCTAGAATTTTAGATCTGGTACCCAGCTAGGACACAACAAGCACATATTAATGTCTATTTTCGGTGTGAATCGAATGTGAATAAGAGTTGCACAAATACATTTGAAAGAAACAAGTTCGAGAAAAAACACTTTCAATTAAATAAGTAGAAATAGCACATGTTTGAATCAATAAGTAATTTATTGGTATCTAATATTAAATTAAACGAATTAAGATGAAGTACTGGCATTGGCTTAAGAATATTACAACTTACTATAAATATAGTAAGATAGAATAAATCAATATTTAAGTAAAGAACTCACAGACGGATCAAATTTGTAGGAATATGATTTATACTTAAGCAAATGAAAACAAGTAGTCAAATGAATAAATGCCCAAATTCTGCTCCATACGGCATACCAGTTGTAGAACTACCCTAACATTTGCTTAGTTTTAGCAAAGGTATGCCACAACCACTTTAACGACTTTGATATGTCACGTCCCGGTTTTGATCCCGAGGTCTCCTACCTTGTAGAACCACCGCTCTACTAATTGCGCTACAAGGACCAGTTGTTGGCATAGGTTCATGATACAGACAACCACACGATCCAGACTGCATACGTATTTAAATAACTGCGTCACTACGGGCTTATTTATCTGGATAATTGACATGTGCACATGACGTATATTACTGCAGTTCAGGGATATACGAGGTCGTTGTGCTCAAAACTGTCCAATCTATGTCAAAACGCGTCGCGACGACCTATCTAAAGATAACAAATCTTAAAAGGGCGGCATGTTCACAAATAATCCTGTGACCCGAGGTAATATTGTATAAAACTGTACATTGTACACAAATTATTTATGCAAAGGTGACAACATTAAACAAGGAAATATGACCAAGTCCTTTGAGCAGTGTAACATATACTAAAATTTTAAAAAGGCACAGACAAAGGTATTCACATGGTAGCCAAATGTTAAAGTAAGAAATATGTATGTGATGGGTCAGTTAACCCAACAGTTACCGCCTTGGAACGGTCAGTCGACAAAAGGGACGGCTGGGGTGCTTAAACAGGTTTTACCTGAGCTCTAATACCGCAAAACCGATTTTACATACATGTACTTCGAACCTCGCACTTCTCTGAAAGTTTTTTCAAATGCAAGTAATAAAACGAAAACCGATATATTTGAATAAAAATGTCCAAACCTTATCGTTGTTGTTTTTAAGGTATGACGTCATTAAAAAGTAGTGACGTTGCTGAATATTAATGTCCACATTTTATTTGGAAGAGAAAGTAAACAAAGTCACATTAATGCCAAAAATTCAAGCGGAAGAGAAATAGATGTATGTATTCTGAGTGTAAATTGTCCAAAATAATAATACACTGTAGAAGATATTTTCTCACGAGTGGCAGGACTTCTCGGGAATGAAAATAGTTAAATGTGCCGACAAACGATAATGTTCCTGCATATTTCGTCGGACAACTTCTAAAGAACCGACCGGAATAAAAGTTTTCTTTCAACAAAGATATACCATACCCCCACCGTAAAATCAACAACATGGAATATAACACTCAACGTATTTTTTACTGTTTTGGTTTGCAACGACTGTATCTATAAACAAGACAGTATTGATGCAAAGCAGTCAAAGGTCGCCGTCGAAGTCGTGGACAACAATGAAACAATTTTTGCCTGACAAAAAAAGGGAAAATAGACCAAGAATCAGCAAAAATCGTGTTGTTATTAAAAATATTAAAATGCCGTTTAATTTTTATGTCTCAAAATTTTATGCAGTAACGAATTATCTATGGACGCATGGGAAAAGGTCCGAATACAAACAACAGAACATAGCATAGTATTTGACTTGTATATAGTACATCGTTGTAACAAATGCAATTTAAAATTAAATATATTATACATGCACATATGGAACATTAACAATTTCATGTTACAGATAATAATATGGCAACATTTAAAAAGACAATTTTATTTATTACATTATATTTAACAAAGTTGAATAATTACCGAAATTCAAAGCATGAAATTCCCATGTTTTCAGAACATAATGGCGCTATCCATAGAACCTTTCCAGGAACGATTACACATAGACGCCGCGCTCATGCGCGGCGATGATAATTTTAAACAGTTCTCAAGAAACATGTACGTTCATACTTTCAAATTGACATCTTTTGAATGAAGAGGTTAGTGTAATACATACGTGCATTTGAACTTGAATTTGTTTAAAAATGATAAAACTGGGTACCTCATCGCTCAATGCCTCAAGGCAGTAATACCGCGTAACGCATTATTTTAACTAGCAAGCTGTGTCAGTAGAAATTCATGGACAATTAATTTAATAGCCGTTCATCAAAAATAAATCAATCACCAAAATGAAAAAAAGTAATTAGGTTACCGGTAGTATTACACTAACAACCTCCGTATAAAAAATAATAATAAGAAAATAGTTCCTTACTCAGTCCGATGACATCAACTGCCGGCAGAACATCGGCAGAATTTGTCTGGCCCATCTCGTTTTGTATATCTATTTTTACAGCACACTCCGTCTTTCCAGTGACCTTAATGTTCGGCTGCATGCTCAGGTATTTTTCAAGCTCATTCAAAATTTTACGTAGGTCCTTCACGAGTTCTCTGACGTCCGTATAATCTCGCAGCATCACCACAAGGTCAGCATCCGACTTGTTAAGCACGGCCGTCCCTTTACCAAGTGAGCCACCCTTCAAAATTATAGCAAGAAAACGTTTATGCAAAACATAAAACACTGGAAGGTTTATATAAAGGTATCAACAAGGTCATTAAGCGCGCGACTCCCCCCCCCACCCCCCCACCCCCCCCCCAAAAAAAAAAACAAAAACAAACAAACAACAACAACAACAACAAACAAACAACAACAAACAACAACAACAAACAAACAAACAAAATATAATCACAATGCCTTAATTGCTAGGTATAAGAGAAAGATATGTTGTGTTTAATATTTAAGTGAATGGAAGCCTTAACAAAATAAACCAGGAACCATATTGTCCTTCCGATCAGGTGACGCTTCACTAACGTTGACGCAATAATCACCCCTGAGTTAATACTTTTACCTTTTACTAGATAATCCATTCGCGATATGTAGATCTTGGTTCGAACCAAATATGTATGACAAAAGGTTTAACTCTACACTAGTTAAATCATTGCATATTTTGGAAATAATACACGTAAAATATCATGCATATGAAAAATTTACCGAAATGATCCACAGATTGATTGCTGTACCAGGGACTACTTTGTAAGTGTACTCATATACGCCATGGTAGTTTTGTACCAAATATGCCGAGTAAAAGGATAGTGCAAGCTTTTTGATCATTGATCATTGGATCATCATTACTATCTATTTTACAGGTGAGGTGAGACAGCTACATCTTCTGCATTTCTTATACAACCAAATCGCTTGTGTGGTTATTTGCCTTTCATAGATGATTAGTTTCTTTATAATTTACCTTTATCACACGTCTGGGTCGGAGGCTGTCAGGGGTATTATTCTGGAGTACATGGACCAGTTGGTCCACAGCACTGTTACAGGCGCTGAGATACCGTGCCGTGGGTTGGATAACATCTGCTATAAATGTGTCCAGCTGATTTCCGGGCTGATCATAAAGTTTATTGGTAGCCGGTGACGTATTTGCTGCCTGCAAAGTTAAAATAGTTTACTGAACATCTTATCAGGTATGAACTCTAATGATTACGCATACAGCTTCCTAAACAAGCGACATTTATTTTTGCAACATAAACCACTGAAAACTCATTGTAGATATGTTTTTAGATATTTCTCTGGCCTACTGTGTACGGTTCAGTTTTAGAACTAGTACATGGTTGAGATACTATACTCCCGATCATTCTGAAACCTAGTTAGTTTCAGAAGACATATTGTTACGGCACCCGGGGTGATGTTGTTTTATTGGTTGGTATCCAGCTATATTTATTTTAAGGAATATTAAATAACGACCAACGATGTATTAGGATAACTAAATAATTGATTTATTAATTACTAAACAATTGAACAAAATAGTAATAAGTATATCAATTCAGTAAGTTTCAGGATATTCTTCACTAAGAATACAAATATATAGACGCTGAGAAAATTCTACGCTCACATATCAAACCACGTGGCTACCATTTATAAATACACAATAAACAAATATTTTATATAAATTCACATTACGTTAACGACAGTAAGAGTCTGAGTCATCTTATTTGCTTAAATCTTCGACCCTAACGTTAAACATAATATTCACTTCAATAACATCAAAAAATGTATTAAATAATATGTTAAATATGTATTTCCCACTTTTTAAATATATATGCGCCTGAATTAAAATAAGATAAAACTTTAACAGAACAAATAAAATATGATCGAAAAAAATGAACGTCTACAAAATGCTGGAGTCCTCGACTGATGAAACACACCGCTATTTATACTGATGCAAGTGCACCATAAAATCTTGCGCCTGCACCAGAAAATCTTGCGCCTGCACCAGAAAATCTTGTGCATGCACCAGAAAATCTTGTGCATGCACCAGAAAATCCTGTGCAGTCACCAGAAAATCTTGTGCAGAAAAGAATGCACAAGAAAATTGTGTGCAAAATAGAACGCACAAGAAATTATGTGCAAAAGATATAGTGCGCTGTAAGAAGTATTCTTTAACAATGATTTACCGAAAAAGAATACAATATTAAAACACATGTTCTACCAGATAATCAAAATTTCTGGTTCCTAGAACTACACACCTCCTTGAGCAGAGAGATTTAAAAAGACCGCATAGTAAACTTACTGCATCAAGAAAAACTGGCTACCCTGTCATGGATGCTCGTTAGATCAGACAATAAATAAGGAATATCCTATATAACAATGTCTTCGTAAAACAACTAGTGATTTCTAGGATAAAACAACGTGGCTACATAACTTATTACATGGATCCCGAGGATATAGGATCACTTACATAGGAATAATGATGATGTAAACAAAGGAATTCGCAGAAACTAATGACATCCGAAGTAAGACACAGTTAGTTAGTAAGAATGTAGCTAAATCACATGTATAGGATTGGTTGTTCTGTCTAATTAACAAGAGCAACAGTCTTTATTCTTGTGCTATGCTAATAATCAGCTGTTAAACTTTAGGTGTAATTTCAAAGGTGAGTAAAAATTAACATTTATGAAAGAAAACAACATTTGTTTTAATACACCTAATCCTAAGGGCCTTACAATATGTTTTTAATGTGCCAGGTTCTGTGGGTACGTACCAATTGAGAAAGGTGCTTTATTTACTCATTAGCCTAGAACGATACTTCAGGCCTACACTCATCGGGAAGGTGCTATGTGATCTCTATATTCTATCAAGGTTCTAGGGGTACACACCAATTCATAAAGGTGCTGTAGCGGTACGTACCAATTCAGAAAGATGCTAGGGGTCCACAATAATCCCAATTGGTACTGTTGGTACTCAACAATCAGTAAAGATGTTGTGTGTACAGACCAATCTAGAAAGTGGGCCCAACAATCAAGACGATGGTTAGGAGAACCAGCAATAATCGAGAAAGCTGATGAACATGCTTACACTTCCAGAACGCTGAACTATAATCTTACTATGCTGAAATCTTATCAGATACTCACCAGTCCAAAAAAATGACTTAGAATAGTCAGAATTCCAGAAGGATGATGAGAACATTTAATAGTCCAGCAAGGTTATTAAGGTCTTCGGTGACCCAGAAAGCTGACACAGATACTCATAGATCCATGTAGCTTATGAAGATAATGATCCATTTCAGAAAGCAGATGAAGATATTCACCGATCCTGAAAGCCAATTAAGATATACTTTGAGTACGCTCATCAATACTCAAATCCGGTGAAAGTACTCAGTGATATAGAAAGCTGACGAAGATACATATCGATCCATTGGACCTGGTAGCGCAATCCGTAGAACGTCGACTCCATGTACGGGAGGCACGGGGTTCGATCCCGGGCCGCGACATACTAAAGTCGTTAAAATGGTAGTGGTATAGCTAACGCTCTAGAAAATATAATGGAATTTCTACGACCGGTTGGTTCAGTGTCAGAATAATGTTACTGGGTGTATTATCATGCAAGATGTTCACGGCATGCTATACACAGTGAAGACAGCACTATACCTGCTTCACGTGGACACAGATAACTAAATTACTGTTGGCGCGACGATAAACCCAATTAATAAACAAACATATCGATCCAGACAACTGAAAATCACAAATCAAATAGGCTGGTGATGATTAGAATACTAACTTACCATCAAGTTGATGACATTACCCTCAACTCTATAAAGGTAATACGGTTACCGATCCAGAAGGCTCATTATGATACTCGCCAATCCATCTAGTATGAATATACACTTTAATCAGTGAAGATGCTGAAGACACTCACTGTCACTGACAAATGATATAGAAACTCACCGCCAAAGAAAGCTCACGAACGTACTTAAGGTACCCAGATGACTGATGAAGATAGTCACCAACTCAGTAAGCTGAATAAGATAATAAACGTCCCAGAAAAAAGATGCAGATACTTTTCGACCCAGACGGCTGATGAGGACATTGTTAATAGTAATAGTTATCTGATGTAGATACTCATCAATCAAGAATGCTCATGATGACACTCACCGATCCAGAAAGGTGATGAAAATACTTCCAATCTAGAAGGCTGATAGAGACAACCACCTGTCCAGAATGCCAATGATGACACTCACAAACATAACAAAGATGAGGAAAAATTCCCTTGTGGCACACTGCACTTCATCTAACAATAGTCTGCAGAAATTACTATTGATGTAAACTGTCTGGTACCGACCCTGAAGATATGATGCCCCCACTTTGTTGGCTTACATGAAATTTCAAAATAGTTCTTAAGCCAACTTGAAAGTATTATGTGATCGATGGTGTAGGGCTCTTCTCATCCTGTGTTGGTAGTATATTCTTTTGAATTAAGTAAAGCAGTTTTTGTTTAGTGAATACTGTTGTAAGCTGATTGATGCTCTTTGTAAGTGTTGATATTGTACCAAATGTTATTCCAGGCGGACCTTAACAAATTGTTCAAGCACTTTGGACAAGTAGGAAAAGTTTGACACATACCAATAGTTTCAGTTCGTTTTGTTCAAAATTAGTATTCTTTATCAAAGATGGGCACTTCTAAATATAGTTGGTACCTGGGGACTTAAGAGATAATGATTATCAATACTTTACTCTAAAGTCCCCATGTACCAACTATATTTAGAAGTGCACATCTTTGATAAATCATTGTCAGTATTGCCGGGAGCTCATATAAACAGTCCTTTAACAGCCCTGTAGGAATAGGTTCTAGTGGATTTACTGAGAAATTGTATTTATTTTGCTGGCATTACTTGAATCTTTAAATGCTGCAAGGAAATGTTTATTTCATTTGTTTTGCCCGTTAAAGTCATCAAATTTGGTGCAAATAACGTTGCAGATACTTTATATGACATTTTTAATGGCCGTTTATCGAATGTCGTTTACATTAAAAGAATCATCAAATTGATAACATTTTTAGCACCAGGGCATAATGAAAGATCCTAAAATACTTTGGTCGAATCCCGAAATCTTCAAATCAGTTACATAAGTGTTCGTATTATCTCTTGACCCGCATATACTTTACTCGTAGTCCGTCCGCCTTAAAAAATCGTAAATAACAATGGTGGACGAAGGAAGCCCTACTCGAAAGAGAGAAAGGTCAGCTTAGTCTTATTCCTTAGGAAGAAAGAAGATCAGTAGTTCGTAAGATGAAATAGCAGCGTCTAAAAAAACACCGACGACATCATTTATTTTCTGCGTGTCTAACGAAAATGCCCGATGAAATTGGGCACCGTTGTGGTGTGTATGTGTGCGTGTGCGTGCGTGCGCGCGCGCGCGTGCGTGCGTGTGTCTGGGGGTTGGTGGCGGGGTTGTTGGTGGTGGTTTTATGTTGGATTTTGGGGGGGTGGGGGACGGAGGGGGTTAATGAGAAGAATATACGTTGTAGTTTACTCGTTTGAGCATTTAAACATTCGCACTACAAGATCATATAGGCTAACACACAGTAGTTCGCGACAGGAAATGGTCCATTCCGAAGCTATATATGACTAAATGTATTGTGATAAAAGTGACCTCCGATCACGGCCACAAGACGCAACTTTTTCCAAGTAGTTCACTTTAAACTGTTTATGCAATTTATTTACGCGAAGCACTGTTGTCTGTTAATGTCACGGTCAAATGCCAATATAATATGGTGTCACTTTCACTATCGTTTGCTTCGGAATCATTAAGCGCATCGTTATGCCAAGAACATGACGGTCTCGACTAATGGCAATGCAGAAACGTCTTTGTCAAATATGTATGATATAATATGTGTATAAACATCAGCAAGAGTTTCAATGTCTGTGCTAAGAAAATTATTCTTCAACCATCTGCTATTGATTTATCATTCTTAAATTCAGTTGCATCCATTAAAGTGACTTAGCGGGAAAAACGCGGTTTTCTGGTAGGAAGAAGTTTAGCAGCTTGTTGTCTAAGAGTCACTGCAAAAGGATCACTAGAAACCTTTTCACCATTTAAGATGAGTCAGATTATTCTTTTTGCTGTGGGAAATAAGATAACTGGTTGTTGCAGCATACACTTGGCGCTTAATTCCAATAAGCAACTGCAAATGCGGGAGGGGGGGGGGGGGCTTTTTGGACTTCTTGTTTTTTGTGTTTTGTGTGTGTGTGTGTTTGTTGTTGTTTATCTGTTTTGTTTTTAGTTTTAGTTTAGTTTTAGTGTGTGTTATTATTGTTGTTGTTTTTTTGCTTCTCTAAAGTGTAACGACATGTGTGCAAAGTTTAATATACAGACAATACTAGGTTAGCGTTGAATGAAGAAAATGTTACTACTCGAGGAGGATAAGACAAACCTAAATCGTGAGGCTTGCCAACTATTTATGACAAAATTAATTATGACATGTAGTTTTTCGAAGACATTTTATAGAACATATAGAGTAATTAAACAACAGTTCATACTGGGTGATAACAGAAAAGTGCATATAGAGTGATAACAGACCAATTCATGTGTCGTGTTCACAGAACAGTTCGTAAAAGTTAATAAGATAGCAGCACATGAAGAGTGATCACAGAACAGCACATATAGAGTTATCACAGAAAATTGCATATAGTGTGATCCCAGAACAGTTCATATAGAGTTATCAACAGTAATTATACATTTATTACAGAACCGTTCATATATAGTTACCACATAATAGAGAACAGTCCGAAAAGGTTTATAACAGAACAGTACGTGTAGCTTTATCATGGAACAGTACATATAATGTGATAAGAGAACAGTGCATATAATGTGATAAGAGAACAGTGCATATAATGTGATATGAGAACAGTGCATATAATGTGATAAGAGAACAGTACATATAATGTGATAACAGACCAGTGCATATAATGTGATATGAGAACAGTACATATAATGTGATATGAGAACAGTACATATAATGTGATATGAGAACAGTACATATAATGTGATATGAGAACAGTACATATAATGTGATAAGAGAACAGTGCATATAATGTGATAAGAGAACAGTACATATAATGTGATAAGAGAACAGTGCATATAATGTGACAAGAGAACAGTGAATATAATGTAATAAGAGAACAGTGCATATAATGTGATAAAAGAACAGTGCATATAATGTGACAAGAGAACAGTGAATATTATGTGATAAAAGAACAGTGCATATAATGTGATATGAGAACAGTACATATAATGTGATAAGAGAACAGTGCATATAATGTGATAAGAGAACAGTGTATATAATGTGATAAAAGAACAGTGCATATAATGTGACAAGAGAACAGTGAATATTATGTGATAAAAGAACAGTGCATATAATATGATAACAGACCAGTGTATATAGTGTGATAACAGACCAGTGCATATAATGTGATAACAGACCAGTGTATATAGTGTGATAAGAGAACAGTGAATATAATGTGATAAGAGAACAGTGCATATAATGTGATAAGAGAACAGTGCATATAATGTGATAAGAGAACAGTGCATATAATGTGATAAGAGAACAGTGCATATAATGTGATAAGGTGCATATAATGTGATAAGAGAACAGTATATAATATAGAGGGATAACCGAACAGTGCATATAGATTAATAACAGGAAAGTGTCCTTAGATTTATAACAGGACAGTGTATATAGATTGATAACATAACAGTGCATATAGATTGATAACATAACATATAGAGGGATAACAGAACAGTGCATATAGAGAGATAACAGATCCGTGCATATAGAGAGATAACAGAAGAGTACATATAGAGAAATAACGAAACAGTGCATATAGAGTGATAAAAGAACAGTGGATATAGAGAGATAACAGAACAGTACATATAGAGAGATAACAGAAGAGTACATATAGAGAGATAACAGAACAGTGCTTATAGTGAGATAACAAAACTGTGCATATAGAGAGATAACAGAACAGCAATACAGATAGATAACAGAACAGTACATATAGAGAGATAACAGAACAGCAATATAGAGAGATAACAGAACAGTACATATATAGTGATAACAGAACAGTGTATATATTGAGAAATCAGAACAGTACATATAGAGAGATAACAGAACAGTACAGGTAGAGAGATAATAGAACATTGCATATAGAGTGATAATAGAACAGTGCATACAGAGTGATAACAGAACAGCGCGTACAGAAAGATACCAGAACAATGCATATAGGGTGATAAAAGAACCGTGCATATAGAGTGATAACGGAACAGTGCATATAGATTGATAACATAACAGTGCACATATATTGATAACAGAATAGTCGATATAGATTGATCACAGAGCATATATAGATATCACAGAATAGTGCATATAGAGTGATCAGTGAACAATTTATATAGATTTATAACAGAACAATTAATCAAGAGTGATCATTAAAGAGTTTTGACAGAACATAAGATATAGTGATGACAACACATACATGGCGATCACAGAACAGTGCATATAGTGATCATAGAACAGTGGATATAGAGCGATCACAGAACAGTGGATATAGAGTGATCACAGAACAGTGCATATAGAGCGATCACAGAACAGTGGATATAGAGCGATCACAGAACAGGGCATATAGTGATCACAGAACAGTGGATATATAGTGATCACAGAACAGTGCATACAGAGCGATCAAAGAACAGTGCATATAGAGCGATCACAGAACAGTGGATATAGAGCGATCACAGAACAGTGGATATAGAGCGATCACAGAACAGTGGATATAGAGCGATCACAGAACAGTGCATATATAGTGATCACAGAACAGTGCATATATAGTGATCACAGAACAGTGGATATAGAGAGATCACAGAACAGTGCATATAGTGATCACAGAACAGTGCATATATAGTGATCACAGAACAGTGGATATAGAGAGATCACAGAACAGCGCATACAGAGCGATCAAAGAACAGTGCATATAGAGAGATCACAGAACAGTGCATATAGAGAGATAAAAAAAAACAGTGCATATAGAGCGATCACAGAACAGAGCATATAGAGCGATCACAGAACCGTGCATATAGAGAGATCAAAGAACAGTGCATATACAGCGATCAAGGAACAGTGCATATAGAGCGATCACAGAACAGTGCATATAGAGAGATCACAGAACAGTGTATATAGAGAGATCACAGAACAGTGCATACAGAGCGATCACAGAACAGTACATACAGAGCGATCACAGAACAGTGCATATAGAGTGATCACAGAACAGTGCATATAGTGATCACAGAACAGTGTATATAGTGATCACAGAACAGTGCATATAGAGAGATAAAAAAAACATGGCATATAGAGCGATCACAGAACAGAGCATATAGAGAGATCACAGAACAGTGCATATAGAGAGATCACAGTACAGTGCATAAAGAGAGATCACAGAAGAGTACATACAGAGCGATCACAGAACAGTGCATATAGAGAGATCACAGAACAGTGCATATAGAGAGATCACAGAACAGTGCATACAGAGCGATCACAGAACAGTACATACAGAGCGATCACAGAACAGTGCATATAGAGTGATCACAGAACAGTGCATATAGTGATCACAGAACAGTGCATATAGTGATCACAGAACAGTGCATATAGAGAGATCACAGAACAGTGCATACAGAGCGATCACAGAACACTGCATATAGAGTGATCACAGAACAGTGCATATAGATTGAAACAGAACAGTGCATAGAGAGTGCTCTCAGAACAGTGCATATAGTGATCACAGAACAGTGCATACTGAGAGATCACAGAACAGTGCATATAGAGTGATCACAGAACAGTACTTACAAAGAGATCACAGAACAGTGCATATAGAGTGATCACAGAACAGTGCATATAGAGCGATCATAGAACAGTGCATATAGAGAGATCACAGAACAGTGCATACAGAGCGATCACAGAACAGTACATATAGTGATCACAGAACAATGGATATATAGTGATCACAAAACAGTGGATATAGAGCGATCACAGAACAGTGCATATAGTGATCACAGAACAGTGCATATAGAGTTATCACAGAACAGTGCATATAGAGTTATCACAGAACAGCACATACATAGAGATCACATAACAGTAGGCCTACATACAGAGAGATCACAGAACAGTGCATATAGTGATCACAGAACAGTACATATAGTGATCACAGAACAGTGCATATAGAGTTATCACAGAACAGCACATACAGAGAGATCACAGAACAGTAGGCCTACATACAGAGAGATCACAGAACAGTACATACAGAGAGATCACAGAACAGTACATACAGAACGATCACAGAACAGTACATACAGAGCGATTACAGAACAGTACATACAGAGAGATCACAGAACAGTACATACAGAGAGATCACAGAACAGTGCATATAGAGAGATCACAGAACAGTGCATACAGAGCGATCACAGAACAGTACATATAGTGATCACAGAACAGTACATACAGAGAGATCACAGAACAGTGGATATAGAGTGATCACAGAACAGTACATACAGAGTGATCACAGAACAGTACATACAAAGAGATCACAGAACAGTGCATATAGAGCGATCACAGAACAGTGCATATAGAGCGATCACAGAACAGTACATACAAAGAGATCACAGAACAGTGCATATAGAGCGATCACAGAACAGTGCATATAGAGCGATCACAGAACAGTACATACAGAGCGATCACAGAACAGTGCATATAGAGCGATCACAGAACAGTACATACAGAGTGATCACAGAACAGTACATACAGAGAGATCACAGAACAGTGCATATAGAGCGATCACAAAACAGTGCATATAGAGCGATCACAGAACAGTACATACAGAGAGATCACAGAACAGTGCATATAGTGCGATCACAGAACAGTGTATATGGGGATCACAGAACAGTGCATACAGAGTGATCACAGAACAGTACATACAGAGTGATCACAGAACAGTACTTACAAAGAGATCACAGAACAGTGCATACAGTGCGATCACAGAACAGTGCATATAGAGCGATCACAGAACAGTGCATATAGATTGAAACAGAACAATGCATAGAGAGTACTCACAGAACAGTGTATATAGATTGATCACAGAACAGTGGATATAGACTGATAACAGAACAGTGCATAGAAAGTGATCACAGAACAGTGTATATAGATTGATAAAAGAACAGGGCATATCTATAGACTGATAACAGAACTGTTCATATAGAGTAAAAACAGACGGCTTAAATAATTTCAAGTTGCCCGGTGTGTATGTAACTACGTGATATGGAGAGAATATTTTAGCGGTCAAGTCAACTCACTTGGAGAATTTTTGCCTTGTTAGCGAAGAGTGTCGGGTTCGAGTCCCAGACTGACTAAACACGTTTCCTCTCTAAAATACAAAAATGTAGCCGGGTGATAGTGAGAAAATGTGTAAGCGGTCCGGTTACTTCAGTCTGTAGAGCTTTCGCCTTGTTAGTCAACGGTGTCGGATTCGAATCCCTGACTGGCCGCACTATTTCTCTCTATGTTAAAAATATGTATACGGATGATAGGGAGTCCGGATAGCTCAGTCGGTAGAGCATTTGCCCTGTTAGTGAAGCGTGCCGGGTTCGAGTAAATAGTAACATAAAATATTATCTTTAAAGTTTATATAAACGCATAACTATTTTTTAAATAATAAAATTTTCCCAAATCCGCTAGTTGTGATTGGTCAGAGTATATATGTGGCTTCAACACATTGACGTCATCGGATGTGTTAAGAGTGCTTCATCGGGAGTAAATCTACTCCTGGAAGGTCTTGTATACCCAGCACATACCAGCCAAGCCTTGCTCTTTCGGCTTTAGTGTCATTCTGTAAGGCTCACGCTGTCAAGTATTCCTCGAGAAGTCACATGCAAATTCGAAAAGAACTTTAAAAAATCCACAGAAACTTGCTTTTTATTGATTATAGACTTGTTTGTTTTTCTACCTACTGCCTATGGTAGTTGTATAAAATACTTAATATTTTATAACAAGACCATACACGATCTAGACTTGTAGTCCGGGCAATTATTGGTGAATTTACGGTGGACCTGACATTGGAGCGTATAGTTTTTATTATTGCTGATTCAGATAGAGGACATGTTGTAGATAAATAATCTGAATGATGCTCATCTGGCATCGTTGAGCGTTCTGAGAAATTTTAAGATGCCGTGGAGGACCACCTTAAGTGGGCTTGATCAGGGATTGATGCGTGGTGCGTGGAAGGGGGGTGGGGTGTAATC
This sequence comes from Sinonovacula constricta, assembly GCA_007844125.1. Lineage (NCBI taxonomy): Eukaryota > Metazoa > Mollusca > Bivalvia > Cardiida > Solecurtidae > Sinonovacula > Sinonovacula constricta. The sequence goes on from CM017558.1 coordinate 76,747,465, forward strand.
ATCCCCACCCCCAAACCAGGTAAAAGAATGAAAACACATACAAGCTTAAAAATATATATATACTGTAGAGATATATTATGGTCTAACTTCTGCTTAGAAAGCATATTAAAAGCTTTAACATTTGATCGGGAAAAATACTCGGACAAGAAGTGTTATCCTCAATGCATACAGAAGGACAGGTGCAGTTTTTTGTGTCAAACTCTAGTTCTGGCTACCACATATATAGTGAATGTTGATGAAATAATAAACATACAGACAAAATATGTATGATAATATCTACTTACCATATTTCTTTATTGTCAGCAACAACTGATCAAATATAGATGCTGCTTCACTAGATTCAGGTGGACGCGATCCTTCTAGAAAGGTGAATAATGGGTTTCCGAGATATCTAAAATTAAAATTATATTTTCCTGTTACTATTTATATTATTGTCGTTCAGATTTTAGTGTTAACCGAGCACATCTGCTTCCGCCCACTTCGAGTCTTATGTCTTGTTATGTTATTTCTTTATTCGTTGTTGTTGTTTTTAATCTGAATATTAGGATTTATATTTATATATATAATCAGTCATTTTACATCCATTTTCCTGCTGAATAGATTGCTAAATCGAAAATCATCAAGACAGTAGCAGCTGTCATACAACCTTGTTCTACTTTCGGTTTCTATTGTGATTAATAGTAACTTAAACTTCTAGATTATCATTAACAACAAATCAGGTCTGAAATTTATAGAAGTGTATTTCTTTGTACATATATATGCTTTATTTTCCCTGGAAAAAAATATTACTTTGCTTTAGTTTTTTACTTTGCAGCCTGTAGTGGGCAGAAGGGGATAGGGGTCATTTTTTTTACTTTTATCGTTTTGAAATAGAACCATTCCTAGAATAAAACCTACCACTTCCGTTACTCTTGTTATCAATGAATGCTTTGAAACAAATATAATGCTGCCCCTTCTGTGATTTCATGCCATGGATGTGCTAGACACAAATATAGCTTTCCTTGACTTACTCACAAAAAATCAATTTCAGGTTGTCATTGTAGTAGATATGTGCCTCATTTATGTGATTTTTACATAATATGCAATTTTATTTACAGTTCCTGCAAAATGAATTCCTTCCACACTTGAACACATGGTAAGAGGGTGTCAAGCCACTCAAGGCATTTGGAACAACTGAAACAGGCTTTATGGAGATATTCTTGTCCACTCAGACCAATAAAGAAATGTGATGTAAGGTAATTCAGACAAATCTATACCTTAAATAATATACATCATTAAAATTTATTTCGAGACAGCTAATCTGTATTTTACTGAAACCTGTGCATATGTTGTTGTTTTTTGTTGTTTTTATTTTGTTACATTGCACCGATACAGTTAAGGTTATATTAGTGGCGTCCAGCTTATTATTGGTGAAAAAAGACCTTAGATTTATGTCTGAGCAGAACCAACAGCACACAGCAGGTTAGCTGGAAAACCTTTCCACCTGATAGTTATTGTCCTGACCAGAACCTATGCATTGAAGTGCTATTAGAGGTAGAATGATTTTCTTAAAATACTACAGTGTACACGTTTTTGATGTCATGTGCTGTGTCTCTATCAGTTTTGTCTTACTAATATCTGACATTAAATATAAGCATTATTTTTCATATCTTTGCATGTAAAAAATAATAAAAAGAGGAATCGTATACTGTTATGAATGCATATCTGCTCTTTTTTTTCTATTATAGTGAAAGTCTTCACAGTCTTTTGTCTCACTCATCTACTTTCTGTGCATACCTTTTGTCAAATCTTATGGAAGAGCTTTTCGGTCAACATAGAGGCATTCTGTTTTGACAGATTAAATCTACTACCAAGAGGTTCAGGTAATGCAAAGAAACTTGAATATAAATATCCGATACATATTTTTAAACATTAACACACCTATTGGGAATTTCTTAGTTTTAATAAATGCCATTTTACTAAAAAAAAGTATGTATTTTAATACCACTTGGCTATTGAATGGCACAGAATAACTTTTTCTCAAAATTTGTATTATATTTAAATATATTATATTAATATAAATATCAGATGATTATATATTAAAGGTGGTATCCGACTTTGTCTCAATAAAATACATGTAATATCTCACCCTCTGTTTTCGGAATTTTAGCACAACTTTTTGTATAAACTCACTCTTTAGTCCAAGTAAGGACAAACTTTGAAACTACCTTAATTATTAGTAAATGCAGTCTCTCAGGTAGGAAATGCATGTTAGTATTGATAAGTGGGATGTTGTGCTTCACTTTTCACTTGGCTAGGGGACTTCAGTAACCTGCATTTGCTAGATCTTTTCAGTATAAATAACTTATCTGGTTGTTTGAGAAAAATAATAGTCTAACATTTTGTATACCACCGTTATTTGTATAGGCAAAATCTTTTTAATAAAAATAAACCATAATAAAAACTATAGGTAGGATTGATCCTGCAAAGATTTTTTGTTGTTGACAACTGTCACATAAATCTAGGACATAACGAAATTTTAATATTTTTGTTCTAACTTTGTGTGTTTTGTTTTATATTATCATTGGTGAATGAATAATAAATGTACTTGTCCAGACTAGGACTAGAACCAAAGAGGTTAGGCGGGTGCAACTTTTCATATAAAGCCGCAACCTGTAAAGCACCCTTTTTTTAGTTACCATGACATGAACCATTTCAGAGACAGTTAACCTTTAAATTCAATGCCATGGGCTAGCCAACAGAAGCACAGCTGTCAGGATGGCACTATATCTTTTCATTAATTTGTTAATACTTAAAACATACATGTATTGCTGTGACAAATTAAATTCTGAACTTTGACATATTTATATTGACAAAACAACATATAACAAAAGAAACTTTCCGTCAAAAAAAATAAACTTACATACTTCATCAAGCATATACAAACAATTTAGACAATAGAGTTTCTACATGTACCCAATTTATAATGAGTGTACTAAAATATGTAAACCAGAGTTGCCCTGAAATGAAATGTTAAAACTATATGTCAGCAGTAGGTTATAAGCTCTGCCTGTCAATAAAGTAGGATGTATCAAAATTGAACACACACCAAGGAGACCACATCTTCAATGTTGTTAGTTGTTTTATATGATCTATTTCTCAAAATGTTCTGTTATAATAAAAAAAATATGTTGACATTTAACAACTCAATAGTACATTTTAATATTGACTGGAAGAATTCTGGCTCCAAGATGTGTGCATGTCTCAGAGCAACAGGCACATGCAGAGGCGTCTCTGGGTCAGAGGATTTATCACCGTTGTCTTATCCCTAAAATCATTATAAAAAGACAATTAAGTGCATACTGCATAGGAAACACTATACTTATACTTTTGTTCAAATAGTGATAGTTGATTCTGTTTTTTTTTCTTTCCAATTTGAGGTCCCTTACACTCTTAATCCTTTCCACCATAAGTCTTTGCACAGTCGTCCTCTTTTGTATCTAAGCAACGACTTATTTATTTTATTTTAATTAAATATTATGTCTTTTTCCGTGCAGTTTTGGCAAAAGCAAGCCGTAATAAATACCACTAATTACACATTATTAACAATGGGCGTATTTATGAAAAAGGGGCAGCAAAAATAAAGCCTAAATGGGACTTTGTTTATGATTCATTCAGAATTCGGGTTCTTTGTTTACACGTGGTTACGGTATGTTTACTGCCGATCCATGGAAAACTAAAAGCAGGCAATGCATACACATACAAAGAAGATATTTACCATTAATCCATTTTCAAGTTGATTCATTTTCCGTGGCCTGTTTTCTTCAAATTTCTGTATTATTTGTCAGCTTTATCCTATTGTTTTGCATTCGAAACCCCGATCGGAATTCTTTCTGTGACTCCCGGTGACGGCGCTGCGAAATTGGAAGATATTCGCGCACTTGTCTTAGCAACAGCTGTGTATTTTAAGATTTATAAAGACTACATGGTTTATGCTAAGAATAGGAAAATGTATCTGGTGAATGTGAAAGTGTCTAACAGGGATCTATTGACCAGTCAACTAACAACTCCAGTATAGATTCTACAGTAGGACAGTGATGTCTAGAACAGGTCTTGTGAAAAGTAATATCCAGAAAATTTGTTAATAAACTATCCTCAATTCTTTGCTGCTGGCTAACAACATGCAATTTAGCAGCAAAGGAAAACAGCTAAGCATCATAATGTGTTAATCCTCATAGATTATCTCTGTCGCCGCCAACACAAACAGTTTACTCTCATAATCAGTATGGTAAACGTACATGAAAAAATGCCAAAGGTAGACAAAATTGCAACAGAAATAAAATTGTGTGATTCATGTAGTTTAAAGTAGGCTTATATAAAAAAACTTCATTTTGATATGCTGGTTAGCGATAACGCGATTTTAGTCTCTTCAAGAGATAACACTAATCACACGCGCCTTTTTCCGTGTTTTTGCCACAATGTAAGATAAGACAAATATATAGATGTGTTTATCGTATTTAATTCCATTTTACTTTCTTTTGCATGTAAAATTGTAAATAATCAAGACAAACAGTATATAAAATGGCAAAATTGTGGTATATAGGTATATTTAATATGACTAAAATATTAAAATACCCCACCCACCTTCGCAAGAACTTTTACTATGCATCCTCGCATATATATTTTCAGACTTGTATTTAACATGGAAGCTACAGTAAAAACAAACACACACACTACACAATAATACAAGATTTCTATTTCAATAATTATTATACCTTATACACTAAGAAATCATTTACATATATGCTTACATTATAACAAACATTTGTTTACATGAATGTATTCAGATATGCGCACTTTGCGGGAGTCCCTTTTTTTAAATCAGTAAAATCACATTTAATTTATTGCGAAAATTAGAATTTAATACCTATATACAGTGGCATTCGAGATTTTGTAAACCTACTGTTTAAATTCGTGTTAGAACGCTGTCATAGCTAATATAGATGACATACAAATGATGTTTCAAATAAGCAACTTAATAAATGAACGATACAGGAGTGGCATATCATTATGAAAAATTACGACACGCCATTAACGATATTTTATTCACTGAATCAGTAAACATGTTTCAGAATGTGTTTAAAACAGCGACACAAGTAATAAAAGTACATGTATCGATCTAGCAAAAGGACGGCATGCTTGTGCCGTAAATGACTGATATGCCCCAGCTCTATTGTCTTCAAGTCATCATCAACGTTATCATCAACATCAATTTCCGACAGCTAAGGTAAATTTGAGCAGTTGTTGCCTTTACATGCACCACAACCAGAAGAACAATCTAGGCCAGTTGAGTTTGCAGTTGGAAACGAAGAATATCAAGGCCCTGCAATGGTTCACCACCAAACACGAGTGCCTGGTTGCCTGCATTGATCAAAGAAATTTCATCAGCTTGTTTTGTGAAAATATCTGCGAGATGACGGAAGTGTTCATTTTTCATAAACATATTCAACACAGACGCCTTGCTAACTACAAAAACTCCCGATGTTTTGTCGCAACCTGAAACTGAATACAAGAAGGGCAATGCCCTACACATTTCTGAACCTAATACATTCTTTGTCTTCCCAAAATCTCATATTTTATGTACTGGGTATGACAACCTTCTAATGTCTGATCTAAAAAAGACAGACTTGCACTGCTTTGGGTAGTGATGAACCAACCAGACTAAACTATCTGTGTCCTCACCGATCACAATAACAGGATTCAACACGGCCAACTCAAGGGTTTTCTAAACAACTAGAATGTCAGCATCAGCTTTGACTACATTTTAGATAGGGACATCAAATGTTGTTTCCAATCACCAGTTCTCTCAGCAGCCAGAAACTGTTGAAAGTAAAGTGACCATGTCCATGTACTGAAGCCATAAACGAGATGTTCTATTGTTTGACAAAAGTGTATTCTTCTCATCAAAAGGTTTCGAAATATGGAGAAAAGCATTCGACCTGACAATCTCATTAAAAGATAAATCACCGGATTCCAATTTGTCAGATATCTCAACTAATGAGTCAACCATATTTTCACGACAACTGGGCAAACTGAAGTCAAATGTTCGAACACTGTCTAATTCCATATGATTAGTCTAGTCAGAATGTGATGGCTCTGCTGCTGCTGGCTGATCAGTGTTCACCCTCATTTCCTCACTGTTGACCTCTGAGGTATCGTTAATGTTGTCTACTGTACACTGAGTTGTGTCCAAACTCGACTGTACAGGAGCATTTGTGATTCTGCTAAAAGAAGCTGGTGAAGGGCATTGTCAACCATAAAGTGGCCCTAACAACAGACTTTCCAGACAACATTTGGGTTACTGCATTTGGAGCAAAAACAAGTTCAATCACTTCCTGAAGACCAAACCACATCATTAGGTAACTAATTGCGCCAAGAAAGCTTATTTTAGTATGGAAACCTCCCAAGCTCAAGACAAGTCGTCGAATTGAACTTTCAACATGTTGGCTGTTGACGATGATGCCTTGAAAAATAAAGGCTGATCAATTGTGATAATGGATGTTACACCATATCTTATGGCAAGACCTGAATCAAAACTAAGTGTGGAGTTGATGCAGGTCATGTTTGTTGGGTCCATGTCAATCATGGGAAGAAATGTGACAAGTAGTACACCCTTCTTGAACATTTCAAAGAAACCTGACCAAGAATGAGTGCATGGTTTTACACACCAGGCAATGTTTGAAAATAAATGCTCATGTTGCCAAACATTGTCCTGGTAAGCGTCATATGTACCAAACGACACTAGGCCTGCTTGACAAAAATATCTTGTTAATTTTACCGATACTAACAATTCCATCTGGTGACAGTGGTAGCCGTGGAACAAAACTGCTTTTGTTTCTGCCTGGGGTGGTGGGTGAAATTAAACCCATACCGTGAAATGTGTTGTTACCATCAACAGTGCATGTATTGTGGTTAAGGTTGTCAGCAAAAACTAGAGAAAACTGCCGGGCGAGTATTCTGCAATATTGTCATTCAACTTATACGCAGCACAAGTCTCAAATCTTTTAACTTCATGGTAAGATGTTCAAAACCCTAAGCTTGATAAAGTGTCAATCAAAAATCGACATCCGAACTTTTGGTGCATCTATATACCTAACCCCAGCTATAAGGGTGCAATAATTGCCTATGGGTCTACATGCTAGTATAATAGCCTGACCTATTGAAACAAGTTGTAATGTTGCTACATCAAGCAAGACAAGTAGAAAATCTAGTAAACTTTTTTCAATGAATGAAGCATTGTTTTCAAGAGACTCAACATCAGATGAAAACGGATACATTGTCTTAGAAGTTGACATTTTCATAATGTCTTCACAAATCAGTTCAGCAGCAGTGGACACGATAATATTTTTTTTCATTTGCTGATGACTGTTTTTGTTGTTTTTGTAGGAAGTTATGAAGAATGGATGATGCTCCTGACTTCAAGGCTACAATATCAGGTTTTCCTGGTTGGCTACTTATCACAATGTCATCACCAAAGTATTCAAGTAACTTTCTTTTAAAGTGTTTGACATTGTACACATTTCTATATCCACATGATGCTTCCATCAGAGACGCTAATGCATTTATGGTTACCGTATTGTTTCCTAAACTATTTACAAGAACTAACACATGCTGAAATGCACGGTGTTTTCTGGTCTTTAAGAGGTTCCATCTTTTGATCTGGGCACCTTTGAATCAACTGTAGTTTAGTAGCATTTAGGAATTTGGCGACCTGTTCTAAAATTAGTACTGCATGACTGGTGATAAACTGTGTCTCATGCTGGAAGGTCAATAACATTTTCCAGTCGACTTAGAATGTCACATGACCAGGCGTCATTCCTCTCATTACATTTAGATGTAATTGTTTGTTTTTTGTAAATCTTATGTTCTCACTGGAAAACTAACAACAAACAAAACATTTTATTAAATGATTAGAAAAAAAGCCACAAGTTTTCTTTACCTTGGTAAAATGCTACACTTATGTAATAATATTAATAAAATGTAAAATGTTTGGGTGGGTTTATGTTGTATTCATTTTATTTCAATCATATTTGTTTGCTTTACCAATCTTTCACACGTACGTATTTACATGTCTATTTTAAGGACAATGTTAATTATAGGCATATTGTGATTAAAATGTTTTAACAATATAGTGGTGTGGTTGATACAGCAAATTTTCTCGTAGAAGTAGCAAGACAATATTTTGAACTTGTTTGCATTTTATTTAAAACATTTCTGTACTTACTAAAAAGTTTGACTTTTATACATGCCGTTTTTATAATTATTTATCAGTTTCACCACATGCATATGCTACGGTTATTCGAAATTAAAAGCTGCGTTTCTGTTGATATTCCCCACCTCAGAGATGGGAGTTACATTCCTCAACTGTAACACAATGATTGATATTTCTGTATCGCTTTTTTCTGGCAAAATCACGGGACAAAATAATAACATCTAACTACACATATGTTAATAAATAAGTGTGCTTTACTTTTAAAAGAATGCTACATTTATGTAAATAATACTACATTAATACCGATAATAAAAAAGAACAACCTCTTTCTTGTGAATTTTTTGCTTATTTGCTTGAAGCTTTAGGGAAAGTTCTTTGCTGCTTGACATAACAAAATGCCCTTCACGTATGATGACTTGGTCAAATTGCTTTTTTATATATTATGGTATTGTTAATAAAAATTACAATTTGTTGAATAAAATGATGGAATCTAATACAACCTCTGATCTCAAGATAATATGTGAGCAAGCTCTCCTCCAAATATTTTGTTGTTTTGGGTTCCGAAACTCAGACAGATTTAAACGGACGTGAAGGGTATTCATATTATACAGTAGAATACAGGAGAAGGTTACATGCTTTCTACCTTTAATGGCACGTAACACAAATTAACAGAACGACGAATATTTTTTCGCTTTTAGAAGTAAAATGTGCATCGACTTTTTAAAGTGCGAGTATCCTGAACGCTTCTGTAGAGATAGCTCGTCTGGTAAAAACAGTCGATAACATAATTAAGAACACGCGTTCTTGCATTTTTATAAAATCACTTTGTTATATATAAATTATATGCATAAAATATTGGCATTATTTTCAAAATACACGTAACATCAATAAAAATGTCAAGGCTTGTCAAAGGCGGTTGACCAATATTGTGGCGGCAGGCCTTCACCTTCATCCATTAGATATACTCGCTTCACCAGTCTGTAATGGTGTCACCGCCCACGCCACGGAATGTTTCCTGACCTAGCCACCTGGTTGCTTCCCTTGACAAAGCATCCCAATCCCACGGTACTGGAGTGCTGTAGACGTTGTTGAACGGGTTGCAGGGGTCGATGATGTATGGGTTCCCGGGGCCTGGACTGAAATAGTTTTGACAGATTGCAATTACTGATACTTCCGCCTATTTTATGATTAATATGCAACAGAAAAATAGCAATAAACCTGATTAGTTCTATGGTTGAATGTATTTATAAAGATTAATAATTTGTATACGTTTGGTACCATACTTGTCTTGAACTTTAACTCTTTTGTCAGTATTGCTCTTTAGTACCTGTTTTGGTAGGGATAAACACAAAGGAAGTCTTTGTTACCATTATAGGTTTATGACCTCCATTCCCGCATGCAAAGGAAACCACTTGCGTTGCTTTCTGATAAGACGAGCTTCAATCGAGAACTGGTTGCTAGAGCTTAATTACTGAAGTCTACTCAAGAGTATCAAAACAAAACGCCAGCAAACTTACATCTGATCAAAAGCAGTGGATCCGCCAAGGTCACCAGGGAAAATGACTCTAAACGACTTGTGGCGGGTCAATGACGTCAGTACAGCGTGGGCAGCTCGTTTCATATCAAAGGAGTACGGTCGACCCGCGCGGCACCATGCGTTGATAATCACTAACTCCAGAACGTAGGATGTTGGCAGATTGAAACCAGTGCTCTGACCAAAGATTTAAATGAAATAAACAATTTGAAACATAATTCAAACGATAACAGTACTGGCTAATACGTTAAGATTACTAGATTAAAAGGGGATCTGAAAAGGATCTGGCTGTATCACCCCATGGACACAGGCAGGTCGAAGAAGTCGACACATGGTTTCTGTTAAATAAACATGATTAATATTTAAAAGAAAATACCGTAAGATAGTGATCCATCTTTGTCATTTATTATTAAACCACTCTCTATAAGACACATTATGAAGACACAGTATGTTTCACTTTAGGTTAGGAAAAATGTATGTGTTTCTACATTTAAATTAACTAATGGTAAATGCTTGACCATTTGTAACGCTCCTCTGTTTGCCTAATTCCCGCCTCCCGTCCTCGCCCTTCCATTTCTATATGTCTATTTGGACAAGAGCGACCAATGATGTACATTTATTTATATTTACTGTTAAATTGTTCACTTACTAGAAACTTATCTTTTTTCCAGTACTTTATCAAGCGTATCAGGCTTTTCAGCTTGGTCGGTAAGCTAGCATAGAGGTTCATCTGAAGCACCGAGAGACTGGCAGAGTAATACCTTCTTAAGTCGGTTCGGCTTGCCATTTCCTGGAACACCTCGTTCTTTGTTTCTTAAAATCAACAAACCGTGTACATGTTATTTAAAGCAGCGACATTTTTGTTTGCTTGTTTATTTGTTGGGATTATTGTCCATAAAAGATTCTTCCACTGAAGTATTTTTGCTACTGTCTTCTCTCTGTATAATATGTGATTAACGCCTAGTACGATACTGCGCCATGTGGCATTATTATGACACCGGGCAGACCAGTTGAAGAATTACCCTTATATTTGTTTGAGCGTTAGCAAGGTAGGCCACAACCGCGTCTCGGTTTTGACCCCGAGGTCTCCTACCTTGTAGAACCACATCTCTGCTTATTGCGCTACATGGACCAGTTGTGTGTTTTTTACCTAAGTCAAATTTTGGCATACGTTCATGATACAGACAACCACAGGATCCAGACTGCATGCGTATTTAAAAAACTGCGCTACTATGTCCTTATTTATCTGGATAATTATCTTACGTGTACACATGTCGTATATAACTGCAGTTCAGGGATATACGAGGTCGTTGTGCTCAAAACGGTCCAATCTAGCTTAACACGCGTTGTGACACTATCTAAAGATAACAAATCTTAGAAGGGTGGCATGTTCACAAATATTCCATCGACCTGAGGTAATATTGTATAAAATTGTACACTGTACACAAATTATATATGCAAAGGTGAAACATTTAAACAAGGAAATATTACCAAGTCTTTTGAGCATTGTAACATATACCAAAAAAAGACAAAGGTATTCACATGCAAGCAAAATGTTAAAGTAAGAAATATATATATATGGCTCAGTAAACCCAAGAGTTACATGGAACGGTCAGTCGGCGAAAGGGACAGGCTGTGGTTCTTAAACAGGTTTTACAGTGCTTTAACGCCGCAAAACCGCTTATAAATACATGTGCTTTTAACTTCGCACTTCTGAAGGCTTTTCAAATGCAAGCAATGAAAGGAAACCCGATAAATTTGAATAAAAATGTCCAAGCCTTATCGTTGTTGTTTTTAAGGTATGACGTCATTAAAAGTGCTGACGTTGCTGAATATTAATGTCCACATTTTTATTTAGAAGAGAAAGTATACAAAGTTGTTAAAATATAGATAATTGTTCAAATCATAGTTTGGAGTTGCTTCTAGTTGAAAAATAACACTATATTATGTAGCACCGTACAAAACCATACTTGACGAAGTTAGTCGATGAAACTGAAGAGACACAGATGTATGTATTTAGAGTGTAAATTGTCAAAATAATAATACACTGTAGAAGATATTTTCTCACGAATGCAGCACTTTTCAGGAATGAAAATAGTTAAATGTGCCGATAAGCGACAATGTTCCTGCATATTTCGCCGGACACCTTCTAAAGAACCACCGGATAAAAGTATTTTTTCAACAAAGATATTCCGTAACTCCACCGTCCATTTTACTATTTTGGTTTGCAACGACTATAACTATAAACAAGACAACATTGATGCAAAGCATCAAAGGAAGCCGTCGACGTCGTGGACAACAATGAAACATTTTTTGCCTGATAAAACAGAGGAAAATAGACCAACAAACAGCAAAAATCCTTTTTGTTATTAAAAAATTTAAAATGCCGTCCAATTTTCATGTCTCAAAATTGTATGCAGTAACGAATTATCTATGGACGCACGGGAAAAGGTCCGAATACAAACAACAGAATATATCATAGTATTTGACTTGTATATAGTGCATCGTTATAACAAATTCAATTTAAAATTAAATAAATTATACATACACATATGGCACATTAACAATTTCATGTAACCGGTAATAATATGGCAACATTTAAAAAGACAATTTTATTGAAATCGCCGCAATTCACATGTTTGCAGAACAACATGGCGCTATCCTATAGAACCTTTCCAGGAACGATTACATATAGACGCCGCGTGGCGATGATAATTTTGAACAGTTCTCAAGAAACATGTACGTTCATACTTTCAAATTGACATCTTTTGAATGAAGAGGTAAGTGTAATACATACGTGCATATGAATTTAAATTTGTTTTAAAGGTATACAATTGGGTACCTCATCGTTCAAGGCAGTAATACCGCGTAAAACGCATCATCTTAGCTAGCAAGCTGTGTCAGTAGAAATGCATGGACAATTAATTTGAATAGCCGTTCATCAAAAATAATTTAATCTCCAAAATGAAAAAAGTAATTTGTTAGTATTACACTAACAACCTCCGTATAAAAATAAATAATAGGAAGAAAATCGTTCCTTACTCAGTCCGATGACATCAACTGCAGGCAGAACATCGGCAGAATTTGTCTGGCCCATGCCGTTTTGTATATCTATTTTTACAGCAAACGGCGTCTTTCCAGTGACCTTAATGTTCGGCTGCATGCTCAGGTATTTTTCAAGCTCATTCGAAATTTTAGGTAGATCCTTTCACCGAGTTCTCTGACGTCCGTATAATCTCGCAGCATCACCACAAGGTCAACATCCGACTTGTTAAGCACGGCCGTCCCTTTACCAAGTGAGCCACCCTTCAAATTTATAGCAAGAAAAACATTTATACAAAACATAAAAACACTTTGAAAGATTTATATGAAGGTATTAGTAAGGCGACCCGAAAAAAAGTCACAATGTCCTTAATTGCTAGGTATAAGAGAAAGATCTGTTGTGTTTAATATTTAACTGAATGGAAGCATTAACAAAATAACTCAGAAACCATATTGTGCTTGCAATCTGTTGACTCAACACTAACGTTGATGCAATAACCATCCCTGCGTTAACACTTTTATCTTTATTAGATATTGGCTCTACACTCACCAGAAGCTCTAAACACCACTCTTGTTTAATATATATACTACATGTACTAAAACTGATTAGAATAATAGTAGATGAATAGGGACCAATTGCCTATATTATGAGATCGCCGTAGTTACATTATCATATAGCCATAAGAGGTAAAAAAAGAAATAATTGCACTCAAAGAATTGTCAGGATGCATGTCTGTGAATGTTTAGTAATTAAAGCTCGTCACTGGATCACTGCCGACTGTTTGAGACTGCTGAGGTTTTCCGTAATGAAAACTGGTAGAAGAACCAGTATGTACGCGAGTTAAATAAGTGTAAAGTTATCCATTTTAACTGCAAACCAGTGAAAATATAAACGTGTGTTATTTTGAATAAAGATCCATTAATCGGTAATACTTCAGACCGCACCTTCGACCCAGCTGGAGATGTATTCACTTTAACAATTACAACAGTCCTTTAAGGAGCATAGAAGATCACATTCCATGTAGCATAAAGCCATTTAACTCTATACATTTTAATATAATTGCTAATACAACAAATTAAGGATTTAAAATTAATCAACAACTAAAGTCAGATAATTTCAGGCAAAGCGTTATTATATTGTTTGTATACTTATTTGTTTTTGTTTTCAGTTTCTTAATTAGTTATTTATTCGTTCAGAATAACTGAACATTCTGCTATTTTCCTGTGTTGTACAACCGAAAATCCAAAAGATTCGCGAACCTCAAATCCATGTAAATTACTATATTTTCTTTCTAAGTTAACTAAGTATGATCCCACAACATCGAAAGGAATTAACAACAAACAAAATCAATTATATAAGGGAAACAAACTTTACTAAAATCGAATTTCTAGTATAAGGAATCTCGAATCAACATCCTCAAAATACTATAGGCCTACCTTTCATATGTGCAAATAATAAAAATAGTGCGAAATCCATTCGCGATATGTAGATCTTGGTTAGCACCAAATATGTATGACAACAGGTTTAACTCTAACACTAGTTTAATCATTTGCATATTTTAGAAATAATACACGTAAAATATCATGCATATGAACAATTTACTGAAATGATCCACAGATTGATTGCTGTACCAGGGACTACTTTGTAAGTGTACTCATATACGCGCTTGTAGTTTTGTACCAAATATGCCGAGTAAATGGATAGTAGCAAGCTATTTGGATCATTGGATCATCATTGCTATCTATTTGACAGGTGAGGTGAGACAGCTTCATCTTCTGCATTTCTTATACAACCACATTGCTTGTATGGTTATTTGCCTTTTATAGATGATTAATTTCTTTATAATTTACCTTTATCACACGTCTGGGTCGGAGGCTGTCAGGGGTATTATTCTGGAGTACATGGACCAGTTGGTCCACAGCACTGTTACAGGCGCTGAGATACCGTGCCGTGGGTTGGATAACATCTGCTATAAATGTGTCCAGCTGATTTCCGGGCTGATCATAAAGTTTATTGGAAGCCGGTGACATTTTTGTTGCCTGCAAATATCAACATATTTTACTGAACATCTTATCAGGCAAGAACTCTAATGATTACGCCTACAGCTTTCTAAAGCTTTCTAGTTTAAGAACTAGTACATGGTTGAGATACTATACTCCCGATCATTCTGAAACCTAGTTAGTTTCAGAAGACATATGTTTTTATGTGCTAGGTTCTGTGGGTACGTACCAATTCAGAAAGGTGCTTTATGTACACATTAGCCTAGAACGATTCTTCAGGCCTACAATCATCGGGAAGGTGCTATGTGATTTCTGTATTCTATCAAGGTTCTAGGGGTACATACCAATCCAGAAAGGTGATGTAGCGGTACGTACCAATTCAGAAAAGTGTTTTATGTACACATTAGCCTAGAACGATACTTCAGACCTACAATCATCGGGAAGGTGCTTTGTGATTTCTGTATTCTATCAAGGTTCTAGGGGAGCACACCAATCTAGAAAGGTGCTGCAGCGGTACGTACCAATTCAGAAAGGTGCTAGGGGTCCACAATAATCCCAATGGTGCTGTTGGTACTCAACAATCAGGAAAGGTGTTGTGGATACGGACCAATCTAGAAAGTGGACCCAACAATCAAGACGATGGTTAGGAGAACCAGCAATAATCGAGAAAGCTGATGAAAATGCTAACACATCCAGAATGCTGAACTAGGATCTCACTATGCTGAAATCTGATCAGATACTCACCAATCCAAAATGATTAGAGTAGACAGAATTCCAGAAGGAGGATGAGAATATTTTTTAATCCAGCAAAATCATGAATGTCTTCGGTGAACCAGAAAGCTGACACAGCTACTCACATATCTATATAGCTTATGAAGATACTAATCCATTCAGAAAGCAGATGAAGATATTCACCGATCCTGAAAGCCTATTAAGATACACTATGACTATGAGTACACTCACCAATACACAAAGCCGGCGAAAGTACTCAGTGAAATAGAAAGCTGATGAAGATACAGATCGAGCCACCGGACCTGGTGGCACAATAGGTAGAGCGTCGACTCCATTTACAGGAGGCTCCGGGCTTGAAGTCGTTAAAATGGCATTAGAATAGCTAACGCTCAAGCAAATATAAGGGTAGTTCCACGACTGGTTGGCTCAATGTCATGATGATGTAACTGGGTGTATTATCATACCAGGTGTTCACGGCATGCTATACACACTGAAGGCAGCACTATACAAGTGGACACAGATAACTAAATTCCTGTTGCCGCGACGATAAACCCAATAAACAAACATTTCGATCCAGAGAACTGAAAATCACAAATTCAATAGGCTGGTGATGTTTGGAATATTTTTTACCAGCAAGTTAAAGAAAAAAACTCGAATCAATAAAGGTAATAAGGTTACTGACCCAGAAGGCTCATTACGATACTCGCCAATCCATCTGGTATGAGCATAACTTTAATCAATGAAGATGCTGAAGACACTCACCGTCACTGACAGATGATATAGAAACTCACCGCCAAAGAAAGCTTACGAACGTACTTAAGGTCCCAGATGACTGATGAAGATAGTCACCAACTCAGTAAGCTGAATAAGATAATAAACGTCCCAGAAAGAAGATGCAGATACTTTTCGACCCAGACGGCTGATGAGGACACTCGTTAATAGAAATCTGATGTAGATACTCATCAATCAAGAATGCTCATGATGACACTCACCGATCTAGAAAGCTGTCAAAAATACTTTCCAATCTAGAAGGCTGATAGAGACAATCACTTACCAGAATGCTTATGATGATACTCACAAACATAACAAAGATGATAAAAAATACCCTTGTGGCATATTCCACTTCATCAGCACTGGTCTGCAGAAATTACTATCAGTGTAAACTGTCTAGTAGCGACCCTTAAGGTATGATTCTCTTACTTTGTTGGCTTCAATGAAATTTCAAAATAGTTCTTAAGTCAACTTGAAAGTATTTTGTGATTAATGGTGTAGCGGTCTTCTCATCAAGTTAGTCACATGTTCTTTTGACTTAAGTAAGCAGTTTTTGTTCAGTGAATACTTTTGTAATACCCCATTTACACCAAACTTATTCTTACTACGTTCTGAAAAATGTAGCAGAACGGGACCAATCTGTTTGCAAACGGGAGTGGACGTAGTAGGAACGTTTTAAAGACCGTTTCCGAACTTAATGGACGAGCTCAGACGGGTTTGAACGGGAATGGTGTTTCAGAAGTTCGAACATGTTCAAAAATTCCTGGACGCCATCCCGTTTGTCCGTGACAACGTAATTAAAACGGAATAGACGTACTGCCAACGGAATTGCCGTACTAAGATCGTATTAGGAACGTTCTTTGACATGATGAGAACGGGCATAGTCCGGTAATACGTGTGCACTTCGACCGAATTTGTTTGCGGTTCGTTCATCTCGTTCACAGACAGGCTTACTTCGACCGCAGTACATCCTTAGCGCATTGCTGTTCAGTCCCAACTTAAACAAACAAACTTAGAATGTCGAAACACATTTGCAACACGTTTTCATACTGTTCCCAAAGTTCGCAGTTTGTTCAAAGTACGCTCTTTACGTTTTTAGAAGGTTTATTTCGTCCTCACGCAGCTCTTACAACGTTTTTGCCGTTTGCAGAACAATCAGACAAGGACTAGTCTAAATACTGGCCGTTCGTCAGTAGCTCATCAAGTGGAAATTATGTATGTTATTAGAAACATGGATAATTTTGCAGTTGTGATTGCTTTAAATGTTAAGCTTCGTACAAATTATGTTTGAAGCAGATTGAGAATACAATGGACTGGTATAAAGGGATAGACAAAGAAGAAGACAAAGAGCTTATTGGGTAAAACCTTGGTTAACACCAGAAAGAAAATTAGCTGTAGGACATTATCATCAGCTGATGGAAGAGCTCCGCCTAAATAACCAGGAGTCATTCTACAACATTCTGAGAATCACCCCACCAATGTTTGACTTCTTCAACGCATCATCCGTTTTATAGGAAAGGATGACACAAACTACGGAAAGGTGTTGGAACCAGGTATGCTACTTGCTATAACTGTGTATGACATTTGGCAACCGGTAATTCGAATGGCAGTCTTCAGTATGATTTTCGGGTAGCCAGGAGCGCAATCTGCTTATTGGTGAGAGAACTTTCAATGCAAGTTTCGAACTTCAGGTCACCGGAGAAATTGCCTCGACATATCGAAAGTTGAAACAAATGATGCGCATGGAATTTATGGATTTAGCAATAAACCGTCAGGATGCGTGTGACATGTCTATCACATTGGTGTTTGATGGAGCAAATGTTATCATACCGGACTTTTTATATCTAATGTCCCAGACGATAGTAGGATAAAGAATCATTACATAACAGTGCATTAACGGTTATAACAGAGCATATAGAACATATAGAGTAATTAAACAACAGTTCATACTGAGTGATAACAGAAATGTGCATACAGAGTGATAACAGACCAATTCATGTGTCGTGTTCACAGAACAGTTCGTAAAAGTTAATAACATAGCAGTACATGTAGAGTGATCACAGAACAATACATGTAGGTTTATCACAGAAAATTGCATATAGTGTGATCCCAGAACAGTACATATAGAGTTATCAACAGTAATTATATATTCATCACATAACCGTTCATATAAAGTCATCACAGAACCGTTCATATATAGTTATCACAGAACAGTGCATATAGAGTGATCACTGAACAGTTCGTAAAGGTTTATAACAGAAAGTGCATGTATCTTTATCATGGAACAGTACATATAATGTGATAATAGAACAGTACATTTAATGTGATAACATACCAGTGCATATATAATGATCACTGAACAGTTCATAAAGAGTTATAACACACCAGTGCATATATAGTAATAACAGAACAGTGCATAAATAGTGATAACTGAACAGTACATATAAAGTAATCACAGAACAGTAAATACAGAGTGATCACTGAACAGACGGACGGACGGATGGATGGACGTACGTACAGACAGACAGACAGACATAGATAGATAGATTTCGGGTTTTCGGTCATTTTAATTACGTACTAGTGCATTGTATATGTCTCTGTGTTGGTGTGTGTTTGAATGAACTTCACATTGGAGGTGTACATAAAAGTAGTCGATGTTTGGAGAGGAAAAGACATATTTCCAAATATAGTTCCGCATTGAACACTTCATTGTAATGTGACCTTTTAATATCCATTTTTTCTGTTATGAACTTAATATTATACACTTTATTATACTTCCGTTATTGCTACTTTGGATATACAAACAACATAGACTTGTTCAAACTTAGTTGGATTTATGAATAGTAAATAAAATTAGTTTATCCATTTATGTCTTCCTCTGACGGTATTCTGACAGTTGCCTATATATTATGAGCCATGCCTCCAGAAAATCCTGATGGATAACCTGGTAGTAGTACATAAAATTGTAAAGCTGATATTGATACTAATCAATCATATAATCATAGCAAATATGCTACACTGCATAAGTATTGTAAAGTTATTTTCGTTGTTTTAATCTTCAAAGAGTGATTCTTTAGAAGTGATTTATCATAAGCTGATGTCTTACGTCTTACCTGGGCGCTGAAGGTGGCGAATTTATGTACAATGGGCATGCTTTGACCTGCAACAGTAAAAATAACGAATCGCGTTTACCTTCCATTATAATAATCATATCAGATTCCAGAAGTAGGCATTCTTTGGCAAAATTTGATCGTTCTTAAGAAACATATTTCTTAACTCAATTCCCACTAGTATTCAAGAGACGAGACAATATAGATTTATCACTTATCATTATTATAACCTGTGTGTTTTCTTGGAATCCGGTTAGCTATTTCTGATTGCGTGACGGCTTTTTTATTTCTCGATGAAACGCAGTTTGCTTTTTCCTCATTTATATTAAATGAACTAGCAATGACATGTTCACACAATCGGTAACTAGTATAGCGCTACAAAAATGACAAAGTAAACAAAAACCAAATAAGAGGTTAACAAATTGTACTGTTTTAGATCTGCCTCAAAACTGGTACTTTCATTTCCAAAATACCCGAACAGAAGGTTTGCAAATTTCACAGAAAGATACAAAAACCCACATGCAATACTTTATTTCATTATTTTATTGACCCCACTCTTGCAAAGAAATTAACTTTCATTCCTCGTCAGAATCGGAAAATTGTTTTTGTTTTCTTATATACATCTTATAAGTTTTAAAACATATTCAAGCATGTTTTGCCAAAACAGTGTAAGAAAATAACTCATTCTAACGCGTGATTTGCAAGAAAAAGTAAACCCGCAGCCAATTGTAAGGTCTTTTCGCGAAAGTAAATATACTGAAAACAAAAGGTTTAGGCGGTGTTCACATGTGCACGCGTCCGCACATTCGCGCCATCATCCGCGCAACGTCATCCGCGCACCTCATCCGCTCGGGGTGTTCACATGTACACGCGTCCGTAATCGGTCAAATGTATTAATTATAAAAAAAATTTCACTTCTACTCTGGAGTACACTAATAAGAATGTCTCTTAGTACGAGGCTATATGAATTTCAGTTTGAACATTTACTTACTTTCGGATTTTTTGTAGCGATTAGAGGACACACACAAGAAAATGAAACGTCGCTTTTGGATATGAGATATAATTAAAATGAGAACAATTTGGTTTATACTACCATTTAGTGAAAGAAATGGAATAATGCGAAGAAGAATTTCCAATGCACTTCAGGTTTACAAAGCAACAATTTGGATACGTTTTGCATTGTATTGCTGGTGCAATATTGCTGGTATCAATTGTTTCCGCTGTTGACTTCCAAGTATTTTTGTTATATCGGCGTTTTTGTAGTCTGGTAGACTTGGGTTGTACAAGTAATCACGTTGACGCTCCAATTCTATTATTTTCTCGCTAACTTCATACGAAATAAGCTTTTGCTTCGACATGTTGTTGTGTCAATCTGCTATCCGCGTCTGTCCGCACACGTCAAAAAATCGAGCAGTGAGCGATTCAAAAGCGGGCGCGGATGACGTGAGCGAATGGCGGATGGCGTGTGCGTATACATCTGAACACTAATATAAAATATAATATAATGAGAGCGTTTTTTAAAATTTCTTGACGCGGATGACGGGTGCGGAAGCGGATGACGTGTGCGGACACATGTCAACAACACCTTAGACTGTAAGTATAGAACTGTCCTAACTTTACAAAAGGTTTCCTCGTAAGCTTAAAATCAGAGACAACATGTGTCGGACGTGTGTGTCTTATGAGCTGTGATATCTCGCCGAATTTTTGAATTGAAAATCTGGTGTCTATTGCGGCCGGTCACAAATTTATTGTCTCGCTAGATTTAGCAAAAATAAACACTGTACAAGATCCAGAAAAAAACAAAACAACGCTACATGAGGACCACTTCAGCCTGGCGCAATCGTTTAATGACAGGACCTAAATTAGCAGTTTGCTTGAAAAATGTCACGGGAATGCGGATATCCGTCAAAACTGTCAGAAATCGACATACAGCAACTGGCCTACGTGCTTGGCGACTATACTTTAGAGTGCCGCTATCATGCTTCATCGTAGAGATCGCGTAAACTGGGTCCGGCAACACTTAAACTCAATCGGAACAACCTCGGATTATTCACGAATCATCTCTCGGATGTATTTAAGTAGTCGGATCACCTTGGCCATTTTCCCTAGATGGGGCTGCTTTTGTGACAGACGTCAAAACAAAGATGGCAGCTCGGATGACAGCTCACTACTGTATGGAGCCTGTAAAACTTCAATTTGTGGCGGCTTAAATTTTAAATCATCCAAGTTTAATTTACCCAGCGCAGCAGACATGCAGCTGTCAAACGATGCCATTGTTCATGTTTTGTGCCAACTATATTTTAGGCATATTCTTCTTCCGAATTCCGGCGAACAAAACGATCGTGGTTTCAGTAAGTATCATTGCAGGAGGTACACACGAGGGATGATTGTCCCAAGGACGGAAATACCCAGGAATTCCGATTGACTTAAACTGGACACGACAGCAGTAGTCTAGAGTCATCTTCACCGACAAGTCACGTTTTAAAGTCCGAGTGTCAGAGTGAAGGCTGCGTGTCTGGAGGCGTAAAGGAACGCGTTTTGACGCCGACAACGTCATCGAACGTAATCGTTTCGGAGAAGGCAGCGTAATGGTTTGTGGAGGCATTTCCTTGTGTGGCCTTACTGAACTGGTTACAATTAACGGAAACCTTACAGTAATGAGATATCGTGAGGTCTGTCATTGTGTCATACGTCAGACAGGGCAATGCTGACGCCATACAAAAGGAAAACACTAGAACCCACACTGCCAGACTAACACTAGAATTTCTGGAATAGAACGATAAAAACGTGCTGGACTGGCCATGCAGATAGCACGACTTATCACCCCCATCGAACACCTCTGGGATTACCTAGGACGAAGGGTATGTCAGCGTGGTGACGTCACTAACGTCATGGAACTTGAGCTGGCCTGCACAAAGAATAGCATACACTTCAACAGCGCGTCATCAGTAAACTAATTAACATTATGAGAATGTGTTGTTTTTATGTTTCAGCAAGGGACGGGAGATACGATAGATTTTGAACTGTTCCATATTTTTAAAAGTGGCCGTTTCGTGAAACGTCAGGCAACTGTGATGAACACGTTTTGTATTTCATGAATTCTATATAACATATAAATTATATTATTCTTGAAATCTAGTTATATCTTGATACCGAAACCTCCCAAGAAGCCACCACGTACGATCTAGAAACACAACATTTTCGGGAGCAAGCCTCCGGACCGCCCTAGCTGCCATGCGTACATATCAGACCATGCCTAGCTACGCCACTGTACAAGTTAACAAAACTGCCTTGCGGCACAATCTGTAGTTTCCAAAGCTAACCATTGCTCTCACTGCGAGACAATTTAGACCAAAAGACCAGTGGTGCTTGTATTGAGGCCAGTATATGGAAGAAATGGTCAATGAGCCAGGCAATTGGGCGGACAGACATTAATCTCAGGCGCCAAGGCATTGTGGGAACAACAAACGTAGGTACTAGTAGTCGCTAGAGCTGGAAGATAACTATACACCCGGAGATGAGGAAAGAACAAAAACAGTCAGCAAAGGCAGTCAATGTTGGGGCATATGGATCATTGACAGAGTGGAATGTTCATCTAAGGAAGTGTTCCTGGAAATACCTCGGGGTAATATATATGAGCCACACCAAGTCAATTACCTCCTTCGTGCTGTCAACGACGTGCTGCCAACTATAACAAACATTCTTCAGTCAAAGACAGGTAATGAGGATTCATGGCCATTCGTGTGAGGCATGTGGTGCCTGATGTCACAACTTGTCATCCTTCTCAATCTAAATTATTAGGATAGGTTTGCTACAGGTGTCGGCATGACCTGGTCCTTTAAATATCAGCTCATGCCTTGGAGAAAGAGAGAAAGAAAGAAATCAGTGGAATCTCTAATATATTATAAGCTATGGTGAGAAAACACGCGCACCTGTTGCGACCACGCGCATTCTACATTAAATCAAACTGTGGGAGGACGTCTGTTTATTCTGCTCCAGTGGTTCTATTCAGACATGTGTCTCGTGTCTTCCTTCACAAAAAAGGTGAACGCCGAAAATGACCACAATTGTGTCGCTTAGATGTGAGAAGAAAATGAACACCTATTTGCATCGAAACATTCCCGAACATTGTTCAGTTGCATCCCATTTGACTTGACAGAAGATTGATATGGACACAAACTCAAAAATAAATTCTTTAACAATGGACCATACAACATAACGAGGTTGTAGCCTACCTGCGTGGACTGCCTGTATGTGTCTTTGGCAGTGAGCATCTGCTAAGAATGGCTCGTTGCAATGGGGACAAAATGCACCTGCTCTGTTGTGAACCCTGTGCACATGCCGACGCCTTGTTTTATTTTGTCTAAACGTTTCTTCGCAATACATACACTTCCTGACCTGTAGAAGAAAAGATTAAAATAATTAATAACACAAGGGAAATATGATGTTTCATAAAAAAGTGTTAAACAAATCAACAATTTGTGACAAAACTGCGGTAAAATGTCGAGGTTGTCGAAAAAAAGACTAAACACAAGCATTGTAAAGTGATAACAGAACAGTGCATATAGAATGATAAATGGACATTGGATATAGATTAATCAAAGAACATATAGTTATATATTAATCATATAGTTTGATAACAGAATAGTGCATTTAGAGTGATCACGGTACTGAGGGATCTAGAATGGTCACAACACAGTGCATACAGAGCGATAACAGAACAGTGCAGTTAGAGTGATAAGAGGACAGTGCGCATAGAGTGATCACGGAACAGAGGCATCTAAAATGGTCACAAAACGGTGCATTTAGAGAGATAATAGAACAGTGCATATGTAGTGATAACAGAACCGTGCATATAGACTGATAACAGAACAGAGCATACAGAGTGATAACAGAACAGTGCATATAGAGTGATAACAAGACAATGGATATAGAGTGATAACAGAACCGTGCATATAGAGTGATAACAAGACAATGGATATAGAGTGATAACAGAACCGTGCATATAGAATGATAACAAGACAATGGATATAGAGTGATAACAGAACCGTGCATATAGAGTGATAACAAGACAATGGATATAGAGTGATAACAGAACCGTGCATATAGAGTGATAACAAGACAATGGATATAGAGTGATAACAGAACCGTGCATATAGAGTGATAACAAGACAATGGATATAGAGTGATAACAGAACCGTGCATATAGATTGATAACAAGACAATGGATATAACGTGATAACAAAACAATGCATACAGAGTGATAACGAAACAGTCTATATAGATTGGTCACAGTACATATTTAGTGATCGATGAAAAGTATAGAACAGTGCATAGAGAGCGATCAGTGAAAAATGCGTATAGAGCGATCACAGAAATCTGCATATAGAGCGATAAAGATCAGTACATATATAATGATAACAGAACAGTGCATATGAGCGATCACATACCAGTCCATATAGAGTAATAATAGAACAGTACATATAGAGCGATCACAGATCAGTCCGTATAGATTAACAGAACATTGCATATAGATTGATAACAGGACATTGCGTATAGATTGATAACAGGACAGTGCGTATAGATTGATAACAGAACATTGCGTATAGATTGATAACAGGACAGTGCGTATAGATTGATAACAGAACATTGCGTATAGATTGATAACAGGACAGTGCGTATAGATTGATAACAGGACAGTGCGTATAGATTGATAACAGGACAGTGCGTATAGATTGATAACATAACAGTGCATATAGATTGATAACAGGACAGTCCGTATAGATTGATAACAGAACATTGCATATAGATTGATAACAGGACAGTGCGTATAGATTGATAACATAACAGTGCATATAGATTGATAACAGGACAGTGCGTATAGATTGATAACAGAACATTGCGTATAGATTGATAACAGGACAGTGCGTATAGATTGATAACAGGACAGTGCATATAGATTGATAACAGGACAGTGCGTATAGATTGATAACAGAACATTGCGTATAGATTGATAACAGAAGAGTGCATATAGAGTGATAACGGAACAGTGCACAAAGATTGATAAGAGAACAGTGCATATAGATTGTTAACGGATCAGTGTATGTAGAGTGATCAAATAACAGTGGTTATAGACTGAAAACAGAACAGTGCATAGAGAGTGTTAACGGAACAGTGCGTATAGATTGATCACAGATCAGTGTATATAGGGTGATAACAGAACAGTGCATATAGATTGATCACAGATCAGTGTATATAGGGTGATAACAGAACAGTGCATATAGATTGATCACAGAACAGTGTATATAGGGTGATAACAGAACAGTGCATATAGATTGATCACAGATCAGTGCATATAGGGTGATAACAGAACAGTGCATATAGATTGATCACAGATCAGTGTATATAGGGTGATAACAGAACAGTGTATATAGGGTGATAACAGAACAGTGCATATAGATTGATCACAGAACAGTGCATACAGAGTGATCACAGAACAGTGCATATAGAACAGTTCATATAAAGTTATAACAGAACAGCTCAAATAATTTCAAGTTGCCCGGGGTGTATGTAGCTACGTGATAGGGAGAGAATGCATGAGCGGACCAGTTAACACAGTTGGAAGAGCTTTTGCCTTGTTAGCGAAAAGTGCCGGGTTCAAGTGCCAGACTGGCTACACTTTTTTCTTTCTATAATACAAAAATATAACCGGGAGAAAATATGTAAGCGGTCCCGAAACCTCAGTCTGTAGAGCTTTCACCTTGTTAATGAAAGGTGCCTGATTCGAATCCCAGACTGGCTGCACTATTTCTCTATGTTAAAAATATGTAGCCGGGAGATAGGGAGTCCGGATAGCTCAGTCGGTAGAGCATTGTCCCTGTTAGCGAAGGGCACCGGGTTCATGTAAATAGTAACATAAAATATTATCTTTAAGTTTATACAATTGCAGAACCATTTTTTTCAATAATTAAATTTTCCAAAAATCCGCTAGTTGTAATTCGTAAGAGTATATATGTGGCTTCAACACATTGACGTCATCGTCTGTGTTTAGAGTGCTTCATCGTGGGTTAAATCTACTCTGTTAGCATGACATTTGTCAATTCACTATTTTAAATTCAATAGATATCAAGCTATAATCTTTTTAGGCCTGGAATGTCTTGTTTACCCACACATACCTGCTAAGCCTTGCTCTTTCGCCTTAAAGGCATCTCGAAAGGAATGTGGTATCCCACTGAGCCAGGCCCCCACATGCTATGACCAGACCTGCTAATTGCTGGTCATCACTGCAGGGAGTCTTTAGCTAACATAGTACTAATCTGTCACAGTAATACCTCTGATGGGTTAATGCAAAACTAAATTACCTGCTAGTATGGATGTGAGACAGTAGGCTAGTTTTGCACAAAGCCACAAACATTATTGTTAGTGATAATGTGGGTTGTTTACTATATGATCCCTTACAAATTCTTTATTGCATTAATTACTAGGTGTCAATTTTGTAACTGCAAGATTATGTATTTATTTCATAGCTAAATATTTAATTTTGAAAATACATGAGAGATACAAGTTTTAGTATTCAAAATGACTTAAAATGAGTCTGAAGGACATTATTCTGACAATGAATGACTTTTTAAATTGCTTTTGTTAGAAACCTTTCGTTTCATTTTACAAATCCAAATAAAATATAACTTAAAATATATATGAGAACTAAAAGAATGAAAGAAATTACAAAATGTATAAGAAATAACAAAATCAACCAACAAAGTAAGAAAGAAAACAAATAAAGATTTATATATATATATATATATATATATATATATATATATATATATATATATATATATATATATATATATATATATATATATATATATATATATATATATAGGAATGCGTAATTGGTATATTCACAACTGTTTCCTTTACAAACTGTGAATGACTATGTTCAACCCCCAGATATAGCATACATACACTTGGATCTTGAACAATACCTGTGTGACAGACACATCGTTACAGACTGTGGCAGCCTGGCTTATCAGAAAACAGATGCCCTCACATGCTGGGTGGGGCAATAAATGGGGAGGGGGGGTCACTTATATAAGGCTCTTGAGATGCCATTAAGGGCCATTCTTTAAGGCCTCAATCCACGCTTTCAAGTATTCCTCGAGAAGTCACGTGCAAAGAATGTTTAAAAATCCCTATAAACTTGCTTTTTAGTGATTTTAGTTGTTTGTTTTTCTACCTACTGCCTACGGTAAATGTATTAAATACTTAATATTTTACAAACACGATCTAGTCTTGTAGTCCGGGCAATAATTGGCAAATTTACGGTGGACCAGACATTGGAGTGTATAGTTTTTATTATTGCTGATTCAGATAGAGGACATGTTGTAGATAAATTACCTGAATGATGCCCATCTGGAATTGTTGAACGCTCTGAGAAATTTAAAGATGGCGTGGTGTGAAGGACCACCTTAAGTGAGCTTGATTAGGAATTAATGCAGGAAGGTGGGAGATGTATACAGTGATAAACTTGGATGGATTTTGATTCATGCCCCTCCCCCTACCAACGTTTTCTGGATCCGCCCCTTGGCTTGATCAATGTATTTTTCTGTTAAACACTTCTAGAAATGATACACATTACTGATACTATTGCTTTGTTACAACAACTACAGCTACTATCACTACGACTTCTATTTGGAATCTATAAGGGATTGATTTTATCTGAAAATCCGCTTTATCACTTACCGTTTTTGGTAAAGGTGATATCCTCTACATTCTCCACTTGAAACGATACTATATATTTTTGTAGACATAGTATTTGTCAAAGCATGTAAACACCATAAACAATCTTTAACTTATTCAAAATTAAGATTAGGTTAGATTTCTACTAACATAATGACATATAATATAAATGACGATGGTAATCGATACAAAAACAGGTGTGTTCCTTTAAATATGTGCCAAAGTTTAAACAGTTAAATGTACAGAGAACTGCAAATATTGGCAAGATGTATTGTTGGTTCTTTATTACATCGCACCGACACATTTATGGTCGTAGCAGCTGAATATAACTTAACGACTGTCTGATAATCGTTGGGTTTATCGTCCATTCAACAGTATATTAGTTATATGGAGACGGTGTCGAAATTGATACTGATAAATGTTGCCTTTACTTTGTATAGCATGCCCCGAGCATGATACCACACCCTCCCCTCCTCCTCCCTCCTCGACCAAACCCACATGTATAGATTAAGATACCTCTTCATCCTCTCCCACCCTTTTTCCTCTTTCTCTTTCTCTCATCCTTATCCTTATATTCTTATCCTTCTTCCCTCCTCCTTCCTCCTCCTTCTCTTTTCCTCCTTCCTCTCTCCTCCTCCCTCCCTCTTCCATCTCCATCCTCCATCTCTCTCCTCCTTATGCCTCCCCTCCACCTCTATCCTCCTCCCCTCCACCTCTATCCTCCCCTCCACCTCTATCCTCCTCCCCTCCACCTCTATCCTCTCCTCCACCTCTATCCTCCTCCCCTCCACCTCTATCCTCCCCTCCACCTCTATCCTCCTCCCCTCCACCTCTATCCTCCTCCCCTCCACCTATGTCCTCCTCCCCTCCTCCTATATCCTCCTCCCCTCCACCTCTATCCTCCCCTCCACCTCTATCCTCCCCTCCACCTCTATCCTCCCCCCCCCACCTCTATCCTCCTCCCCTCCACCTCTATCCTCCCCTCCACCTCTATCCTCCCCTCCACCTCTATCCTCCCCCCACCTCTATCCTCCTCCCCTCCACCTCTATCCTCCCCTCCACCTCTATCCTCACCTCTATCCTCTCCTCCACCTCTATCCTCCCCTCCACCTTTATCCTCCCCTCCATCTCTATCCTCTCCTCAACCTCTATCCTCTCCTTAACCTCTATCCTCTCCTCCACCTTTATCCTCCGTTCCACCTCTATCCTCTCTTCCACCTCTATGCTCTCCTCCACCTCTATCCTCTCCTCCACCTCTATCCTCCCCTCCACCTCTATCCTCCCCTCCACCTCTATCCTCCCCTCCACCTCTATCCTCTCCTCCACCTCTATCCTCCCCTCCACCTCTATCCTCTCCTCCACCTCTATCCTCTCCTCCACCTCTATCCTCTCCTCCACCTCTATCCTCTCCTCCAACCTCTATCCTCTCCTCCACCTCTAATCCCTCCCTCCACCTCTATCCTCCCCTCCACCTCTATCCTCTCCTCCACCTCTATCCTCTCCTCCACCTCTATCCTCCCCTCCACCTCTATCCTCTCCTCCACCTCTATCCTCCCCTCCACCTCTATCCTCCCCTCCACCTCTATCCTCCCCTCCACCTCTATCCTCACCTCCACCTCTATCCTCTCCTCCACCTCTATCCTCCCCTCCACCTCTATCCTCCCCTCCACCTCTATCCTCACCTCCACCTCTATCCTCCCCTCCACCTCTCCTCCCCTCCACCTCTATCCTCCCCTCCACCTCTATCCTCTCCTCCACCTCTATCCTCCCCTCCACCTCTATCCTCCCCTCCACCTCTATCCTCCCCTCCACCTCTACCTCCCCTCCACCTCTATCCTCACCTCCACCTCTATCCTCTCCTCCACCTCTATCCTCCCCTCCACCTCTATCCTCTCCTCCACCTCTATCCTCCCTCCACCTCTATCCTCCCTCCACCTCTATCCTCCTCCCCTCCACCTCTATCCTCCCCTCCACCTCTATCCTCTCCTCCACCTCTATCCTCCCCTCCACCTCTATCCTCTCTTCCACCTCTATCCTCTCCTCCACCTCTATCCTCCCCCCTCCACCTCTATCCTCCCCTCCACCTCTATCCTCACCTCTATCCTCTCCTCCACCTCTATCCTCCTCCCCTCCACCTCTATCCTCCCCTCCACCTCTATCCTCACCTCTATCCTCTCCTCCACCTCTATCCTCCTCCCCTCCACCTCTATCCTCCCCTCCACCTCTATCCTCACCTCTATCCTCTCCTCCACCTCTATCCTCTCCTCCACCTCTATCCTCTCCTCAACCTCTATCCTCTCCTCCACCTCTATCCTCCGTTCCACCTCTATCCTCTCTTCCACCTCTATCCTCTCCTCCACCTCTATCCTCCCCTCCACCTCTATCCTCCCCTCCACCTCTATCCTCCCCTCCACCTCTATCCTCTCCTCCACCTCTATCCTCCCTCCACCTCTATCCTCTCCTCCACCTCTATCCTCTCCTCCACCTCTATCCTCTCCTCCACCTCTATCCTCTCCTCCACCTCTATCCTCTCCTCCACCTCTATCCTCCCCTCCACCTCTATCCTCCCCTCCAACTCTATCCTCCCCTCCACCTCTATCCTCCCCTCCAACTCTATCCTCCCCTCCACCTCTATCCTCTCCTCCACCTCTATCCTCTCCTCCACCTCTATCCTCCCCTCCACCTCTATCCTCTCCTCCACCTCTATCCTCTCCTCCACCTCTATCCTTCCCTCCACCTCTATCCTCTCCTCCACCTCTATCCTCCCCTCCACCTCTGTCCTCTCCTCCACCTCTATCCTCCCCTCCACCTCTATCCTCCCCTCCAACTCTATCCTCCCCTCCAACTCTATCCTCCCCTCCACCTCTATCCTCCCCTCCAACTCTATCCTCCCCTCCACCTCTATCCTCTTCTCCACCTCTATCCTCCTCCCCTCCAACTCAATCCTCCCCTCCACCTCAATCCTCCCCTCCACCTATATCCTCCCCTCCACCTCTATCCTCCCCTCCACCTCTATCCTCCTCCCCTCCACCTCTTTCCTCCTCCCCTCCACCTATATCCTCCTCCCCTCCACCTATATCCTCCTCCCCTCCACCTATATCCTCCTCTTTCTACCTTTTTCCTCCTCCCTCCTAATTCTTTTCTCTCCTTCTCCTCTATATGTAAAGGGGCGGATCCAGGATTTCAGAATAGGGGGGGGCCGAGGGGGTAACATTCGGCCGCAGGCCGGAGCTGATCGCGCCGCAGGCGCGAAATCCGCGGCGGGGGGTCTGGAAGGGGCTCCCCTAGAAAATTTTGAATTCTAGATGCGCTGAGATGCGATTTCCAAGCATCTGTGGGGCATAATTTCCTTATCTATTTGCTCACTTTTAAGGGCAAAATATCCACTGACTTGGACATCTTAAGGTTACTGAAAAGAAACCTATTATCGTAAGAACACTACAGTAACCAAGACACTGTCAGTGTATAGTAAAATGAACGTCCTGAATGTGAATAACTATCACTTTATCTGTAAAAAAAGCTAAATGCAAGGATATTCATAGCATTTGCTATTTTAGGCATATAGAGCATAGAAATGATATATTTACATTGCCAGTCATTCTAAAGCACGAGTTAAAGAATATGAGGGTATTATGAAGTATATATAAAGTAAAGAAACACCAGTCATCAACGTTCAATGGATAATAAAATCTGTCACATATCGAATTAATCCGACAATGGATGGGCAAAGAGCATCCGTCTTGGGTGTTTCCGAGCATATATATCAATTTTTTTTGGTTGGTCGTCCGAAAAATAGAGGGGGCCGCGGCCCCTTCGGCCCCCCTCTGGATCCGCCCCTGATGTAGTCATCTTTAATTCTGCTTAGAAAGCTGATTAAAATCTTTATCATTTGAATCGGGGAAAAAACTCGGACAAGAAGTATTATCCTCAATGCATACAGAAGGGCTGGTGCAGTTTTTTGTGTCAAACTCTAGTTCAAGCTACACATATATAGTGAATGTTGATGAATAATAAACATACAGACAAAATATATTTGATAATATCTACTTACCATATTTCCTTATTGCCAGCAACAACTGATCTGTTAGAAATATGGATGCTGTTCACTAGATTCAGGTGACGTGATCCTTCGAGAAAGATTAATAATGGGTTTCGGAGATATCTAAAATTAAAATTATATTTTCCAAAAACCCGTACAGAATTAAACTTTGTTGAGATGAGTTACTGTTTATATTGCGGTTTTTATGTCCGGGAGAACAAAATAATGTTTATCGACCGGAAGAAACTAAACGTTTACTAAACGACCGTCCAGTTAGATCCAATGGTAATAATTCTAAGCTCAAAATAGATTTTTAGAAAACCCAACTGAAATACCCATGTGCGGATCTGGCCGATAGGTTGGGCCAGGACCTTCCTGCATTTATCCACAAATACCTTCCATGAAGGTACCTTTAACTTTTCAGGATGTGTCCATCTTCATGTCGCAATATATTAGAATAATACTTCTTCATGGTGGGATCAAACTGTTCAAGCTGTAAACTGTAACATGTAAAGACATGGAGATAAGTTTCCACGAGAATAAACTAGTCATGTACTATCTGGCTGGGACCGATCAATTTTGTTTTAATACTTCAGCAAACAAACAGCAGCTGTGCACTATCAGATATATAGAGACTTCAAGGTTTGTGCCAAGAATAGGAAAATTTATCTGGTAAATGTGAAAGTGTCTAACATGGAGATCTATTGATCAGTCAACTAACAACTCAATTATAGATTCTACGATAGGACAGTGACATCTAGAACAGGTCTTTCTGAATAGTAATACAACTCATATCACACAAAATTTGTTAATAAACTATCCGCAATTCTTAATTACTGGCTAACAACACGAAACTTAGCAGCAAAGGAAAACTTCTAAGCATTATAATATGTTAATAATCCTCATAGATTGTCTTTGTACGCTGCCAACACAAACAGTTTACACTCATTATCAGTTTCTAGCAGCTTCTGAAATGCAGAAAGTGACTCTGTTCGGCTGCTACAGGATATCTTGGGGAGAATGCACCCAGACTAAGCACCGTTTTTCATCTCTGGTGTTCGCTTAATAGGACCCCGCCCCGTGAAAAAGATCATGAATCCGCCCCTGAGATCTAACCAATATTGTAGGTAACAAGCGGACTAATTTATGGCTTTAAATATCTGTTGCATCATGTACATGATAGCTAATGCATGAGTGCAGTTTCTATTTTTCATAGATATCTGCACGAGTTTCTCTATCAAACTGTGTTTATTTGGTTTACCGTCCCACCAACAGTTTTTCAGTTATATGGAGACGGTGTCTACTTGAAGCAGATATAGTGCTGCCTTCACTGTGTATAGCATGTCGTGAACACCTGGCATGATACCACATATCCTTACATCGAGCCAGCCAGTCGTGGAACTACCCTTATATTTGCCAACGCGTTAACGAGGCAGCTATTCCACCACCATTTTAACGACTCCTTTTATTTCATTATTCTTCTTCCATTTTCATCGTCCTTCCTTCATATCCTTTCTGAAATGATTTTTTTCGCTTGTCTTTCGTCCTTTGATCATTCCTTTCTTCATGATTTCTTCACCTCTTCCCTCATTTTGGCAATCCTTTTATTATTTTTTCCTCCTTCCTCTTTGTTTCTTTCTGCATTCATTTCTTTTGTCCTGTCTTTCTTCGTATCTGTTCTGTTACTCATGTTGTCATAAAATGCATTTTCTAATTTTAATTTCACACATATTTATTTATCCCCTTTAAGTCTTTTTTAGTTCAATGTTGTGTTTCTATTTGTCTTTCTTATTTTTCTTTATTTCATACAACCATATCCCCCTTACGCAATGTCCCCCATGTAACCGACCGTCAGAACCGATTGCAGTTTACACTAAGCCGAGATAGATTGAGCCATAATTAGAATGTCTATATACGTAGAAACACTGAATACTTGTCGCTGATAGACCAGCAGCAGGGACCGTGATCTTATTCAAAGGTTTGCCAATATCAACAGTTTTCTTTTAATACTTCAGAAGCCTCTAAATCGTTTATTCTACAATGCCTCAATAGTTCATGCAATTTACTCAGTCATGCATTAAACCAGCAATTGATGGTTATAGCACATACAATTTCACAATAAACCCAGCACGTATTACATTTATTTATATCTCGGGTGCCTGTAGCGCAGTGGCATAGTCGCGGATTTGTAACCTTTGATTGTGTGGATACGTTTGTCGCCACCCCCCCCCCCCCCCCCCCCCCCCCCGCCTTCCAAAAAAAAAACACAAAAAAAACACCAAAAAACAATGTACTTGTAAAAGTACCTGTTTGTTTATGAGAAGAGATTAATCCCAGTAAACATAAAAATGAAATTGCAATTTACGAATTATCTCATAGATTTACAGTCATAAGTCGAAACTGAAAAGAATTTTGTTCAATGTTCCCCTAAAATAAAATAATGACCGCCTGTACTCAAATGGCCGTAACCCTATCCTCTCCCCCGAGTATTTTGCCATCCTAACTTGCACTCGGATTAGTTTAGTCCTGATACATTGTATGTATGCTGGTGCGAGTTTAAGTGAAATTTACAATGGAGATGCACATAACAGCCGTTGATATTTGGAGAGAAACAAAAACAACAAAGTATAGCTTGGGCTTAATGTTTTATCCATTCATAACAGCGAAGAAAACATCGATACTAAAGTTTTAAGACATCGTGTGACGAACACATTTCATTCACATATAAAACACAAATATCAACACATGAGCATTCATATGACAAGATTTTTTGTTTGTTTATAAAACAGCTATTGAGAATCAAAAACAGCAATAAAATATCCACAAAATACTTAACCACATGACAGTGTGGGGTTTGTATAATTAAAAGTCAGCAGAATCTTAATTGTAGCTTAACAACATAAGTTTATTTTGAATGTAATTATCATAAAAAATGCTATATTTTTGTCGACACATGTTCCAGTAAAGATATTATCTGATGGTTTTTTTTTCTAACCATCTCTTATTTATAGTAATATTAATTCTCTGAAATCTTGTACAAACTATAAGTTACCAGATAACATGTTTACTATAGAATCTAACTGTCAGGTGTCAGGCTGTTGTTCAATTTTAAGTAAAAAATAGTTTAATTATATATGATAAATGTTTGATACAAAGTATTTTTTATTATATATGACCAATACTGAGTTGAAAGTATTTGATTATACTTTTGTTGCTTTAGAAGTGTTACACACAAAAGGAAAAATCCATTACAGTCTCCCAGAGAACAGATCTGTATTCTTGTCCAGGAATACAAGATGTGAGCATGAAGACTGAAGTCTTTTTACACAATAAACTTTAAACTTTTTAAATGCTTTTTTACAATATTGTTCATTATCTTAAATCTACACAAACTAAAAGAATGAGACATTATGGTTTGTAACTGAAATTACTAAAAGACTGAGACATTATTGTTCAATTCAATTAATTGAAATTAATCACCTTGAAAAAATTATGAAAATTAGCAATTATAACATACTTGGCTAGAACAGAAATAAGAGATTCAATGAACATGTTGTTAAAGGCAAAATATTGACTTGATACTAGCTTCTTTTATTTATTTTTTACACAAATCCGACACAACTAAAAAAACAAAATTAATATTGTTTAATCAACATTCTGACATTTCGAAACATGCTCGTCATGAACAATTATAAACTATGAATATGTATAGCATGAATTATGTATTTGCATTTGCTTGCAGCTTCTATGTCCTACAAAATTCACGGAACAATATATAGTTAATTATGTAATGCTTCCTTTAAAAAATGTTTTTTTCTATTTCACACACATTCAAAATAAAACATTAACATTTCTTTGTAATCAGATTCATAACAGAACACACGAACCCTAGAGACTATAAACAATTTCTGAGTAAGAGACACAACAACAGTGCAAAATCCCATGTATTACAAAAACAGAAATGTTTAATATATGTTTTATAAATATAATGGGAAAAAAAACATATCCCAAATGTAAAAAATCATCATTTCCTAACTGTTGTTTGACACAGGTAACAAATTAGTAATTGAGTCCATGTAATTTTGCAAACTGACCATTTCAAGTTGATAATTGTTAGGTTTTAATTCATCTTTGTGTAATTCATCTTTGTGTAATGTCTCATCTCAGTGTTTTGTCACCATTGGCATTTGACTTGTCTTATTTATGCCTTTGCCTTGTACTTTTTTTAAATGTGAATATATGTACCGTAGTTATCATCCTCAAAGGATTTTGTTAATATTTTCAAATCAATAAGCAACAATGATATTTTGATAGCCTTAAAAGCTCCCTAAACAGACTGGTGAAATTGATTTTGTAAAATCTAATTTCATAAAGTCCCAATTTTTATGTACCCATTTTGTCCAGGCATGTTTTCATCTGCTCCCTATTTCGTATATGTCCCATTTCATCTACTCCCAGTTAATGTACTTACGATTGTGCCCATTTTGCCTACACCCATTTTATCTTCTCTCATTGTATCTACCCAGATCCTGTTATTGATATAATTGTTTGCTATTGAAACTATTATAAATGTGTATAAATATTACTGTATATGAATTTCCCATTTTTTATATTTATTTATTATTTTACATAAGCAAAGTGTTTTACCTAACTTTATGTTATATTGCATTTTAAATGTTACTTGAAAAAATCAAAAGTTGATGAAAAAAACATTTTCCTTAAACAACAGTTGAAAGTTGAGCAGAGACCAACTGGAAGTAAACAAGATGTTACTTTCACTGCAGCTAAAATGTAAATTTATGAGATGATGATTTTTTTTAATTGTAAGTAAAATGCCATGTCTCAGATTATCATACAGTTTATTGGGAGATATTATTAACAATTCTACCAGTCAAAACTGTTATAAAAGGGAAGAATTAAAATTAGGAGTTGGATGATACAAAATAAAACTTTAAAAGTCCAGTACTGAGAAGTCATTCACACAAGTCAAAATAAAAAAAAAAAGTTAATAAGCAAAAAGCCATTTTTACCAGTAAAGCAACCTGCCATTTATTCCTCAGATCACCTTATTATAGTATTTTCTCAACCTTAACAATAAAACATCTACTGTAACTCACAGACAGCTAGGACCATATTGCCCTTCTATATCGGCTCTGGTTATATAACAAAGATCTAGAACCTGGTCAAATCTAACTCACTGACAGATCCTAATCCTAGGCCATATCTAACTCACTGACAGCTAGAATCATACTGCTCTTCCATATCGGCTCATGTTATATAACAAAGATCTAGACCCTGACCAAATCTAACTCACTGACAGCTAGGACCATATTGCCATTAAATGTCAGCTCAGGTTATATAACAAAGATCTAGACCCTGGCCATATTTAACTCACTGACAGCTAGGACCATATTGCCATTAAATGTCAGCTCAGGTTACATAACAAAGATCTAGTCCCTGGCAAATGTCTGCAGTGAAGTAGGTTTGAATTTAAAAATGTCACAAAATCTGGCAAATCTTTGTTTTGACTGACATTTAGATATTGCAATATTAATTATTCATGAATAGATATTGTGATCCTATTCTGGGTAGATGGAGCAAATAATTGCTAAAAAATAAACTTGAAAACAATTCAAATGCTTTTCATTTTCTATACTAAACGATAAATAAATCTTTAAAACAAGAAACGTGGCCATGCCACGAAACCAGGTTTTCAACTATTTAACACAAATTATTTAGCAGAAACTGTCTATTTTTTGTAACAATGACCTTGACCTTGACTGAAAGGCCCAAAATCCAATTCCAAGCTAGGTTTTCATGCAAGCTAGCTATATCCAAAGTATCAGTAAGATTGGTTTATTCAAAGTGAACTATTAACCAGAAACTGTTTTTCTATTTTTAGTAACAGTGACTTTGACCTTGATCTGACTGGCCCGAAATCCATTGCCAAGCTAGGTCTTTATGCAAGCTTGCTATATCTAAAGTTTCAGCAAGAGTTATTTATCCAAACTGAAGCTAATGACCGGAAACCCTCTGTTTGATGCCGCCCGCACACCCACCAACCACCCGCCCACCATACCCCAATGTAATAAACAGGATTTTCGTTGAAAACCTGGTTAAAAAACATGTTCATACATAAACTGTAATCAGCTGCGAAAAAAAATCCATTTCTATTGTGTTGCAAATATGACCTTTTGATTCCCGGGCACTTTTAACTAGAGCAGTCAAATATCTGAGGAGCTCACAGTAGACCACTTCGGCCATAAAGATGTAATAATAATACACAGATTATTCATTCAAACAAAACTGTTCTGTTACACTTAACCTGCATTTCGTGAAAAAACAAAAACAACTTCAATCTTAGGTTGACATAATGGTGCAAATCCTGATCAAACAGCTAGCTGATCTATATATTCACTATTGTTCACTATTTAATGTTTTTTTTATTTCACACAGATGTGTTGAAAATTTTACCTTGAAATCTTTGTCTTGGGATTTCTGCTAATAGGCTAAAGACATCACACTTAAGCTTCAGGTAAAATGTTCAAACACATCTTCAGGGCGGAATCCAAAGGTTTAAATAGTTAACTACAACTAGTAAAGACATGGAGATAAGTTTCCACAAGAATAAACTAGACATGTACTATCTGGCTGGGACTGATCAGTTTTGCTGACTAGTTTAGCAAACGAACAACAGCTGTGTTTTAACAGATATATAAGGACTACATGGTTTGTGCCAAGAATAGGAAAATTTATCTGGTGAATGATTAAAATGTCTAATGAGGAAACTCTATCGATCATGGGGCACCCGTGGCGTAGTAGTAGTTCGCCGATTTGTAACTCCTCTGACTGCTTAGTCTCTAACCACATGGATTCAAGTCCCGTTCGGGGCAAAGGACTTAATGTGAGAAGACCTTCCAGCTGATTTGCGGTGCGCCTGTGGTTCTACCCAGACATGTGTCTGGGGTCTTCCTGCACCAAAAAGCTGGACGCTGCTTTAATGATTACATATGGTCGCTGCAATGTATGTCAAAAACAAAAACAAAATAAACTATTGAATCAGTCAACTAACAACTCAGGTAAAGGTTCTACGATAGGACAGTGACAGTCTAGAACAGGTCTTTCTGAATAGTAATACAACTCATATCATACAAAATTTGTTAATAAACTATCCTTAATTCTTATTTACTGGCTAAAAACATGCAATTTAGCAGCAAAGGAAAACAGCTAAGCATCATAACGTGTCAATCCTCATCAGACAGCTTCCTGCAAGAGCTGGCCGTTCTTGATCTACACTACGTGTCTAAGCTTGATAAACTTGAACAGTAACACGGCTAAGGTTTATAAAGTTTTAACAGCTGAATGATCTGTCAGACTTTGATTTTCATTTCACACAAAAGTGAAAGGATACAGGTTACTGGGAAAGTTCTTCCTTGTTCTTTGACTTTATTGGTTGGTTTCTACAGCAACACAATGACCACATATCTAAATCACAGGTTACACGTTGAGTCAGCCTGCTGTCAGTGAAATTCTCAATTTATTTTTTTCTCTATTGTAAATGTAAACTGTGTAAAATTATAAATAAAATCACACAGCAAAAGTGATAAGATCTATAGTTATTCAAGTAAGATGCACTTTATCATTTGTACATTAAAGACATAAAGATAAAGCAACATTTAAGCTCATAAGGGCAAAATTCAGCTGTTGTTGGCGTTGGCTAAGGAATGCATCCTTCAGTTGTCATTAAATAAAGTCAACATAAATATTGCAGTTGTTATAATTGCGTCAACATATATATAAGGTAGTTTTTTCATAGTATTTTCTTGCCATCTAAAATCCCTGTAACTGTTACCATGAATCTACATTAAGATAATTCATGTATTTATATATATCAGAAACAAATGTTTTGTTCAGTCTGAATCTTAAAAACAAATAAAATGAATTAATTTTATATTTATCCTGTTATCTGTTAAATTTTTATTCAATTTTTACACAATGATACATTATTAAGGATTGAATATTTATATGTGATTAAAATGTTGATGAAATCCACAAAAAATTGTATTCCTGACCAATTCCTTGTAAATATGAATTTCACAATTCAATATTTTTTATTCATTTTGAGGAACATTAAGGAGTACACTGACAGCAGGAGATAAAAGGATCACAGACTGGTGGGTTAAAAATGTCACTACAGCATCCCGAACCCCTTGGAGTAGGTGATGGCTTTAAGTAAGCGTTCCTTCAACTTGGTAGGGTTCTCGTAGTCTGGCAGCAGCAGCACATTGAAACAGGTGTGTGCCGTGGGCAGTCTGAAACATGACAATAAACGTAGTGCTTTATATATGGAGAACATAATCTGGCAGCAGCGGCACACTGAAGCAGGTATGACCATGGGCAGTCTGAAAGGTAGATGGTGGAGGTATATAATGGGAGAACATATTCTGGCAGCAGCAGCAGCACATTGAATCAGGTAAATCAGTGGGCAGTCTGGAAGGTAGCAATTAAAGGTGGAGTTAGATAAAGAGAGAACATATCCAGGCAGCAGCAGCACATTGAATCAGGTATGACTGTGGGTAGTCTGAAAGGTAGCAATAAAGGTGGAGTTAGATAAAGAGAGAACATATCCATGGCAGCAGCAGCACACTGAATCAGGTAAATCAGTGGGCAGTCTGGAAGGTAGCAATAAAGGTGGAGTTAGATAAAGAGAGAACATATCCATGGCAGCAGCAGCACATTGAATGAGGTATGACTGTGGGTAGTCTGAAAGGTAGCAATAAAGGTGGAGTTAGATAAAGAGAGAACATATCCTGGCAGCAGCAGCAGCACATTGAATCAGGTATGACCTGTGGGTAGTCTGAAAGGTAGCAATAAAGGTGGAGTTAGATAAAGAGAGAACATATCCTGGCAGCAGCAGCAGCACATTGAATCAGGTATGACCGTGGGTAGTCTGAAAGGTAGCAATAAAGGTGGAGTTAGATAAAGGGAGAACATATCCTGGCAGCAGCAGCACACTGAAGCATGTATGACCGTGGGTAGTCTGAAAGGTAACAATAATGGTCGAGTTATATAAAAGGAAAATATAGTCTGGCAGCAGCAGCACATTGAATCAGGTATGACCATGGGCAGTCTGAAAGGTAGCAATAAAGGTGGAGTTATATAAAAGGAAATATAGTCTGGCAACAGCAGCACATTGAATCAGGATATAGCTGTGTGCAGTCTGAAATGTAACAATAATGGTCGAGTTATATATAGGTAGAACACAGTCTGACAGCAGCACATTGAATGTAGTTCCTCATCTTACATCTTACAGCTCCGAGCAGCAACTGGCTGATATGGATCTACAATATCTGCCTAAGCCTTTTGAATTTGTGTAAATGTCACCAACATCTTTATTGTCGTTACAACAACCTCCAGCTATTACCTGGTAGAGAACAACACCATAGCGAGGGTAGGGTAGAAGGGTAGAACAATTGACAAAAGTCAGCTGGAAGACAGATGAAGAATCTGCTCTGACTGGGACTTGAACCCATACAAAGATGGTTGTATGTGATAAGCACTTTAAGCCCTTGGCCGCAGCTCTTACAGTTAATGCAGTGAAAGATGCCTACCTATCCGAGTCGGGACCATTTCTGGCAATGATGAGTTTAAGTTTAGAGAGGCCCCCTACAGGGACTCTGTCGGTGCCTGTGGTAAACTGCAGCAGTTTCCTCTTCTGTTCTTCATCCATCTCATGGACCACAGACCAGAAGTGTCTGAAACATGACAACCATATTAACCAATGTTTAACTTTTGTTTGTATCTCTGCCTCAGCAAATTTTGTTAATCTGTTTGTTTAAACCCATGCAGCAAGGGGCTGAGTAGTGGCCATTCAGCTACCCTAACCAGGACACGTTTCACACTGCAAGCTGAAGTGGTAAGAAAAAGACAGCCGTTATGTCTGTATCGGGCATCCATTTTAAAAGAGCACTCATGTAATAGGAAAAAACTGGACCTGGTTGGGCCGTATGCTGAGCATCAGGCCCAGCAATGAGGCCAAGCAGTTCTACACAGTCCTTAACATACTTAAGTCATAAAAATGTTAGTGGTATATAGCCTTCCTTCTTTATGTTAACCAAATGTAAGGGTAAGATACTCTACTGGTTGCCCTCATGTCTGGATAATGTAACTGGGAATGTGATATCATGCCAGGTATTCATGACATGCTGTACACATTAAATGCAGCACTTTACAAGCTAATAAATGAATACCACCTCCAGATATCTCATAGGTTGCTGGTTTGATAAAAAAGAAAAACAAACAATGGTAACGGCCTATTACTTGCTGTTTCTTCACATCTTGATTTCCAAAATGATGTATTGTTATTACTAATGCTACTAAAGTATTAAAACTAACAAAAAAACAAGTAGACTTTATTTTTCCAATGTGACAAAAACATATATTCACATCAAGTAATAAAGCACTGCAATCTTCTAAGAGCATGCATTGCACAGTCTGTCCTAGAAAACCCTGTGTTATGCCCTAGCCATTCTTATACCTTGTTTATCGAGAGGTTGAATTGTCAATTAGCACCCTATGTACCAAAATAACAATATATCCTATCACCAGAGCCAAAGATAAGAAGTTCATTAATGATGGACATTCAGTTGTTTTCTACTTAAGGACGTTTTCGGTAGTATTTTCTGCGCATCATTCCAGAGCAGCTAGGGGAGATAATCTCCGACTTTTACTCTTCAAAAAGGAATTAGTTGAATATTATTCGGAGTTGAATATTATTCGGACATTTCAAAATAAACACAGAAACATTATTTGTCAATATTTTGAGATAAATTTGTGCTATTTTTGTGTCTTATTAAGTGAGCAAGGCATAACATAAATTCTAGATATTCAAAAAGAAGTTTTATGATTTTTTTTACAGGTTTGGCAAATTGGTTACCATGGAAACTTCATTTTTACTAAAAAAGTAGCCCGACAACCTTACTTTTTCTTTTCATTTTCGAACTCGCCATTAAATTCTACTATGGATATCAAAAAATAGAAACATTCTATGTAAGGATTATTATTTAATCTCAATTTATTTGCAGAACATGTGTGTTTTTTCTTTCATTTTCACCTTGTGAGAAAATTAAAAATGGCTGTATTGTGCTGAAAAAATGTACAGATGGAATAATTTCTGAAGTATAACATAAAATAAAGTTATTTTGAGTGCAAATTCATGTTTGTTATGTGTGTGTAAAATATTAGGAATATTTTAAGTGACTTTAATAAATTGGGCCATTTTGTAAGATTTTGTCAAATCGGTTACAATGGAAACTTCATTTTTACTAAAAATGAAGCCCAACAACCTTACTTTTTATTTTTATTTTCGAACCCGCCATTCAATTCTTCTACAGATATCAAAAAATTAGAAAATTCTATGAAAGGATTATAATTGTAATAAATAATCCTTAATAGATTTGTTATATATATGAAAATGTATTTTGATATAATAAGCCCCTAATTATACTATTATACCTGATGGTGATTGAAGTCTTGGCGAAGCCACCATCATATTCACAAGCCTCTTCTAGTGCTTGGAAGTCGTAATTCTGAAAAACAAAATTATTAATGTTCTGACACTTAAACCAACCAAACTTATCTAAAATACTAAGTATACTAAATAATATACAACATAATAACAATACTTTAGGAACAAATCACATAAATTGGGATGGGGATGATTATTCAATAAATTGACCCATCAAAATTGATAAATAGATAGAAAATATTACATAAGTGTAAATGCATTCGATATTCAGGTAAGCATTTAAATGTACATAAATGAGGAAGGCCTATGCGTATGCTTTATCTAACAGAGAGCACAAAGTCCTCGGGTATTCATAAAGCACATGCACAGGTCATACCAGTGTGGAATGTATATCATTACTATGTACTGGCATTCAAATTGACCCCAAAACTGTAGAAAAATTTTGACAAAATTGTAACCATATACAGACAGATATACAGATAATCAGATTCCTGAAAACCCCCAAACTTGGGAGGAGTTATAACAACAGCATATGTGCAAGTGGCTCCTGCACGCCTGAAAAGCATGAGGACAAGACGATACTCATAAGGGATAGCTGGCTGACAGTACAAAAACATATATTATCAATTTTGTCTGCCAACTTTATGGATCGCTGCTTGTACAGTGTATTGTACATTTTATTTTGTAAAAATCACATTAAATGTGATCACATCCAAAAGTACCCATTTCAAGCAGTAACAAGGCTCATACCTCACTTCCACAGATAAGAAGCTCAATCTCGCTGGGCAAGAATAGGGTTTTCAATGGGCTCTCATTGGTCACCATCTGAAACCCGCGGCGAAATGCTCGGAACTGTTTCTCGATTGATTTGTTCAGGATAAAGTCAGCATACAGGTTGACAAACTCCTTAAAAAGAAAAACAGAAAAACTTTAGTTAACTTTGTTTTTTGGGTTTATCATCCAACCAACAGTATTTCAGTTATTTTGAGACAGTGTCCACTTGAAGCAGACATAGTGCTGCCTTCACTGTGTATAGCATGGACACCTGGCACGATACCCGACACATTATC
Source organism: Sinonovacula constricta (assembly GCA_007844125.1). Lineage (NCBI taxonomy): Eukaryota > Metazoa > Mollusca > Bivalvia > Cardiida > Solecurtidae > Sinonovacula > Sinonovacula constricta. Next base: position 76,792,284 of record CM017558.1, read on the forward strand.
CTGACACTGGGCCAACCTTTAATTTGCTTGAGAGTTAACAAGGGAGCTAGCTATGTAGCTACCATTTTTAATGACTGACATGTATCGTCCAGGATCAATCCAAGAGCCGCCCGTAGCTGGAGCCGATGCTCATCGATGCATTACCAGGTCCAGTTCAGTTAACCTAAATAACAACTTTAACACATCTGTACCTACTGGAGATAATATGCATTGACTGAAAATTGGTTTTGATTGTATCTTAAGTAAATAAAAAGATCTAACAGAAAGGAATTTCATTAGAAGAAAGACTAATCCATTAGTCAAATGAAGACTTCTGTACAACTTTGAATTATTTTAATTTTTTCATTAAAAATAACTTATTATGTCATGACAAACTGGTCCAATTACAGTGAAGGCAGCCAATATTAAGAAGAGGCAATGACTTCTAATATATGCACATATACATAACACTTGTACTCAGAGAATTACTGAATTTCAACAAGGTTAATTACGTGTTAGAAATTAAAGATCATGGGCATAAATTGCATGAAAAAAAAAAAATTCAACAACACATTAACAGGATAAACAAGACAAATAACCTGCTTATTATGTTGAGTGACCGGAATCTTATCGCCTCCCTCCTTCAGTTCTTGTGTGACCACACTGCCAAACACATCCTTATAGCTGATTTGGAAAGTCTGCATGAAGATATCCTCAAAATCCTCGCCCTCATAGTCAAGCATCTCCTTCAGGCTGTGCTCCAAACACTGACAAAAGAAGGCGATAAAGCTATACAGCAACTACTAGAGCTGGTGGCAATGTTGATGCATCAATGTATCGCAGTTGTTTACACCACAATACCATATTGCAATACCACTTGAAAGTACCAATACTTTATGATATGGTTACAAAGAAAAATTAAGCAGGTGCTGAAGCAAATAATGACATGAATCAAAAACTTACCCTCAATCTAATGTCAGTAGGATAGTATTTAGAAAGTGGGAGATAATAGATAATCTACCATTCAACTTGTAAACAAACTGTCTCTTACAATCATAGAAAAAAAGTGAACAAATGTGGTTTAATGATTAAAGAATGTCAATATATTGCCTTTTTTGATGCATTTTTGTAACTTATTACTATAAACATTGCAGAATATGATCATTATTAATTGGTTTACTTATTAACAAAGATAAAAAAAAATGCAACAAAATGATATAACAGCTTCATAAGTTTGCATGCAGGTTTCTCAATTAGGAGCAGACATCAAGAGGGCAGGATGAAACTTGTTTGCTTCCACTGCAAAGCATCAACGAAATATGCAGGTAACACAACAAGTATGTTACTGCATTTATAACATCACCACCAACATTGACATCACCTGGCCTTTGCACCTTCAGTGGCAACTTCAGCAACAGTTTACTCATTTAAAATGTGTATAATGTAGGGATGTCAAAGGATACTAAATTTGGTATCCGGATATCCGTCGAACGATCCGAACGGATATCCGGATATCCGGATATAAATCTTAGTTAATTCTGATGTTGCAGTCGGATGTGTGCGGGGTTACTAACGTTTCCATTGACATAATTAAATCGTCATTTCAATGAAAATAATTAAATCAACATTTCCATAGGCAAATGCACTTCATCATTTTAATAATTAATGAAATACGAACAATAAAAAACATTTGGTAATTTAAATTCACAATAAAATTAATAAATCAGTCATATATCTGATCAAAGAAAACATGCCTACATGCGAAGCACATTTATTTGAAAACGTTATAAATTATTAAATACCCAATCTTTACAGCAGCTAACAATCTTTACGAAAATGTAACAAAAATAAAGAAGCACATGATGAAACAAGCATATATGTAACATGAGTAACTGATCTTTGCCGACAAACCTGTTAATTGTCTCCATAATTGTAGCTCTATCTCTTCTTAACAGAGCCGAACAAACGAAATTAAAGATAATAATCCTCAATCAAAATGGATACGTAATAGCTTAAAACAATGGTGGTTAATTGGCAAATTATTTTACATAAGCTTTAGCACATTTCTAAAACTGTGAAGTTCATCAACAAAATTAAAGATAGTATTCGCTAAACAAAAATGATCAGTAGAAGCTTCAAACGTTGGCGGTTAATTAGCATGTTATTATACATACCATCATGCTTTAGCACATTTCTAAAACTGTGAAGCCAAATATACGATACTGCGTGTCACCACCTGTCACCACCTGTCGATAATCCGTTACACCTGCGTATGCTTGAATGCACACTGACATGACAGCAGAAAGATAACTTAGCAAAACGGCCAAAACATTTAATTAAATGTTTAAAATTTTACATTTTTAAGCGAATATCCGGATCCCAAAAGCGATTCGGATATCCGATTATTTGAACGGATATCCGGATATCCGGATATCCGTTGACATCCCTAGTATAATGTGATTAATGTTTGAAAATCAGTTCAATTAAAAATCCTGAATTGTAAATATATTTAATGTAGGTACATACACTATAACTGAGTTTGTTTTTCTAAACAAATTTAATGTTCATTCAATAAACATTAAAGCATACTAGAGCTGCTGAAGTATACCAGTATATTGTGACACTGGGTAAAGTCAATACAGTACCATGATGCACAGTGAACATACCTTTTTTATTACGATATTTTGTAAGATTTAGTTGCTGCCACCATTTGTACATCCAAAGTGAAAGATGCACACAATAATGAAAAATGATTGCCAATAACTGACTGAAAATCTAGTCTGAAGTCAAATACATGTTATGGAAGTTCATTCTAAAGTGCCCAGGAAGTGTGGCGTACTCAATGTGCATTTGGGGTTATTCTTTAAATAAGAGTTTTAAACTAGGTTTTGATTTTGTTTTGACAATTTTGGGGGATTTCAGAAAAACAAACAAGAATCTTACTGGAATTAAAATTTACTACAAGTAGTCACTTTGTTAAATGATATTTTGTTGCAGAATACTTAGAACATTATCATTACCTTTTGTTCAGCAACTTAATCGAACATGACCGTTGCAAATTGTAAACAATATGACCGAGCCAATTAGTGGCTCAGATAGGAAATATCCGTTTGCAATGACGAGTTGGGATTTATTCTTTGCTATTCACATAGATTGACGACATCAATTAACAGCATTTTGTGGGTCCTTTTCATGTTACAATGCTTTATTTGCTTATTTGAGAAAAAAATCTTTGGTCTAAACTGTCGGATACCATCTTTAAGATACAGTGGCGGTCCAACCAACCTTAAAACACTTGTGAATTGTCATCACCCGAATTCCTGGGTGCATCGCATTACACTGTCGTGATCTTTTTGCAATAAATTTGTTGTTTTATTGTTTTTACTTTACTACCTTCAAGTCCTATTACTTTATTGTTTCTGTGTTCACCTGTTCTAAAGTTGTTCATTCTGCTCATTATAATTGGGTGAACATTAACAAGGTTTGATCACATATGGCAATATATTGTGGTTATGATTTGCAATACCCTCTAAATGTATCGCAATATATCATGGTACGCTTCAGGCATATCATGACAGCAGACATTGTTGTAAAAAAGTGCTTAAGAAGGTACCAAGTGTTAATTTCTCAAAGTAATCTAGCTTTTACAAACACAGCAAATATTATGTTAAACCAAAACCAACAATAAAACAACCACAGTACAATGCTGTATTTATGAGATGCATCATGTTATGAAGTTGTTACATGTATTTCTTTAATATGTCTTTTGTATAATATAAATTATACACAGTATTATAAGAATTAATTTTACAATTGGTCCACTACATTTGTTGTTTCTTACCTTAAATGTTATTACTAAACTTAAGTTCTTCACCCAAACATAATCCTGATTATTGACAATTAAAATCATAAACAAATTATTATTTATCACATATGATTATTGACAATTAAAATCATAAACAAATTATTATTTATCACATATTATGATTATTGACAATTAAAATCATAAACAAATTATTATTTATCACATATTATGATTATTGACAAGTAAAATCATAAACAAACTATTATTTATCACATATTATGATTATTGACAATTAAAATCATAAACAAATTATTATTTATGACATATTATACAGAAGTTTTATGTTACAACAACATGCACATATAGTCATATTGGTAGAGTCTCTGCAGCAAAAAGTAAAGATCTAGATCAGACACTTCTAGCAGGACATCTAATAAGCTTTGATTTTACCGACAGACAAATATAAGTTCAACTTTTACAGGCTGACCAATACCAGCATAGCTATTACAGGCTGACCAATACCAGCTTAGCCTTTACAAGCCATCTAATAAGCTTTGATTTTACCGGCAAACAAATATAAGTTCAACTTTTACAGGCTGACGATACAAGCATAGCCTTTACAGGCTGACCAATACCAGCATAGCCTTTACAGGCTGACCAATACCAGCTTAGCCTTTACAGGCTGACCAATACCAGCTTAGCCTTTACAGGCCATCTAATGAGCTTTGATTTTACCGGCAGACAAAAATATAATGTCAACTTTTACAGGCTGACTAATACAAGCTAAGCTTGTACAGGCCATCTAATAAGCTTTGATTTTACCAACAGACAAATATAAGTTCAACTTTTACAAGCTGACCAATACCAGCATAACCTTTACAGGCTGACCAATACCAGCTTAGCTTTTACAGGCTGACCAATACAAGCTCAGCCATGACAGGCTGACCAATATAATTTCAACTTTTACAAGCTGACCAATACCAGCATAGCCTTTACAGGCTGACCATACAAACTTAAGCCTTTACAGGCTGACCAATACCAGCTTAGCTTTTGCAGGCCAACCAATACAAGCTCAGCCTTGGCAGGCTCACCCATATAAGCTCAGCGATTACAGGCCAACTAATATAAGCCTAGATTTTACTTTGATTCTACAGGCGGACCAATATAAGCTTAGATTTTATATGCTGACCAATATAAACTTAGATTTTACATGCTGATCAATATGAGCTTAGATTGTTAAAACTTTTAAACAACATACAGGATCCACATCAGCAAGGTCTTGGAAGGTTCCCCTCTTGCCGACCAGTTTCCTGTAGACCACGTGTGGGAAGTGTACATCAACAATGGTGCTGTTGTAGATGGCGAGACCCAGCACAATGCCAATCAGGGTGAACTGGGCGTCATTCTCAAATGACATCGAGTTGAACCAGAACTGGTTTGTCACCTGGTTATAGGTGAACATACCTGAAAAATGTTATAGAACATATAAAATTTACTAAAGTAAGTATCCTCAGGTATGTCAGAGGAACAGCCAAACCCCGGTCACTCGAACACCGGATCAATAGAATTACCAGATTGTCTGAACAAAACTGCCAGTCCCTGCATTTTGCCATCTTTGTTTTTAATAAATTATAATGGGATCTCTAGTACAACCTGTAGTTCAAACAGTCAAACTGGCTGCCAGTCCCTACAGCCTATTTACCTGTCTGTATATTCACACCTAGGGTTGAACTGCAATCTCTACTCATTAACCTATACTGATCGCAGTGCTGTCAAATTACAGGTGATCATGTTTTTCACACCTCCATGATGTGCGACTCTTAATGTGTTGGTGTCCATGAGGACTTGTTAACAGCCGATTGACACAACTACATATCAATATTGATTTTTGTCATGCGATTTTCAATTTTGTGGGGAAATTGTCTCTGACCTCTGTGATTTTTGAGAATATAATTTGATTTATAAAGGGTTTGATTGTGAATTTCTTTGTTTTTAATTTCCGTAATTTGAAATAACGAACATTTCCGTAATGTTTTCAACTTAATTCATATGGTTTAAAAACATGTACAAAGATTCTGTTATTATCAAAACAAACAATTAGTGACATGTAATCCCAAAAGAAAATAAAGAGATGCAAATTTATGGTTTAAAACATATTTAATTTGTCATCATAAAAACTAAAATGAAACCGGTTTAATGGAAATATCAATAAACATTATAATTTATGCACAGAAACTTGGCTGATAACACATTAGTATATTAATTGCAATTTATTCATGAAAACGGATGACAAACTGACTTGTAAATGAAATTCTCTTCACTCAAACTCCCGACTAGCTCGAACTGAAAGGACATCCCAGTGGGTGTTCAAGCGATCTGGGTTTGAATGTATCTCTTTCAAGATAGCTCAATGACAAAGTAAGATGTAAGTAGTGATACAGATCCTTTCCAATCAGATTTGTACTACAATATAAATATGCTAAGAAAACAAACAAGAACTCCTACCCATATTGCTGCCTTTATCTTGTAGTCATCAACGTGCTAAGTTTTTGTAATGTGTACAAGATTAAACAGCGAATCAAAAAGTTATAATGGGGGGATACGATTCATTGAAGTCTACAACCAACCATAGACTTAGATGTCAAAAAGTTATACAGCTCAATAGGCCACAAAATTGATGAAAACAATATTTTTACGTATGCCTTTGTGACAGTTATATACAATAACCTGACACATTAATCAAGAAAATATTTTACTGAGACAACAAAACGGATCCTAAAAGTTTTTGCAAACCGTAGTGCGCTCGAAAATCAATATTTAACCTTACACTTTTTAAAATGACCTTTACTACCTTAAGAATGTATCCTATGTAAATGTGAATAATTTCAGTAAAATGATAACAGATGATGATACGTCTTATGTGCCAACAAAAGCCTACCAAAATCTACATTGAAGATCTCTTCAACAATCAGCTGGAAGAATTCCTTCGAGATGCCACCTTCATCGAGACCTTGTTCACCATCAAACTCCACAAACAGCTGTTTTCTCAGGTCAGATGGATTCTCCATGGCAACCATTTCCAGCTAAAAAAAAAAACAACAAAGAACTGTGATAAACTAAGTTTTGCTCATTCTGGGTTAAAGTGGTCCAAACATGCGCGGTCGAGACTTGATAAGACCTCCAGCTATTTTTAAAGATGAAAAAGATCCCTAAGCACATTGAAAATGCTTGAAATTAACTTTAAATTTCATTAATGAAGCTCAAGAAATTTTCTACTATTTCCAGTTTACTTTAAGAATGTGTGTAAAAAAAGATATGGCTGAGACACTAAAATATAGCAAGAGAAGCCATTCAAAAGGGAAGAATATGAATATATAAATGGCAACACGCCCTTCAGTTTTTGACCCCACATGACCCAAATTTATCAAAGTTGTCATGCAGGCAAAATTCCTGTCACATTTGTTGAAATTGGGCCTCTGGTGTGTTCACAATGGTTTTCTAAGATCTGACCTAGTGACCTACTTTTGACACCATATGACCCTGTCATCTAAAATTTCATGCAGGCCAATATTCTGGCCAGTCTGGTGAAGATTGGACCACAAATGTGGCTTTAAGTATGTTCACAAGGTTTATCTAAAATTTGACCTAGTGACCTAGTATTTAACACCACGTGACCCAGTTATGAATTCCAAGATTCCTGCCCAATTTTGGTGAAGATTGTGCCATAAATGTGGTCTCTACCATGCTCACAAAGTTTTTTTTATTTGACAATGTGAACTAGTTATTGACCCCACGTGACCCAATTACGAACTCATCCAAGATTTCTTGCAAATAAACATTCTGGAAAAGTTTGATGAAGATTGGATAAAATCTGTAACCACTAGTGTGTTTACAAGCGAAATTGCTGACGCCACACAACGGACGACAGACAAAGGGTATCAGATAAGCTCACCTTGGTCATGTTGTGCTCAGGTCAGGAAAAAAAAGGGGGCGTAACTGAGTCAAAATGAATTTTAGGGTTACCTCCTTTTGTTAAATTTTCTCAAATGATAGTGAACAAGTATTCTAAGCTTGAAGTGAAGGTTTCTGAGAAAAAGACCCTTACAAAATTAAGCAATGGGAGTATTATGATCGAAGCTTCACTTTTTCACGGTGGAGCAATTACTACACAACATAAGTTTTGTTCTGAATAAATGCCTATTACTTAAAAAACACACATTCTTATTTCTTGTAACCAGATTTTAAAAAAAATGTTCATAGCAACTTACTGCAACCAGAGCATCATCAATGATATGATCCCGAGACACTCGTATTCGCAGGAATGGCATTGGTGGCATCCCGTGAATAATTGTTTGCATTATTGACGACCTCCTCTCCTTGTACATCTGTATGCGATTGTCCATATTCAAGGTGGATTGTTTTGAGGCTGTGGTTAAAATGAATGGGTAGTTTGCAAATGAGAATTTTTTCGGATCATCTTCACTTTCTAGTTTGTACTTATAATCAACTTCCACTTGGATGTATTCATTAAGAGTTTCGTTGACAAACTCTGCGTATGGCACTAAGGGATTCCGACAATTCAGGTGGGACACATCAAGTTCCTTCCCAAGAGGATCATCTTTAATTTGTCTCGGTTCCTTGAAGTCATGCCCCATGGCACTAGCACCTAGTAGTTCATTCACTTGAGAGTCTAACTCCAGCATTTCTTTCTCCACATCCAGGGTGGCCTGAGAGTCCTTCTCCCCACCATACATACTTGCATAATACAGAAGCTTCATGGCTCTTACAGGGCCTGTGATTGATTCCTCATCATTGAGTGAACACCCCCTCCCCTTCCACCTACCTTCATCACCTATTAACTTCACTGTGATCAGCTGTTGCAGTGAGAGAACCATGGAGTGTAAGAAATCTGCCGGCATGCTTGCCCAGTATTTTGCCAGTTTAACCTGGCCAGAGAAGGGTATGTTTCCAACAGCCTTACAGAACTCTGGGTATGCTGCCTCTATGAACTCAGGGCTGTGCAGCAGGGGTATTTCCATGACTATCACAAATATATTCAGGTAATTGGGCTCACGTTCCAACCTTCTCAGGTATTGAAAGTCCATGCAGATGGTTTTTGAGAGCGCCAACAAAGCATTGATCAGTGCTCCCTGAAACGGCTGATCTGGAATGTCCATAAGCTTGCTGTAGCTTCGCCGCAATGATTCCAAATCTACAGTTATTCCTGTCTGCTTAACCAGCTCTCTATGTTTGGTGTTGGCTTCATCGTTTCTGTCGGAAGTATCAGGACTTATGCTTTCATCTATGTCTTTGTCTGAGTCTATCTCCATGGAGGCTTCCCTCGATTCTTTGAGCAATTTTGGTTTGTCACACATCAGGAAGCTGTGCAGTAAGGACTCTGGGTTGTTATACACACAGCCTATCCATTTGATGAGTGTAGCCCAGTCAAAGGATTTACGGCAATTCTCAAGTATACTATCTAACTTCTCTTCACTCAGGAACTTCACCTCTCTGTCAAGTTCTACAAATAAATTACACACTAAACAGTAAAAATAATTGCAACAAAGACATAACAAGTACTAACTATCATTCTTATTTAAAAAATATATATATACATGAGATCGGTTAGCAACGTCGATATGTGAAAAATAAGTTTGTTGTTTTGTTTGTTTTTGTTACATTACACCAACACAAATATGGTCACATTAGCGACATCCAACTATTATTGGTGGAGGAAGACCCCAGACTTAAGTCTGGGTAGAAACAATGGCGCACCACAGGTTAACTGGAAAATCTCCTCACATGAAAGTTCTCAGCCCGAACAGGACTCAAACCCATGTGGTGATGGACTGAAGGGTTACAAGTCAGCAACTCTTAACTGCTCAGCCACGGGTGCCCCTGAAAAACATATTAAATAAATCAAGATATGTGTTCCTACCTTAGAGAGTTCAAATTTTGAGTCAACTAGATTGTGACAAGTCAACATAAGCTTTAAATAGCTTTCGCAATTGACTATGACAAGTATATTAGTACTGTTATTACATGTTTCAATAAATTCTAGATTAGGTTTGAAACGAGAAGAAAAAATAAACATAGCAAACCTTTGATTAATGTGGTTTTAGTCCTGCATATATCAGCACTTGCACCAGAGGGGACCAGCATTGATGTTGAACTGCCCTGAACGATGGATGCCTGCGATATAATTGACTCCGTCGCTGTAGACGGCCCAGCTTTCTGAGCAAGCTTTAAACTTGAAGCTGATGATGATGCTACATTAACCACTGCTGGTGCTGGTGTTGTGGAGTCTGGGCTAGCATCTGGCAGTCTAGCCACCTTCTGTCTTTGTGCATCACATAACACTGCCTTGTTTTTAAACAAATCAATTGACTTGAGAGCAAGTGCATTTCTGTCCTGATTTCTGAATGTAAACCTATTTGAAGAGGCACAGAACTCATTTGTACAATCATCCTTCCCGCAGCCATCTGTCAATTGGAAGTAGTATGCCTCAATCAGCTGTTTGGCAGCAGCCCGCTTCCTGAAAAAATATGATTATGAAAAGCTATGTACAGTACATATACATTTATCATTAACGTTATGTTGAGATTTAGGCATGTAATGCTGATGAAATAAATAGTTAAAAAAAAATTCACATAAAACAAGTAACTTGTTGCATGGGAATATATTTTTTGTTTGTTTGTTTATTGGGTTTATCGTCCCATCAACAGTATTTCAGTTATCTGGAGACTGTGTCCACTTGAAGCAGATATAGTGCTGCCTTCACTGTGTATAGCATGCCATGAACACCAGGCATGATACCACACCCCGTCACATTATCCTGACACCGGACCAACCAGTTGTGGAACTACCTTTATATTTACTTGTGTGTTAGCACGGGAGCTATACCACTGCCACTTTTAACGACTTATATATGTCACGACCCAGGATTGAACCCAAGGCCTTCCTTACATGCAGCCGATTGCGCTACCAGGTCCAGTTTATATTTTTTGTATTGACTTATTGGTAACTAATTGATAATACACACATGATACCATTTATTGAAAAAGTGTCGAGTATCTGCTTGATATAATAAGCTAATACCTAAAACAGATTTGTTTGGTATTTGTACTTACATTCTGTCTTCAAACTGTGATCCTGGCGTAATAGCTCTAGAACCCAGACTGAAATAATAACTTTGATGTTTGAGAAACAATATAAACAAAAACATAGAAGTGAAGCCCCAGAAAGCCAGATTGAGGCTAAGCCATATGGCAAAGTCTGAACAGCATGATATTTAAACCTTTTTACATATTTATATAAATTAACTGAGTCAACTTTTCATTGACATAGAAACCAGTAAATTGCTTTAAACAATCATTGTTTAAGATTCTGCACTAGGTGTTTTAATAAAGATCATTCGTACTTATTTTCCTTTGAAGACAATTTGTCAATATAGCCTTTATTTCAAAATTCAGATCATGTTTAAAAAAACATTTTTAGATTAATATAATTAACATAGAATTTCATAACAGAATGTTTTCACTCCTTTCTGTTTAGGCTCCAGACGACTGGATAATTCTGCACTCCTCCTAAGGGCAATTTGCCTTCAATTAAATCTAATACCCTTTCAATAAAATAGGTAGAACTGTTGTGACACAGTTTTGTGAACTCAATGGTTCAATGCACTCATTGCACCTTGGTCCATAACAATGGTGATGAGAAAAATTTGGCATGTGGGTTGGCCACCAGTATTAAGCAATAACAAGCTAAGAACTGGTGGTTCAGTCCAATTGATACTTGGCTCCAGAGGGTCAAAGAGGGCGGGGGGTTTGTGAATAATATCTCCCTAGTGCTAAATACCCAAGCAAATAGAGCACCTGATTTGGCAGTAGTAGGCTGGAGGTTTAAACCCCATCCTGGAAAAAATGGATTTTACATACTGGTTTCCATCATTTACCTGCAATTATCAAAGTGCTAGCTGTCTAACAGATGCAAGGAAGCTGTTCAGTTTTAAATAAATGTAATGCAACAGGGCTTATGCTGGCATTCAGTAGAAGTTTCAAACTGTCAAAAAGTTGACTCACAAAAATCACCATCGGCAAAAATCACCAAAAACCATGACTTCAGATATTTGGGTAATCCAATGCTCTATAAATAGCCCCATCTAGCATTTGCCTGTCTCATTCTTTTTTACCAGCCTTTGTACCTTGCTGAACAAGCTGTCCTTTTTCCAGTCATAAATGCCAATCAATGTAAAAAACACTTAGCGGGATGTTTTAACTGCCAGTTTTAATCTATAGATTTTGATGTGCATGTCAGGTTTTAGCTACTCAGCCTTGCATCTTTTGTACACAAACACAGTCAAACTGGTGAATATATGTTATCAGTTACAGTTAGCTCTGCATACCATCAGAAATGATAAAAAAAATAGCTATGTACATTGGTTTTACAGACTAAAAGTCTTATGAACCCCAAAGTGATTGAATGAATCATTCTATTTTGATGACCAAACCCACAAAATGATATCAGTGGTTGCTACTGACAAATGCTGAATTTTAGTCCTCATCCACCCTATATGGACAAACTGTTAAACAAATCAATGTCAATGCTCTAGAAATACCAACCTTTTCAATTTCAAATGTCAAACAAATAAACAAGTTACAACAATACTGTTTGATGTACTCTTTCTCAAGAGCATTAATAAATTACATGTTTTTGATAGCTAAACATACAACTGGAAGACGATGCCATTTCATCTTTTGTTTATCAAAAAAAATACATCCTAGGGCCTACTATAAAATGCATAATGCGGATTTTTCCTACAGAAAAGATCTTTTAATAGTGAAAAACCTTGAAGCATAAGGGCAACCTGTGGTCTTTTCATTAAAATCGTACTTCAGAAAGGGGTTTTGTACCTTGTAGAATGACACAAATCTAACACTGTGAACTTAGTATGCTATATTAACATAGAATTAGTTTTTGTTTTAGTTCTTTAACCTTGTTAAGCCAATTTCAACCAAGACTGTCCAGTGTGAATACTTAAACAAATAGTTTTCGGAACAGGAAGTTAATTTATATTTAACTGGTTTTTATAACAAAATATCACCAGTATATAACATGTGGCATAAGGTAAACATTTTTGTGTCCATATCTAGCTTTTGTGATTTATATTCACTGTACTCCCTATTGTACTACTGACATATCTTGGCAGGTGCAGTCAGTATTTTCAATGACATCACAAGTACATATTAAAAGAATAATTTAGTAGATATTTTTTTACCCACAAACCCTTGATGTCTAATAAAAAAAAAAAAAATTCCTGGATTAGCACATTTATGGTATGAAGAGCGCAAGCTGAACGACAAACCTCTCAGTTCAGTGCTGCTCAGTTTAGTGTATCTGAGTACTCAAACTCCACGAATCTTATGAGAAAATCGTGAAGGAATATTCAACATTGCAAAGATTGTTGAATCATGGTCTTTTATTAAAGCATTTGCATTAAGTATTTATGTGTGATATGTCAACAGAAAAATGCAAAAATATAACATCTATTCGACAATGCTTTATACATATGCATTCATTTTATATGTCATTATTTTTAAAAAAAATTTAACATGATGCTTATTCTATTATTCATTTCTTTTCCAGCAAGTATCATTTCTTATGTTTCACTGTGACAGGTATTAAGTACATACATTGCTTCATGCACATTACTGCAGATAATTACACAATTCCAAATGGCAGACTCATGGTGAGAAATTTTTGTCAAGTGGAGGCAATTTGGATTATTCCAACCCATGCATTGTTCGAAGTAAACTGGCAGTCCCAACGACTTCGAATAATCAAAGTTTGACTGTATTTCTGCTCACATTACCGAAATAAAATTAGATTTCAAATAATTTAACAAAGCAACTAATGTATTATTGTCAATTAACCATGCCATTTAATAGTTGAAAGCAATATTTGGTAATAGCTCTAGTAACTGGCATTGTAACAGCAACAAGATCCTGCACTGTGCCTGAACATGTTGGTCAGCTGATCTTTTTAAAGAATAAACTTTTATGAAGCAAAGGACATGATGTATCTTGTTCATTATTCAAAAGTCTTCAGGCAGGAAAACTGACTAGTCTCATGTCTATTCTTCTGACAGATTTTTCCAGACCCATACTTGTGACATATGGTCTCATTTTCATTGTGGATTTGTTCTAAACTTAAAGTAGTTTGATAAAAAATGTCTTAAGTAATAAACATTGTAGTTCTGTTTATCATAAGACTCTTTAATCATTTTAATTAGTGATTCATGGTTCAATCTGTGAATCACTTGTCCTGAATTTTGGATCAAATTGGATCGCCACTTGCCTATGATCCACAGCCCCAGAGGTATAGGAGAATATGCAAATATGCGATACAATGTTATAAACAGTTAAATGATTACTTTAACAAGAATGAAATGCTGAAAAAATGAGAATAGTGTTACCAGAGTAAACACCAAGAAACAATTAAGTCACACATTTTTATTTAGTAAAATAATCATGAAGACTGAAATTCTTCACCTGAATATGTCATTAATGAAGAATCATTCAAGATTAGACTGGACAATCAATGGAAAAACAAGAATTACTATGTAACTTTAAAGCTAAAATACAGAAAATGACCTAAACAATGAAGAGCTGCTGTCAGAGGTATTGTACAGAGCTACAGAATGTTTGGGGGTTTTTTTATAGATTTATTTACTAACAGCCTGGGTTCACACATTCTATGAGCTATTAAACAAATCCATTTTTCCCGCAAGCCTTACTTGACCATGAGAGTGTATATTGCTAATCGCCATCAGCCATTTTTGATCGTATATGGGTATTTTCCTTTTTTATTATTTAGTGTACTCCTTACACTCACATTGATAGGATGTTCTATAAGTTTCTGCAAGTGTTTATATTGATTAAAGTTAAAAAGATTGGTATTAATTGTAAGTTTACAGCGCACATCATTGAAATGCAATGAACAGGTAATAAACGAAGAATTGCATGACAGTACAATTCACTGACTAAACAAACATACAATCGTAATTTCTATGGAATTGCTGGTTTGTATAACAAATGTAACCAGTAAAAGTGCATTCCTCATTCTCAATACTATTTCAAATGTTGCTTAAATTAATACGTTAATTAAAATATTCAAACAGCGATTAACTGTCTCACATACATTTCTCTTTGTTCTGCATGAGACATGGCTTTTTACCTGATGGTACGCTCTTAAACAAACTTTCAACTTTCGTCTGCCAGAAACACCAAGCTGTAATTAACTTGGTGTTTTCTGCGTAGACTTACCTCATTACATGAGTCAACGTGACTAATCTTCAAAACTCTGAGACAAGTTGTTGTAAAGGTGATATTGATCAGCGCAGTTTGACAGTGGGGATATGAATGTTGTGTTTTTGGAAGCAGCTAGAGATTACATTTCTCCATAAAATTTTTGATTGACTGCATGTATTCAAAGACAGTGCACTGTTCTTTGTGAGAGTTAGGTGCATGTTAAAGCTTCCTCCAGTAACATTGTGTTTGCTACAGGTGACATATATGTCCGACATTGTCGATCACCAAAAGGTACAATATAACTTCACACAACACTATGGATATCACAGATCGAGTATGTTTAGTAGCGACCAAATGATATAAAAAAGGTGGGAATAATTATGTCAGTCAATGACGAGGTAGAATAATTGAAAGGTCAGAACAGTACAAGTGACATTGAAAATAGCCTTGACGTGTGGTCATTACACCTTAATGGACGACAAATTTTCTAAACTGTGGATGCATACAATCTATGAGCTATTGATTTTCACCTAAGATTTGAAGCCCACTGTAGGGGTGTGCAATTTGCATGGGTACACATTCTATAGCCTTTTACGGTATAGTGCCTACTACCAGAACTCATCTAATGTGATCTAATCTTTATATCAGTTATGGTAGCTTTGTCATTATTTACTCTAAATGTTAATGTCTCTGAGTGAACTTAATTCATGCTTATGAACAGACTAAATGACTGATTGGTAACCAAGTTATGACTGATTGAAACTAATATGGGCCTGATTGCTAATGACTGATAACTAATTGTTGATTGGTAATCAATATAAGTATATCAAAAAATACTTGAATCATTTTGAATTTATTTTGCAATACAATATAGCATATACATAACAAGAAAAGAACAATCTTTATTATTGTTTATAAAGTGTTTATAAAACCAATAGGAATGTGGATATGATTACATAGATTAAATAAATCAAGATCTTAAAGCATGGTCTGACAACAATTAACAGCTACAGTAAAGGTGTGAACTGTCAACTTTCAATGCTTGCCACTTAGCCGCAGTATACAGAGTTTTCTTTGAGCGAGTTGTCCAATATTAAGGCAACTTTTAACAGAAGAGAGTTGGTATGAGGCGAGCTGTCTAGCATTCAGTTAACTCAAAGTATAAAAACAACCCCTTGATAGACCTTTACAAGAATACTGAAATTTTGAATGGCTTCTGTTTACCAAATTGGCACCAACAGAAGAAAATTCAGAATACAAAAACACTTCAAACTTGATGTTTCCAATTTCAATATGATAAAGTAGTTTCACATTTTTCTCATTAATTTGAGTTTTGTCTGAAAAACGATAACAACCATACTCCTTGTATTCACTTACATTTCAATTATCTATCTATGTCTTAGATTACGTTATCAGTCATTACCCCACCCACCTGGGGATTTTTACACTATTAGTATTATATCTACCTCGCGGCTTCCGTTCCGCTTTCTTTCGACTGTGTGTCCTTGTTATTCATACGAAACCTTTATGTTGGACGATAAACATCGAAATTTTTCACTGAAAACATAAATGCTGGTTTATTTTGTGTAACTTCTGTCAATTCTCAAATCAGATCTAATTCATGGTAGCGAGCATTAACAGAAAATAAATAGCAAGCATTTAGGCTATCCGCCAACAAGATATCAAAGTACTAAAAGTGTTACACAAAATCACAATGACAGGTCCGTAGATATATATAAAAGATATGTTAATGACGATTCAAATAAATGTTTTCTCAAAATAAAAAGGTTTTTTAATACAAAATCAGTTTGAAACTTTTTTATTCAAAACCAAATACACTAGGTAATATAATTTAAATGGACATTCGCACTAAATGGAATTGATCCAGAAATCGATTGTGCGAGTCATGTGCAAACCGCCAGTCATAACATTACAGGGCCTAAAAGTAACACATTTTTTATTTAATATTATAAAATTGCATATAAATTGCGGACCATGTGTCTTTATGCGTGATTTACATGCGCGAAATGTTGTCAAACCACTTTAAAGTGAGAATACATGAGTATATACAAGAAGCTCAAGAGATGAATGAATCATAAACATTAAACCTATTTTGAATATTTAACTTACTGTTATATTTAAATTCAAAAAGGGGTCTCAATAAACAAATAAACGCGAAGTACCCGTTATGTGACAACGCACATTGTCAAAATGTCTAAGCCAATGATAATATTGAGCATTTAGCCTAATCCCACAGACAAAATGATGTTGTTTTTTACTACTGATTCTAACTAATATTGCATCACAACAATATATGCCAGCCGGTAGACATCTCATGTAAGTCGGAACACACCACATGCCACACGGGGGACACATCTTATCAGCTGGGAGACATCGCAAGCCAGCTGGGAGACATAACATGCCAGTTGAGAGGCATCACATGCCAGCTGGGATACATTACATGTCAGCTGGAAGACATCACATACCATCTGAAGACATCACATACATCACATACCCCATGGGAGACATCACATGCCAGCATAAGAAATCATATACCATCTGCAGACTTTGCATGCCAGCTGGGAAACATTACATGCTACCTGCAAGACATCACATACCAACTTGAGACACCACGTACCATCAGGAGACACAACATGCCACATAGAAAACATCACACGCCGGCTGGGAGACATTACATGTCAGCTACGAGAATCATACCACTTGACAGACTTCACATGACCGCTGGGAGAAATACGATGTCCCATGGGATACATCACATGTCACCGGGGACATCACATGTCATCTGGATGACATCTTATGCAACCTGGCAGACAGCACATGTCACTGTGAAGACATCACATGCTACCAGGGAGACGTAACATACCAGCTGGGAGAATCACATGTCAGCTGGACGACATCAAATGCAAACTGGGAGACATCACATGTCAGCTAGGAGACACCACATGCAGCTTGGGGACATCACATGCCACATGCCAGCTGGGAAACACCACCTGCAAACTGGGAGATATCACATACCAGCTGGAAGACATTATACGCCAGCTGGAAGACATCACATGCCAGATGGGAGACATCACATGCAGCTGGGAAACATCACATGCCAGCTGGGAGATATAATATGCCAGCAGAGAAGCATTGTGTAAAAGTGTCTGCCCAGACAACATCCCATTTGTACAGTTTATGTGTGATTTCGTGCAGCTTGGCTCAGATAGGAAATACCTGTTTACAATGACGTGTGTGGATTTATGCTTCGCTGTTCACAAAGTTTTAGGGCATCAATGAACAGCACTTTGCCAGACCTTTTCAGGTAACAATGACTGATTTGGTTATTTGAGAAAAAATATTCGGTCCAAACTGGCAGACGTCACCTTTAAAAGAATACTGAGACAGATCATTTCCATCCAGCATCTAAGACAGCATTGCCAAACAACTGCCGGTTTAAGATTTTTGATATATCTAAGCGACCAAAAATTCTGCAGAAAACAAGGTTCGACGCATTTTTTATATCACTTCTCATTAGCCAAAGTATATAAAGTGTTTCCATCCCAGTCGGGGCGAAACTTTCATGTGGGGAGGTTTTCCAGATAACCTGCGGTGCGCCGGTGGTTCTACCCAGAAATTCCTCTGCCAATAATTATCTTGACTATGACAACATGACCATAACTGTGTCAGTAAGATGAAACAAAAAATAACAAAGTGTTTCCAATAATGCCTAGGTAAATGTATTTCATATCGATCCTTTTTTCAGCAATATAAATGTATACGGATTATTTTATATCTTGTATATATCCAGTCGTACGTAACTGACACCAGACAGGCGGGTAGCTGTCAATACGCAGAATACGCAGCTGTGTATACATTGTTCCCACAAAAATAAAAAAGATCAAAATCTTACCAGAGTAGTGATATATGTGTGTATTTATTGCGATTAACTAGTACCCCAGTTACCGTGAACAAAGGGATGTAAAATTGCTATATCAATTTAGATTTAATTTTCTGTAGCTCCTGGTATGGGAAAAGTTTTGTACTTTTATACTTTTGTACTTTTAATCAGAATTTCTCAGATAATTCCTCCGCAGGACGTCCACACCTTGGACATATACTGAAGAAATTTTTTTTAGCAAGTTCAGAGAGGATTGACTTCTAGGGAACTTTGTGACCCGCGGAGGATCGTCCGTTTTACTGTTCACATACTGCACGGGATTTTCGTGAAAGTTACGGTTCACGCTTACATAATGGTGTAGTTAAAACGGGGGGGGGGGGGGGGGGGTCATGTTGTCAATGGATGGGCACAATTGGTCAATACGGACACATTAGTCACATTGATTTATAGACGAAAACCAAAGTCGTAAAAAACTTGCTTTCATGCAGTTTAGTTGGTGGAACGATATGTACACAATTGCACAATTTGTTTAATACTTTACTTTTCATGTTTCATTGGTACTACAATGATTACTGCATTAAATTGAGGCCCAAAACAAATGTCTTTGTTGTTAAAACGATGTACTAGTTGAGAAGTCAAATGCATTTACAATTGTTTTGTCAAGGGACTTAACTGACACTAATCCTAGAGACAATTCGTGACTAAATCATCCAGGGTTTTCTAACCATTTCGATTTGTTCCATTTTTTCCGTTGCGATTTCTCAAACCGTCTTAAATGCAATTTTCGTTTTCTTCATATCGTTACTTTTTGCTTCCAGACACGGTAATACAAGTTACGTCTGCATAAAACAAGTAATTTATTTCTTGCATATATAATAAGCGTGAATAAAATTTTACATAAACGGTAATAACCAGGATATTTACGACTGTGAGTAGCTTCTGTAATGAAATAAAGAAGTATGCCATGGCTAATTACAATTTCTGTAACATAACATTTAACTTAAAATCTAATTATATCTTGACACCAACACCTCCCAAGAAGCCACCACATAAAATACAGAAACACAAAATTCTCCGAGGAAGCATGCCCCGGACCCACTAGCGGGCATGCGTACCCATCATATTATGCCTAGCTACGCCCCTGCAGGTGGAAATTCGTAGAACTTAGCATATGGACGTCAAAAAAGCAACAGCAAAAGGGCGAAAGAGCTACAGTGGAGGATCTAGGATTGATCTTAGAAGGGATGGGGGCTTTAGTAATTTCTTCAATTGATTGCATACACATACTATAATGTGTATATTTGGTCCGGGAGTTTTAGGGGTTGCGCACGGGATGCACCCACCCCATCTAAACCTGAAACATAATAGCGCCTTTTGTTTATGCTGTTGATTGGAATCGTTGCTATGTTTGAAGGAAATATAATTTAAAGTTGTAATGATTAACAATGCTTTTCTTAAAGTTGGATGTCCGTTGAAAATCCTTTATACTGAACACAACACTCCATAATAATTACATTTTCTCGTATATGTTCATGAAATTAGGGGTGGTGTTCCACAGTTTGCCGATGTGAAATGCCTGGTATGTTTCCACTGTTTGGGATAGTTTATAAATGCATAACTTTTGCATAAGCACATTCTTTAAATATCTAAATAGATCAAAATCTATAAATAAGCACGATATATAGTGAACTAACAACTCAAAAACATTTCACTTAATACTTAACACATTGCCCATTTTATATTGGGCATTCAGTGTAGTTATGCCAACACAAAACAAGTTAATACTCTAAAATCTGTGCTTTGTTTTGGGTGATAGGTTATTCGATTTAAGGCGAAAAAAATAACTATAAAATAAAATATTTAAGCTGGGCTAGAACCCGCAACCTTCCAGATTTGGTTAATGGCAGAAAGCAAGTTTACCGACTACGCTACTGTCGTTACTTGCTAAAAACACCGTTTCAAGAATATATTTAAATTTTGATAAATTTTACGGACTATTCGTTTAATGTTCTCGTAAAGCGAGTGAATGTTCAACGCCGGATGTCTATTCATGGAGTGGCCTTTCAATCTTGCAAAATAATTCAATAGTTTCTTGTTCCAGAGCGACAATATTTAATGATAGGGAATATGCAATTTAAAACAAACGTTTTGTGTCGTATTTATTCGGTTTATTTAAAACAAAAACACCGGTTAAGGCATGCTTGTGGCAGGGTTTGACAGGTTTGCGATTGCCGTCTTCAGTGAGGCTGGCATTAGCACGGTACCCAGCACGTGGATCACCCCGTTAGTGGCGCTGATATCGATGTCACTGGCACGAGACCCGTCTACCATCACATAATCTGAAACAGAGTCAAACCGTTCGGCATGTGATTTGCTGCTATGTTGATTGAATAACCGGACTTTTTTTAAACATGATTTATTGTCAAGAACACCGCAACCTCGCGTTGTAACGAGATCATGTACACGAGATGAAATCAAAGAATGTTTTCCTTGCGGGCATTCGGACAATATTATTTCATAGAATGGCAGAGGTATTGCGAGTGTTGTGTGTGCTTGTTTGTTTTTTTCCATGAATGACAGATTTTGCACTACTTCGACTACCAAGTATTAACCTACCGATTTTGCCTACTTAGAAATGCCATTTGTGGTTAAGCGATATTTCATTCAACCTCTCAACTGAAGCAGTGACTTGGTGGTACGAGGATTTGGTTCGTTCACTTATTTTGTAACTGAGTTTCTTTAACGCAAGATTAGTTACGGAAGAACCGACCCCATTTGGCTGAGCAATGTTTTCAGCTTATTTTAAGTCAGTAAAGTAACTAATCGAATTGTCAGGGGCCGCTGCGTTCGCTGCAGATAACGACGATTGCGCTATGCCGTTTCACAGTGGTACATTATATTGGACGTCCTATTGATGCATTTGCAACCAAAGCTGCTTTTGCTTTGGATTTGTTTGTATTATATTTTTGACTTGTGATTGATAGACTTGAGCTACACGTTTTTTGAGTTCAAAACCTGCATGGTTCGAGATTTTTTTTTCAAGAAGGAAAGCTATTCAAATGTCAACATGTTTTTTTTGTTTTGTATTGTTTTGTTTTAGATCCAGGGAAGCGATTAGAGTTTTTCTTCAAAAGCTGAAACTTGAAGGTCAGCAAAATGCCAAATGCCAAACCTGTTGATTTGAACTAAATATACAAAGGCGTCATTCTTACTGAAATGTTGGACGGTGCTGACATGGGCTGTGATGTGCTCGGAGTCTGCTGAATCCAGGGTGGGGAACGCTCCACTGTGCATGCCCGCGGAATAAAGGGTCCCGTGCAGCACGTGGTACAACAGAAGCGCTGTCAGGTCAAAAAGGTTATATAATGAGTAACTTCGACGACGAAAACGAAATTGCATGTTCAAAGAGGACATGGATTTACAGGCCGGTCGCTATTTAAAACGTATTTAAAAGACTTTGGAATAAAATGTACTGAACCGACAGTACTTGAAATTAATTCATTCTTTATATCTACCTAAATTATTCAAGTTATCTGAAGTTTTCAGAGCAAAACAAAATATCTTATTTAAAGTTGGTATCCGGCAGTTTGCACAGGTAACAATGACTTATTTGATTGTTTGAGAAAAGAAAAATTGGCCCAAACTGTCGGACACCATTTTTAAACACCAATTGTACAACATAAATGAACCTCCAATACACTGTAAATTACTTTATCTGTTTTGCTTCAAGAATCTAATGGCCGTGAGCAAGTTGTAAATGTATATGTGAGGATAACGATCGATAACTATGAGGATGGAACCGACAAGAGGTAAAAGGGGCAATATATGTGAGGATAATCGACGATAACTCTGCGTAGGATGATGAAGCAGCTTATCTACTCCAGCTATGTCAATCTTAGAGCATCGACATTTTGCTTAACAAAACGCATATACAGGATTATGTCAACCGTTAAGGTTTCATGTCTTTTAAATCAATCGGAACGCCAGGGATAATTCACGAATCATCTTTCAGATGAATGTGGGGAAGACTCCCCGAAAAAAAATAGTCGGTGCCTATAACATCATCAAAACTACAAATATAAATGTTTTGTTATCTCTACTGATAAAGGCTGTATATATAACAAGATTTGAACAGTTAAATTGATAAATGAAATTTCTTTTTGATGAACTAATTCTATACACTTCTCCTATCACTGTTTTTGGAGAACTTTTTACGGCGAATGAAACGATCGTGATTCTTTAAGTTTATGTATCATTGCACCAGATGCATCTGAGTGATGATTGTCCCGAGGACGAAATTGCCCGAGGAGTTCTGATAGTCTTTTAAATGTGTGCTTTTGAATTGATATCTTGATTTGACATAATATTTGGAGTTGTTTGATCAATATCCCAGTCTTACTTCTGAGCGTGTCTGGATGAGCCAGAAGGGTCTGGACGGTGCTGTTGCCAAGACGCATGAAAGCCTGGTCGTTAGGTGCCATCAAAGTGTAGATACCATCTGGAATAAACATGACGTAACATGACGTCCTGCAAACAGCTTTACTTAACCAAGTGCCGTGATGCTTTATTATTATTATTATTATTGTTACTATTATTATTATTATTATTATTATTATTATTATTATTATTATTATTATTATTATTATTATTTGAGTTTTACGGCACACCGACACTTAACAGGTCGTACGGCGCCGAATGCAATGTTTAATGTGAATATAGCACAATCAGGCTAAACTAAACTATGTGAGTAAAATATAGAAAAATATAAAAATCTGGTTAAAAAAAGTGCAGTATAATTGAAAACAGGTTAATATGTTGAACGGTTTCCGTGATGCTTTACGACTTTACATGGAATAGCCTGGCTAGTCTCTACGATTTTAAATAACATAACCTCTCGTGACACTATACACTTTTACATAACGTGACAGTTTACAACTTTACATGATGAAACATGCGTGACACTTTACAACGTTTAATGACGAAACATAAGTGACGATTTACAACTTTACGTGATATAAATTTTATAAATTTCATTTATAAAACCATTTAACGTAAGACATTGCTTATGATTTTTTAAAATTTAAGGAAATTTCTTAGTTTGAGTAAGAAAAAATAACTTCGATTCTTTATGAATACGACCCCAGTCCTTATACTTTACATGATGTGATGCTTTGCAGCTTTACGTGACATAACCCAGCGTGAATATTTACACCTTTACATGACGTAACCGGACGTGACCCTATACAGCGTTACGTGACATGTTATAACCCTGTGCGACGCTTGACAACTTTTCATGTCATGGTCCGGCTTAGATACAAATTTTCCTGATATAAGGTGACGTGTGGCTAACTATAGTCTGGTTCCCAGCTTCTATTGTAAACATTATAGACAAAGGGCAGGTAATCCAGACTAGGCTAACTTATGTATACTATCGGTAAGATACGTGAAACTTCACATGACGTTACCCGGTGGTACGATATACAAGTTTACATGATATACGCACAATGACAATTAACTTAACGAGACAATACAAAACAACATAACACAGTGGAACGGGAAATGGTTCGGCATAGTATATCAGCACATGACATGAAATGATAGCATAACATGGCAGGCCATTGTATATAACATGACATTACATACCTGGTGCCATGTCAAAATTTTCTATACGTCACATTATAAAACATAACATGGCATTGCACCTTTTATTGTCTTAGCACGTGTGCTAGCTGTACATTCGCTAGTATACAGGCAAAATATTATTGTCTTAACTTAATATTTATTGAACAGAAAATATTTGCATAGAAATGTTATGATTAAATCATACCTAATTTCTGTGAGTAAACGTTGAAAATATATATGTTGTTAGATTTCATTACGTTTTTAAAGGTGGTATACGACAGTTTGCCTATACCAAATATATATAACAATATCACTGTGTGGGAATGGACACCGGATATAGCTCGAAAAATGATCAATCAATAAGCGTTTGATTCTGACACATGGTAAGTTTTTTGTTATTATTGTTTTATTTTATAGTGATATTTATCAAATTCGAAGAGCTTCGAATAGATCAATCCTGTGCAATACACGACTATAATGGAAATGTGTCTCCTCTTTTGTATAATAGCAAAATTCTCGCCGAATGTTGGATGATCGCTCACAAATGTTCAGTTATGTGATACGATTTCAAACATAAAACAACAAATAGAAAATAAGAATGAAAACTGAATCGAGCGATTTCATTGTAATTACAGCATCTAATATTGTGTATGATATCAATACGATATGTTTTGTTGTTATAGAGATATTCATCATTTTTGATGACCTGAAGATGTACCGGGGATAGCTGAAGCAAATAAATAACTGCACAGGGGATAGCTATTAACTGTACTGAGGATAGTTGCGATGTATTTATATTAACGAGACTGTGATAATGGTTACGACATCTTAACTCTATGCAAGCTCAGGGGTAATTGTCCAATGTTGTCCATATCGAGAAATTAGAGCAAAAATGTTACTGTTATATGTATAGTATACCTTACATAAATGTGTCCCTTCTTTGTATATATAAATAAAGATGATCGGTCCGTATGTCTTTGCATTCTAATGGAAATTCAGTTTTATATCATCAGCTGTCCATATCATAAATATAATATTGACCGGTGACGTCATACATCTAGTAAGTGCATCTTGCTATTTTCACACCGACGTAGAAAAGTCGCAAGAAAACTTCATTAGCTTTGTTTAATAAAACACACCTAAAGCGCTTTAATAGTATTTAATGGTAATATACAAGGTTCGGTATAATATCAAAAATATTTACATTACACTTCGGGCCAAATGACATTATAATGCACCAGTCAATTGTAACCACGCCCCCCACCCCCAGGTCCGGGGGTATACCGGGGATAACCGAGGAAAAGGGCCGTGTTTTTACTTTCCATGTCCACCCGCAGGGCCGGGTGACCGCGGTGGTTTTGTCATAGCGCCAAATTTAGCCGAGATTGGGCCTTATGTAGAGTCTCTGGGGCGGTATGACTAAAATACGCAACGGAGATTTATTGGCGAAACGGACGCTACGGGCGCAACGAAGTACGAAACGGGCGCAACGGAGTACAAAGTATAAAACAGATGACAGTTCATTACTTAGTCCTACTGATACCAACAGATACAAAGATTGTCGCAACCTTCGTTGCGCGCAGCGGAATATGAATAACCTGTATCAAACATTATATAATCAACAAATTATCAAAATTAATTTGGCGTGCATTCTACTCTTAAATAAATGTTTTCTGTGCACTTACTAAATTTGTACTAAGTTTGTACGCCGTTGGGCCGCTGCAAATGAATTAGATCTATTCGGCAAATAAATATAAATAAAATATAAACCTTTGCTTCATGTAAAGTCAGAGACATGATTCTGGCAATATACTCGAAGCACAAAGATTGTAAAATTGGTAAATAAAATTTAACCTGGCGTGTATTCTATTTGTAAAAACCCCTGACATTCGTTAAGTTTAATATATATATAGTAGTATTGCCAATCTTAAAATAACGTTACATTATACGTTATAGATATAGAAATTGCACTTATGTTCACTGTTTTTTTTTAAACTTTATATCGATACCTTGAATATGGCGTAAAAGAGAAGAAATAAAAGTGTATACTAATGTTTGATACATAATTGTACTACTTAACGATTGAATGTTGTATTCCTTATGATATTTTAAATCTGGGGTGCGGGAGCATTTGGCCGGGGTTTAACCATCAGTTCGTCCCGGGCTTGGCTGGACCGAAAGGTCAAAGTCCCGGCTATTCCCCGGAGCTGGGAGTGGGGGGGACGTGGTTACAATTGACTGGTGCATAAGGACCGGCCAATCAGCCCCCGAAGGTGAATGGACCTTAGCTTGCGCCTCGGTCCATTTACACTTTCGGTGGCTGACTCGTGGGTCCTTCCTACTATCATTTTGGTCCATTTTTACATGCTATCCCCAGTACACATTGCTCAACTTTGAAACTATCCCCAGTACACAAAACGGCTATCCCCGGTACAGTATCGTGAACATTTGTAAGGGCATATCTTTAACAGTTTAAAAGTTACATTGCCAGTTTTTACAATAAACATAGTTTAGCTCAAGCTTGTAAAATCCTTCGATTCAGATTTCTTTATTTATTCGATATATTTCCTAAGATTACAATATTTGTCGAAATTCTGTGAGTTTTGAGGTGATCATCACAGATTTAAAGTAACATTTTTCATGGTCTGCTAATTTTTAAGCATTATAAAGCACATCATAGGCCAAATTTAGCATTCAGCTAATAGTTCAAACACTTGTTTCATTTGTGGATACGGTACATAATCGTTAACACAGCAAGATCTTACCTCTGGTCAAGAAAAACAACAGCATATTGGTATGTTTACTTATCACTTTTTGAGCTATATCCGGTGTCCATTCCCACACAGTGAATATCGAACCACTGCTTTGGGGAGTATGAGCATACTTTAGTCTTAGTAAATACAATTTTGAACACTAACTGAATTGTTAGACAGAACTAATCGCGAAAAAAATCACTCTGAATGTGTATTCTTTCCAGCTGTATAAAAAGTATAAAAAGCTCGATAGTGGTCTCTGTTAAAAATAGATATGGACGTCATAGCGGATTACCCGGATGACTATATAACGTGATCTCAAATGTAAGTGGTCAATGGGGTTTCTTAGTTTAAATATAGCTATCTCTGCAGCGTGGTTCGGATAGGAAATACCTGTGCGCAATGATGAGTGGGGATTTATGCTTGACTGTTCACACAAATCTAGGAGGTAAATGAATAGCATTTTGCATGACCTTTTCAAGTAACAATGACGTATTTGGTTATTTGAGAAGATAAATTTTGGTCCAAACACTCGGATACCACGTTTAAGAACTATATTAAAATTTAAGTTAATAAAACTAGAAGCTTTCTAACCTTGTGCCAACGCAAGTGAACTGAATGTAATGTTTAAATAATTATTAACTAAGTTTGAAATCACTATTATCGCTTGAAGGATGTAATTTATCAAGATAATGTTAAAAACAAATCTACCATTTAGAGCACTCCCTAGACCAGCTGCCTGAATGGCTGCCGTCAGGATGGTGAAGTCCTTCCTCTCTGCCAGGATATCCATTATAGAGCCCTTGGGTGGTATTAACACATCGTTCACTGTGTGCACAACACCATTTCCCGCCATTATGTCCCTGGTCACCATAGAACCTTCCGCAGTCAATCTCTGGAAAGAACAATACCGAACCTTATATTTTTTAGACTTTATCCCATCCGTCTAATCACAACATACAAGACACTTGGAAGAACCAATATAACAAATGTAACGACCGCAGGGGTAGAAATATAAGCGCTTCAAACCAGCCTCGCTGCTGGGTTAACTCTTTAGCGACGTGGTTTAAGCGGCTTCCCGATGTGCGCGGTTAAGCAACGGTTACCGTGGCCGGTGCACGGATGGGTGACCGTTGGGGAGCGCCGGCCTGCGTTACATTGGTGGCAGCGGTGGGATAGTCAACTGCCGGACTGGAGTTGCGTGCCCACGGAACTTCCCAGGCCAAGTCTCGGGACGAGACTTCTCGGAGGGGGGAGTAATGTAAAGACCGCAGGGGTAGAAATATAAGCGCTTCAAACCAGCCTCGCTGCTGTGTTAACTCTTTAGCGACGTGGTTTAAGCGGCTTCCCGATGTGCGGTGTACGGATGGGTGACCGTTGGGGAGCGCCGGCCTGCGTTACACAAGTTTTAAAAAATACTTTTTTTATTGTGTTTTTTTTTTATTATTTCAAAGTCCTTCTTGCAAGTTTGTCAAAACATTCATAAAGTTTCCAAACATTTATTCACTAGTAGTATACCTTTGATGAAATAAAATTAAATAAAATTTAGTCTACAAAATCATTATGATTTATACTAAAATGATAAATAAAACAGGGACACTAGAATGTAGTAGAATGTAACCTATTTTACTGTCGTTCCTTAATATTGCTCATTTAACTTGTCCTCTTTTGGAAAAGTCACGTCTTCGATTTTTCTTCGTTACAGCAGATGTCGTTAGAAGATATAAAACCTATTACGTTTAGGAAGTTAAAATGGGCATCGGCACATTTTTATTGAACTTAATGCCGGAATTACGGTGGCACGTTGTTTTCTTTTGTGTCTTTTTTTTTATAAACTTTCGTTTTAGGAGAGCAAATGGGCCAACTAATAGCAATGACCTTTAATTAACACATTTAGTTGCAATTTATTTTAATTTAATGGTTTTATCGACCACGTTACCACGAGCAGTTCTAAAACAGTCTGAAGAATACTTCCCAGATAGCCGTGACATTACCGGAAGATAATTATCTGCTGATCAGTTTTCCATTTGCACAAACAGTTCGGAATTGAGATAGTTTTCGAAGTCAGCATTTGCCACTAATAAAACTACCGACATAAACACAAAATTACAACTGATAAGATACACTGTGAACCTGGAACTGTTGAAATATAGTTAAATATTTCACTTTAGAGTTAAGATACAATAATAGTGAGCATTCCGAATTTGAGCTTGGGTTAGAAATCAACTTAAAATGTTCCTGAAAATAGGGATTCGAGGCCTTAACGTATTTGCCAATCTAACAATGAATAGTTTTATTCGAGTAGCTGAAGGTGCAACATCATAACTATATAGTGCTTTCAAAATGTTTTGACTTACATTGGTGTAGCCGTAAAAGTTGATCCGAATGTTCGTTCCGGCTAATGAGGTGAGTTGCTTCTCGTTGACCATCAGGTCCTGCCTGGTAACCAGTCCACTGACCACGTGGTACTTGAGGAAGTCGGCTAGGGCTGTAGTGTTCTGTCTCAGGTGGGCAAGGGTTGACGACCCCAGCTGAGAGATGGCAGTATTTGACGGGGCAAAGATGGTGAACGGCCCTGTGAAATGTTGGCTTGTTAACGACTTCAGCATGTTGTTGAAGTAAAACGTCACATTAACAATCAATCCGATATCAAAATATGGCGTTGTTCACCTAATTCAATGGTGCCTTCAGTGTAAAAGCATGCAGTGAACACCTGACATGACATCACGCAGGCAGTCATTTTCTTTGGACCAGAGATTGGCCTGTCATGGAATTACCACTATGATTTCGCCTTAAAGGTGGTATCCGACAGTTTGCCGGTATCAAATACAAAAAACAATATCGAACCACTGCTTTGGGGAATTTGGGCATAATTTTTGTAGGCTACAAAACTTTTCTTAAGTCTTGATCAATACGATTTTAAACACTAACTGGATTGTTAGACAGAAATAATCGAAAAGAATTCACTGTGAATGGTTATTCTTTCCAACTGTATAAAAAACTCGATAGTGGTCTCTCTTAAAAAAAAGATATCGACATCAGAGCGGATTACCCTGATGACTATACAACGCAAAAGTAAGTGGTCACGTGGTTTTCTAAGTTTAAAAATAGCTATCTCTGTCTCGTGGCTCAAATGGGAAATTTAAGTTTGCAATGACGGGTGGTGATTTATGCCTGACTGTTCAAACAGATCTATGACATCAATGAACAACATTTTGTAGGAACAAAAAAATCTTTGGTCCAAACTGTCGGATACCACTATAAATAGCATCACGTTGTTTGCACACGCACTGCCATTCTTTGTGTAATTATGTTATGTGTAATAAAATAAATAATCACTTTTTCGGCCAGAACTTTACAACCACATACTTCATAAGCCTGAGCGCAGGTCCGTATGACAATGTTTATGCGAGGCTGGTTTTGCACAAACATTTGTCTCCCTTCAGCAATGCTATATGGACGTCACTAAGCATACTGCCCATATTTACGTCAGCACGATGTATAGTGCATTACAAGACCTGATCTGGTGGCGCAATCGGCAAAGCAATCGGCAAAGCGTCGGCACGATCCCGGGCCGCTACATATGAATGTCGTTAAAATGGTAGTGGCATAGCTCCCGTGCTAACGCTCAATCACATATAAGGAGAGTTCCACAACTGGTTGGACCAGTGTCATTACTATATCTGACATTGTATCGCAATAACTGAAATATTGTTGGAGGGACGATAAAACCAGCTAACAAACATCATAATAAGCAACAAAAAAGATGTCCTTGTTACCTGTGCCCTGCAATGTAGCTGTCAGGCCCGCGCTTTCTATTAGGGACAGAAGGGTTGTTTCATGTTGGGCTTTCAGGGCATCGATGACCGTGTTGTAGCGGGGCTGTCCAGCCGCCCCGGTCACCAAGGCAACGGCGAGGAGAGGGTAGATGTACATCATGCTGGTGTCGTCTTCCAACTATTGCAGGTGATATTTCACACCAACTGACTATTTCTTATCTCGGCCACTGTGTCAACGCAATCTCCCGATATGCAACAATAAAGTGGCACCGAAAGTTAAAGGTAGTCCACTTTTTTGTTTGCTTCAATCTATTTTAAGATGAAGATCATTAATCAAATGTTATTTACTGGTTATCCCGAGTGGGTCATATTTATATTTATTTAATGTTCCTAATTAAACGAATCTCGTTATACATGCAATCATGAACTTGAAACGGGCCAAACAGCCCAAAATTACAGATTGCAAGTGTTACAAAAGTCATTTTTCTTATTCAAAATATTTCTGTACAGTATACTATGTAGTTGAAAAATCGTTTCACTTGAAAAAAAATCAAACCTGCTTTCAATTCAATTTAACTTCTATTGTCTTATAGAAAATTGCGTTGGTTTATTATTAAAATCGACAGGAAGGTGTATTTCCGCTAGATCGGTAGTGATTGTCTGGTTTGGAGAACATCCTCCGGTTGCTGTAAGAAATTGACCAATAACGGGTTTACTAACCGACCACAGACATATTTTAAATCGAAGGAAGTTCTCTTACAGCTAAAATTACCACGTCAGCTCCTAAACCCGCGAGCAGATTATCATCATTATTATTATTTAGTTGATTTCTTTGCCATAGTCCCCTTTGACCAGGGCGTGTTTTGTTACCAATTTTATGGCGCCTTATCAGTTGCGGTGTAGGTTTCTGTCACGAAATAGTTCCCCGCGTAACAACCTTATCGTCCTTTCTCAGGTTTCCTTTCGTCGTTGGAATTGAAGCAAAACTAACAAGGTAACGTTTCCATTGCCAATAAATTGAACATTATTTTGACTTTTTAATATACAATTGCAACATTGCATAGAATTAGAAAAAAAACAACAACACAACAGCATTGTGTATATATAATGTACCTGCTACTTAAGACAACTGTTATTAATTGAATACAAACTAAATTGTTACCAAATACATGTATTGTTATCGTACGTTTAGATTACATAACACTCCATTAACACATATAAAGAACTATTATGGGGAAATATAATAAAGCTAATACAACTCTTTGATTAGTTATCTTTTCCTTTTTACTGTTGACCTTTATATCGATCAGTTCTGGCATTCGTAAATTAAATAAAATAATTTGAAATCTAAAATTTTCCTAGATTTACAGATTTTTTTTTTCAACGTTGTGTGTACACATGAACATTTACAAGTCGAACTTCATTTCCATTCCAATGCACATGTACATATTTCGATTTCGTTCTATGTACGACGTATTTGGTCCAAAAATATAGTGTTTAGATAAATTCAACCTGATATTTAAAATGAAGATTTGTTTAGCAGAACCATGGTATTCATTGTGTTTTCTGGATGCACCAGGTCTTTCATTAACTTCAAATGATGGATATAATTGTAAGGCATGCTTATGAGCATTTCGTCTAGTTAAAAAAAAAAAGAAAAAGAAAAAATAAGCTTGCTTATTTAAGGGAATGTGCTTTTTAACCCTATGCTTCTTTCACAGAACCCTTCATCGCCAAGATGATCGCTCTTCGCTTTGTTGGTCTGATGGTTGGCATGGTGACATGTGTTACCGCCCTTTCTGACGTCATGGATCTGTTGACACAGCAGCCTGAGGCTACCACGGCTGTATCGCTTATCAAACAAGCCGGCCTGGACGCTATGTTGCATTCAGGAGGTATGTTCAAAGTTGTTGCTGCTTTCTGGAACGAGTTTTAGTCTTCTTTTAATGGCGCTTAAAATGAAATTATGCCGGACGATCTCACAGTACCTTGGCCATTGACATGTCATGTTTATAAATAAAACAGTTAAAAATAGTATCATAGTTATTTTATCCATGCTTTATTTTTTTCTTTACACAATAATGTCAATACCGTCGGATAAATACAAAAAACAACAACATGAAATTGCCCTTTATTGTTATCACAAAAAGACATAATACTGATCATTTGTTCCCCGTCGACGACCCAAATTTCCCAGCCTCTCGACGCCTGGTTAAGGACAAAGGCACTTTATGTAAAGAAGTTTTTAAGGAGCCGCGGTTCTAAATACCTTTACGTTTTGAACCTTAATTTATTACCAAAAGTAGCTTAAGGTTGCCATAGTGACCATAACTGCGTTCATACAGTTGGTATATAAAAAAAACACTGTTTTTTTGTGAGTGCGTATTAATAGACACAGTTCTGGTTATCATAGCGGCGCTTAGTCCAGATTCGATTTGCGAAAAATGTTCCTAGAAAATTTTGTAAAGCGCACCATAGGTCAGCTTGAAAACTTCCAAAATTAAAGTTTTACCATCTTTCAGGACCATTTACCTTGATCGTGCCCACTGACGCCGCATTCGCCAATGTACCGGCCAATGACCTTGCCGCACTGAAAGCAGACCCAGCCATGCTGAAGAACACGCTGCAGTTCCACGTGCTACCCGGTATGCACTTCACGTGGGACCTGCGCGTCCACGAATTTTTGAACACGTCAAACAACCACTCAATCAGAGTCTACGCCGACTCAGAACATGTAAGATACGTTGTATTTAATTTATTGTACTTTATTAAAAATAGTATTTTGCAGCCTAGGCAAACCAGGTATTTTTATGACCAATAGCCTACATGAAGTATTTTATGTCTTTTTGATATACATGTACTTGTATTAAGTTACTTACTGTATTGTTTGCATGTTTTGATGGGTTTTGTCATTTTGCCATAAACTGTAAAATCGACACATAATGATATGGCTAGTTAATTCAACACATTTTGCATGCAGACACAATTATTCTTCAATCAAGCCAAGCTGGTCCGTGGAGAACTTCAGGCTACAAACGGAGTTATCTACCTTGTTGACGAGGTACTCAATCTCCCCGAGGGCACTGTGTTCAGCATCCTGCACAACCCAGACTACAACACCTCCATCTTCTACGGACTGGCGCAGAAACTTCACATGTCGGCACTTTTTGACAACATGAGTAAGAACTAGATAGCGGTATGAACAATAACTAGATTAATCCGATGCAACGTTTGTGCATTTCATCTGATCAAAAAAAAAAAAAAATAACTTTAGACATTGAGCACATCAACATGCCCGTATACTAGAGCTGGGACCCCCCTTTTACCGATTTTATTCTTTTAAGTGAATCTCATGTTGGGTAGTTGTTGTGGTAGTGATTATCGTTTTATTAACAGTAGGGGTTTAAAGTCTTACCTGTGCGAATAATATTCAACTACACCTTCAAAACACAAATTTTGTCATACCATGTCTTTCTTCAAGAGGTTTGGTTCGAGCCATTTTTGATGAAATATTGAGCACGATTCTCATTGTAAATTCCGAACTGTAATAAAATGAAAAATAAAAGACAATATCTTTCGTTCGCCCTCTATAATATTTTTTATTTGATTGTAGATTACCTGACCACAGTGTTCGTCCCGACAAATGCCGCTTTCCTGAGTCTGCCAGCCAATCTCCAGCAACTGATAAACAGCAGCTCCTCTTACGCCAGATGTAAGGCATTCAACCCTAACCATGATACAGTTGTAAAGTACCAATTCAAATCTATTTCTTATCAAGATTGAAGCAGATATAGTGCTGCCTTCACCGTGTATAGCATTCTGTGAACACCAGCCATAATACCTGGTCACATATCACGACACCGAGTCAACCAGTTAAGGAACTACCCGTATATTTGCTTGAGAGTTAGCAAAGGAGCTATGTTGCTACCATTTTAATGACTTCGATAGGCCGGGGCCTCCGTACCTGGAGCCGCCGCTCTGCAGATTGCGCTTACAGGTCTGGTATATTTTATTGTGAACTACAGCCAAACAAAAACATGACATAAGTTTTCCATATATATTGTTCATTTCATTTAGCCATAAAACTATTCATGTAGCCTTACAACTATAAAACGGGGAAAGCCAGCATTAATGATTGTTTACAATAAATGATAAACAAGTCTCTCGGTCAGTATAATGCAAGTCAAAATTATTGACCACTCACAAAAATGATAAACACCAGTTTCACTAAAGTTAAATGTAATGATGTTATGATAAACACCAGTTTTACTAAAGTTAAATCTAATAATGTTTCGATAAACACCAATTTCACTTAAGTTAAATGTAATGATGTTATTGAGTTATGATTACCACCAGCCCTTTTTTAATTTAATAATGTTATTGACTTAATAATAATATGAAAAACGCAAGCCTTATTTATGCTAAATGTGGTCATTTTTTTTTCAAACGAAAAAAACAACAAGCCTTACTAATGGTTAATGTAACATTTTTACTTATTTTTAATGCCAGCCTCAATAATGCTTAATGTAACATTGTTACTTATTGTGAACGCCAGCCTCACTTATGGTTAATGTAACATATTTACTTATTGTGAAAGCCAGCCTCACTTATGGTTAATGTAACATATTTACTTATTGTGAAAGCCAGCCTCACTTATGGTTAATGTAACATATTTACTTATTGTGAATGCCAGCCTCACTTATGGATAATGTAACATATTTACTTATTGTGAATGCCAGCCTCACTTATGGTTAATGTTACATTGTTACTTAATGTGAATGCCAGCCTCACTTATGGATAATGTAACATTTTTACTTATTTTTAACACCAGCCTCACTAATGCTTAATGTAACATATTTACTTATTGTGAATGCCAGCCTCACTTATGGATAATGTAACATATTTACTTATTGTGAATGCCAGCCTCATTTATGGTTAATGTAACATTTTTACTTATTGTGAATACCAGCCTCATTTATGGTTAATGTAACATTTTTACTTATTGTGAATGCCAGCCTCACTTATGGTTAATGTAACATTTTTACTTAATGTGAACGCCAGCCTCACTTATGGTTAATGTAACATTAACTTAATGTGAATTCATGCCTCACTAATGCTAAATGTAACATATTTATTTATTGTGAACGCCAGCCTTACTTATGGTTAATGTAACATATTTACCTTATGTGAATGCCAGCCTCACTAATGCTCAATGTAACAATTTTACTTATTGTGAACGCCAGCCGCACTTAAAGGCATCTCGAAAGGAATGTGGTATCCCACTGAGCCAGGCCCCCACATGCTATGACCAGACCTGCTAATTGCTGGTCATCACTGCAGGGAGTCTTTAGCCAACATAGTACTAATCTGTCACAGTAATACCTCTGATGGGTTAATGCAAAACTAAATTACCTGCTAGTATGGATGTGAGACAGTAGGCTAGTTTTGCACAAAGCCACAAACATTATTGTTAGTGATAATGTGGGTTGTTTACTATATGATCCCTTACAAATTCTTTATTGCATTAATTACTAGGTGTCAATTTTGTAACTGCAAGATTATGTATTTATTTCATAGCTAAATATTTAATTTTGAAAATACATGAGAGATACAAGTTTTAGTATTCAAAATGACTTTCTTTCATTCTTTTAGTTCATATATATATATATATATATATATATATATATATATATATATATATATATATATATATATATATGATTGCGTAATTGGTATATTCACAACTGTTTCCTTTACAAACTGTGAATGACTATGTTCAACCCCCAGATATAGCATACATACACTTGGATCTTGAACAATACCTGTGTGACAGACACATCGTTACAGACTGTGGCAGCCTGGCTTATCAGAAAACAGATGCCCTCACATGCTGGGTGGGGCAATAAATGGGGGGGGTCACTTATATAAGGCTCTTGAGATCCCTTTAAAGGCATCTCAAAAGCCTTATATAAGTGACCCCCCCCCCATTTATTGCCCCACCCAGCATGTGAGGGCATCTGTTTTCTGATAAGCCAGGCTGCCACAGTCTGTAACGATGTGTCTGTCACACAGGTATTGTTCAAGATCCAAGTGTATGTATGCTATATCTGGGGATTGAACATAGTCATTCACAGTTTGTAAAGGAAACAGTTGTGAATATACCAATTACGCAATCCAATATATATATATATATATATATATATATATATATATATATATATATATATATATATATATATATATATATATATTTGTTTTCTTTCTTACTTTGTTGGTTGATTTTGTTATTTCTTATACATTTTGTTATTTCTTTCATTCCTTTAGTTCTCATATATATTTAAAGTTATATTTTATTTTGATTTGTAAAATGTAACGAAACGTTTCTAACAAAAGCAATTTAAAAAGTCATTCATTGTCAGAATAATGTCCTTCAGAGTCATTTTGAATACTAAAACTTGTATCTCCCATGTATTTTCAAAATTAAATATTTAGCTATGAAATAAATACATAATCTTGCAGTTACAAAATTGACACCTAGTAATTAATGCAATAAAGAATTTGTAAGGGATCATATAGTAAACAACCCACATTATCACTAACAATAATGTTTGTGGCTTTGTGTAAAACTAGCCTACTGTCTCACATCCATACTAGCAGGTAATTTAGTTTTGCATTAACCCATCAGAGGTATTACTGTGACAGATTAGTACTATGTTGGCTAAAGACTCCCTGCAGTGATGACCAGAAATTTGCAGGTCTGGTCATAGCATGTGGGGGCCTGGCTCAGTGGGATACCACAATCCTTTCGAGATGCCTTTAAACTAAATTAAATAACAATATTGTCTTATGATAATCACCAGCCTTGCTAAAACTAAATGCAATAACATTTGACTTATAATTGATAAACACCTGCATCACAAATTCTTAATCCTGTTACTTTATTGACAAACATAAATGATAAACACTATTCTTTCATATGCTCAATGAACCAACAGCATTCTGGTATATTAAATTACTGGTAATTATGATTGTATCTGATGGTTCAATTTTTTATGCTCTTTAAAAAGCTTTTCTACCTGTCATGTTGCCCACTTTTCACTATTATTTGCTAGACATTGTGAACTACCACACCCACCGTGGGATAATGCATGCCAGCAGCTTGTCCAATGATGGCAGCATCACAACCCTTCACAGTGGGCATACCATCCACGTCACACATGACCCAGGTATAATCATTCTGTTTATTTTTATTAGGTTTATCGCCACACCAGCTGTATTTCAGTTATCTGGAGATGGTGTTCACTTTAAAACAGATAGTACTGCCTTCATTGTGTATAGCATGCCGTGAACACCTGGCAAACTACCACACCCAGTCACATTATCCTGACACCAGGCCAACCAGTCATGGAGCTACCCTTCTATTTCCTTGAAGGTGATTTTAACCATATTGGTATGACGCGGCCCTGGATCAAACCCGGGACCTCCTGAAAACCTGGAGTTGACGCTCTACCAATTACGAAGTCCGATAAATCATTCTGTTACTATTTAGATTTAATCATGCAACTTTGCATGATTGATACAAGAATGTTGTTTTCTTTTCGCTTTGATGCGTGACAGCAATATCCCATACATATACATAACTGGACGAACACCATGGAATTCTTACATGACGTCCACATAAGTTTCTTACATATACAAAGAAATGCATTGATTAATGATTTAAAACAGCTGCTATCACAAAGAATCACTGATGTGAACAACTGACATAGTTCCAGTTCCATTTTCTTTTTCAGATTCTGGAGACATTTTGCTCAATAAAGTAGGTCATGTGCAGATAGCGGACATTGAGGCTGATAATGGTGTTGTTCACGTCATCTCCCATGTGCTTATTCCTAGCAACTTAGCTCCTGTTGTTGGATAGACCGCCATTTTGGTTAGAGGGAAAAGAAACCAACATCAGAATTGCTATCTACACCAAAATGTTGAATGATCATATTGTACTGCTGTCCAACTTTCTGTACACAATTGTTAAATGCTTCTAACACCAAAGAAAAGAAAGAAGAAATAAGAAAAAAAGATAATTCTGTTCTTGTTCTTCAAGAGTCTCATTCTGCTGAATGAACTAAAGACATACTGGTAATCATATGCCTTAAGAATTTCAGCAACTAAAAAAAATCATTGTCAGTAAGTCATACAACATTTACTTTAAACATTTTGGGAAAACTTACCAAAATCAGTCATAAAGACAAGATTAAAGAAAGTAACATGAGTGGCCTAGACAGTGTTGTTGAACTTTGTTTTTTTTGCATCACATTAAATGCGTTTTATTTTTTCTAAAACTGCTCACGCTCAAATTTTCGGCAAATTGCCTTTTTCAAGAGTTGAACACAAACAAATGCTCTCTTTACATATTTCAAAACATTCAGGGATGCTGCTATATTACAAAACACAGAATGTGAGCCTTATGAAATGCAAATTGAGCTACAAGGTTAAATTAAATTATCAGTTAATAACTTAGATGAGTGACTGTTTTTCCTTTCAAAAGTTTTATTGCTTTTATAAGCAAGCATCGGATACCAT
This sequence comes from Sinonovacula constricta, assembly GCA_007844125.1. Lineage (NCBI taxonomy): Eukaryota > Metazoa > Mollusca > Bivalvia > Cardiida > Solecurtidae > Sinonovacula > Sinonovacula constricta. Next base: position 76,832,012 of record CM017558.1, read on the forward strand.
TAAACAGCTTTATATAGCTAGAACATTGAACTGTACATACATAATTAAAATTCAGTTAATACATAAGTTGTAAAATAAACACAATTTTTTCTACGATTTAAAGACAATTGGATGAATGACTGTTTTCCTTCAAAAGTGTTATTGCCTTTAAAAGCAAGCATCAGAATTGATTAAAAAAGCTCCATATAGCTAAAGCTTTAACCTATACATGCATAATTAAAATTCATTAGTATACTTGAGTTGTAAAATAAACAACTATTTTATTATATCATGTTAATGCACTAATTTGTGTCTATGATTGCTAAAACAACAGCTTTTACAACCCTTTTCGGAAAAGTTTAGAAAATGCTTTTGTCCTTCATCTGCAGTATTTTGATTTACTTCTTTTGTTTGAGCATATCTATAAAGTAATCAACATTTCCTTTTAAAACTTTCAATTTTTTTTTCCTTCAATTCCATACACAAATTATACTCAAAAACTTTATCTCAAGCTTTGGTCGAACAACTTTTTATTTTATTTCTGTTTAACAGTTAAATGTCATCAGGAAGGCAGCAGTTATTGTCTTCAAAAACAAAGAATTTATTTATTTTAACTAAAGACATACAGAATGAGGTCTACAGAGATAGATGAACTGGGACTTCTTTTAACAAAAGTGTTTATTTATAATAAAATACAATGCAAAGTATGTTCAAATTATGTGTGTAAAGATGACAAAATTTCAGACTGTCAGCAAAATAAAAGAACAATCTAATGCTTTAAACTTGCTCCCCAATACTAAAAATACCTAATCAACTTAATAAAAAATGTTTAAGAACTTAAGTCCAAAGTAAAAATCCTTTTGCAACTGCATGAAATCAAATCTTTTTGTCTGTTAATTGACATGGATTCTTAACAGTTTTTAACATTATATCTTATGTTGTATACCAAATTAATTCCAAAAATAGGAACCTTATACTTTTAAATACTGAAATCTTATTTTCAACTATGAAAACATCCAATAAACTTTTATTACATGAGAAGCCTTTACCTGATTTCAGGACTGAACTTATAATGAAGATACCATCGAAACATCATCAATGACTGCTACAGTCGTAGTTTAATAATCAAAAACATTTCTTTCACACAAAACCTTTCCACAAGTTTTATTTCATCTTTGACAATCTACTAACATTGAGAGCATTTACATGATAAAACAGTTACACTCAAGTTGTATATTTTTTAACATCTTATTGGATATCTTCTTACTTTGTTAGCTATATAACATGAACATTTTGCTAATTTTGGTTAAAATAACAAAATTATTTCTTTTCACTAAAACATTACAACTGTCTTATTTTATCTCTCAAATCCTTTGCAATCTCCAAGACTTATCTTTAAGAGACAAAAACAAATATGCCTTGGATAAAGTTAAAACTTCCCAAATGATCACTACATCAGTACTTCTGTTTCTTTCGCTCTGCATCACCATCTCCTCCCCCTCCTCCTCCTCCTTTCCGCTTATTCATGATATTCTGAATCTGTTGCCATTGACGATCTAGCTCCGCCTTCTCATCCTTTGGGCCAGCCCTCCTTGTCTTCCTTCCGTCAGACATCTTCACTCCATACTGGAAGGCAGCTCTGCAGAAATGGGAAACAATGTTACAGTTTGTAAATCATTGACAATGGTATTTAGTTTTAAATTGAGTTCTGTCAGGGCTGTAAAGTATACTTTAAATGCAAGCACAATCATTCCCTCACCCACCGACCTCCAATCTTTGTTAAGAATAGTAAGAGTCAAGAAAAAACCTGATTCACGCAAATTTGGATTTGAAATGTATATTGTATAAAAGGTTTCCTTACTTGAATACTCTTAGGCTGACAGCCCAAGGGTTTAATGTGGGTAACCTCTACTTACTATGGCAATAACTCCTTGTTGCTAATGTAACCACTATATACCTCCTGGGTTTAATACTAATAACAAACACAGCTGATGGATCATAATTCACATATCTCAAGCAATGATTATTCTAAATTAAACACTTTCTATGCTAAGCATAAATTGGCGAGACTTTGACAAAAAGTGTAGATATAGATAAGTTAGTGCCTACTGGGGGCTGTCTAATCAGGATCTTCCATTTTTGCTGCTACATCTTAATTAATAGACATGCTTACCTTAGAATGAAAATGTAATCAAATAACTTAAAGCATCGATATTCATCAAAAGTAGCATAATTATTTAAATTAAGATCATGGTCTGACTTACTTAGGCAAGGCCTCCTTGTTAGCCATGTAGTCACTGTATTCCTCCTGAGTGTCAAAGTCCCATCGTCCCACGGGTCCTTTCTTGTTGCCTTGGTCCATCTTAGTGTAGTCCGCCTCGTCCTCCGAGTCATCGATAGCATCTGCTGCTGCCTCCATGCTGTAAGGGTTTATGGTGTGTAAAGTTACAGTAAATGTACTGTATACAGGCAATATTCACAGGTAACATTGGGATGGAGAGGTATATCTTTGGTTCTGATAAATGCAATCCTATATGCAAGATATTTATTTTTTCATGTTCATGATTGTGAGAGGTTTTTTGTTACATTTTTTCTAAAAAGTAACAAGGTTTTATAAGTTGCTATATTTTAATTTTGCGACTGGTGACATCATATTTTATCATTGTACTTTGTTTTTGAAAGACTGAACTCTATTCAAGAGTATGTGTCCAAACTAAAAGAGTGAAATGGTTGATTGATTTTACATGTATGATTTCTGATTGTAAATGGCAGTGATAAGACCAGCTAGGACTAACTTACCCAGGGTAGCATTCTTCATAACAATCCACTTGTGCTGTCAACTTCTTCATCCTCTTATGTTCTTGACTAGCTGCATTCCTGCACACAGACAATTGTACAATACAAATAAGCAACACAATGGCATAATTTTGCAAGATAAAATAGTTTATTAAAGTTTTAAATAAATAAATCTTAGTATTGTACTATGTGAATCTATACTTTCTCAATTAAAAATAGCTGGTACTCCCTACAACACTTAATGCCTCAATCTTGCTATAAAACCTATCTGGTTGTGATTGAAAATGACAACATGTTATATGCAAGTAGTGTGTTACTGCATCCAATCATATAAAGGCCTCTTATTTGTAGTTCAGAGGTTTTTAACAATATTACCAGGATGAACACACTAAAGTTAATAATATTGTACATTTGGCTTCTAATGAAACTGAATTATCCTTATAAAAATCTGTTGACACTCGCTTTTCAATCCTAATAATTGATGAATCATCTACACATGGCTCATATATATTATGCAATTCTAAATAAGCAATTGAAGTTTTTGTTTGTTATGTTTTTAAACTGAAATAGATTGTATCTAAGAATGCGATTGATATTTGACCTCTTTTTCTCATCCTCCATTTCGGCATAGTTCCTGTATCTGTCAGTGACGTTCTTCACAAACTCATTCACCTCTGCTACTACCGGACGTCCACGGTCATCATCCTGCAGATTAATAAGCTTTTATTTATGTTCCCATTCATATTATAACCTGGTTTGTTTCACAATTCTCTTTGTACCTAAATGCATATAAATAGTGTTTGAGAATAACACAGATCTTGTTTTATTACAAACTAATGGAGCATGATGAGGGTAAATATGAAGTGCCTGATAGTGTTAAACATGGACACAGTTATCGTACATAAGAATCAGTCAGCTATTACTGGTGGAAGAGGACCTTAGAAAAATGTCTAATTGGAGTGAATGATCAAAGCAGGTTTGATGGAATACATTCCCACAACAAGAGCATCGCTAGGCGGAGCAAAATATGCTCGTCAATAGGGCAATTTATAACAAACTGCCGTGCATTCTGGTGCAATGCAGTATGATGAAGTTATGGACTGCACTCTGGGTTATTGCAAGAAAAACTGAAATTAAAGCAGAATAGCATAAAAAAATCACTGTTGTACAATGCAATCAGGCATGATTGTGGACTGCAATCTAGATAATTGAAAAATAAATCAAAGGGGAATACCATCAAATATACAAAAATTTACAAGAGAGAAATGGCATTTTTGCAGAAATGGGTATTACTCAAAAATAAGACATGAAAATTAAACCAAGGGGCATAACTCCAAAATCAAGAAGAATAGAGTTATGGTTCCTGTGCACTGCACTCCATCTCAATAACACCTATTAAACATCCTTATAGAGAGACCAATAAGAAGAAATTAAGGATCTATTTACATATACAAGTCTTTGGAAATGAAAACAAAGTGAGAGCTTTTAAAATAACATACTAAATAACTTAAAAATAAATAATATCAGACTAAGTTGAAAGTTTTCCAACATTTGGGCTTTGTATCATGTTACCTCCTCTGCTGGTTTCTCAAAGTAAGATTTTCGTTTAGCTTTGTCATCGCTGCGGAAACGATCCCTGTCACGCTCGCGGTCCCTATCCCTGTCTCTGTCACGTCGGTCTCTCTCACGGTCACGTTCTCGGTTGTTGCTACGGTAATCCCTAGAGAAAGTACACTACTACTAATTAATCAATATGATAAACTCCCCCTGAAGTAAATATACTTATCTTTCTCATTGATTATTGTCCTACAAGTAGTATAATTGAGACGAAAAACCCATTCCACAATATTTATGTTTCAAATTGTACATTATATGGTGCTGTATTCATTTTTGCAACATTTCATGACTGATATTGACCAGTAACAGACTTCTTTTTATTTCGTTCTTATAACATTTTTCTTTTCTTTCTAAGAAATTGATTTTGAGCTTTGTGGTATCTCTAAGCAAGTAAAACGTGCGTGTATCATATTGTAAGAACACTTATTAATCACGTACCTGTCTCTGTCCCTCTTGCTGTCTCTGGCATCTCTGTCTCGATCCTTGCGGTCCTTACCCCTCTGGACTGTTGGGACATAGTCACCAATGCCATCAAAGATACTGAAATATACAAATAGAGTATATTAATTCATCAAGTCACGCAGATATATAAGACAGCAGAATTTTTTTTATTTTTTCTACTACATGGATAACTGGGTTTTGAACAGATCAAACACTGTTAGGCAAGAATAGCTCAGAGATAGATTTAGCTGAAGATACCTAAAACATTCTCATAACAATTTTTTAATACATCTATAAAGTAGAACTATTTATATGAAAATACCTAAATTTTAGTAATATGTAAGTTGACTTACACATACATGGTTGGTAAATACAGTGCTGGTTGGTAAATACAGGGCTAAGAAACTGTGTGTTTTTTTCAATAAATCAAAGCAGCACATTTTAGATGATCAATGTCAAAACTTTGTATAAATGTGCACAGAATCCACCAAGGAATTGTGTTATGAAAATACTACTTAATTGTATTGACGTCTCTTTGCCAGCTTAGCAAGATAGTCCAGATCTTGACTTACACAATTTGCTGCCAAGTCTTGTAGTATTAAGCAATAACTAGGAATTCATGTAAAAGTGAAGGTAACTCACAATCACAGCAAATTAAGGATATTTCTCACTAACAACTGTGCAAGGATTGATGGAGATTCACATAAGCAGTTATTTTGATTGGTATTTTGTTGTTATGTTTTGGGTTTTATGGCACACTGACACTTAATAGGTTATATGGCACCAAATGGTATTGATTGGATGCAGCAAAATGTCCCATAGTTCCCAACAAACCCACTGGAAACTTTCTGACATGGATATGCAGTAGTTCCTGCTGATTCTCAAGAAATATATCTTATTGAGTTAACATACTTTTGATAGTAAAAAAATCAGAACTTTGGCTTACAGTCAGCACTCATCATGAATATTTCTTATGACTTTCTAATTTCTCAAAATTTTTCTTATATATTGACCTTGAAATTAAGGTCAGACCAAAGTTGAGACAATGAATGCCAACTTTATTTAATAAAGGAATCAAGTCAAGGATTAAGAAGCACACACATAAATTATTTTAAAGGGCACTATGAGTCAGTATTAACAATTAAAGACGTATAATTTATATTAAATAAAAATTATAGTTTTATCACCTACCTATCATCGGCACCTTGAAGTTTGGCCTGTAATTTTTCTGCTTCCTTTAATTTTCCTGTGAAAATAAATTTTTATCATTATGCAATTGGTCATTGCGGCATCTATGTATTTGAGACAGCTAAGTATCATACAGGTAGTTTAAACCAATGAATAAAATTTCCATAAAAGAATGAAAAAACAGGTCAACAATAACTAAATATATTTTTAGCTGTGAGTTCAATTTTAGCCTTTACATATAATTATCCCCTTTGATTATCCCATTTCATTCTCAGCTTAACAAGAAATATCACCAATACACTCCAGACAAGTAGGCTGATATGGTTTGGCCATGTTGAGTGCAGAACAGCGTGGATATCACAGGTTTATGATTGGACAGTGGCGATCTACAGGACTGTCAGGCTCGGAGGAGAATTTTTGATGGGATAGCAAGGCTTCAACCTCACAAGAGGAATATTAAGGGGCCTTGATGATAAAATTGAAGAAGATGATGATAACAATCCCCCAATCTGTGTCATTACAGCAGGTCAAGTTATTTCAGGGAGCATACCTTTTTCTTTGAGTTTCTTCAGTTTTTTGCTGTCTCGCCTGCCCTGCCGCAGGTAGGAGAGGATCTGCGTCAATTTGTTGATCACAATGTCATTGGTGGTCAGAGTGGCAGTTTGCTGGTAGACACAAAACAAATGAGTTGCATTTTGCAGATATTAATAGATATGGTGCAATTATATTGCCAAAAATACCACATACATTCATAGCAAAGCCAGTACTTTGATTCATTTAAGAGAAGATCTGTAGGCTACAAAATGTTTGTTGGCTGTTAAATCAAATATAGAATGGATGTATACCTATCACCTTTATCTACTAAAGTATATTTGCACACCACTAAAGCAGCCTCACCTCAAAAGATGGGCAGTTTATATGCACATGTTACCACTAAAACAGCCTCACCTCAAGGGATGGGCAGTGAATATATACATGTTACCACTAAAACAGCCTCACCTCAAGGGATGGGCAGTCAGCCTTGCTCCTGATCACGGTAGTAGGAACATCTGAGTCAGCAAATTCATCCTCCAGATCTATCACATAGGCCATACGCTTTGGCAAGAACAGTTCATTTCTCCCATGATCCTTCCTCTTGAATATTGTATTCACAATGTTACGACCCATCTTTGTCTTGAACTGGAATCAAACAAGAACAGACTTAAGTATTAAAGTGTTCTATTAAATATCAACTATAGATTCACTGTTCATTAGTTCCTTGTTTTTATTTAAACTAAAGTTTCTGTTTGAATTGTTAAATTTTGCTCTGTAGGTTTGAATCAGGAGATAGAATCATTTGGCAGTTTTTCAGTTATTATTGGTGAGGGAATACTGCAAACAATTGCTTGAGCAAAACATATCATAAACTAGTACAAATATGTGGTATTTTGAAAAGTACCAAGCTCATGTTAAATGAATATCTAAATGTCAGAAACATATTATGGCAAGGGAAGGAGAAATGCTCAAGACCTGTGCATGAAAGGCCACATATGACTGTTTTACCTAAAAAAATATGCATAATACAACTTCAATTAACAACAGGTGAATTGGAAGCCCTCTCAAACATACAAATTTCCTTAGAGGATATTAAGAATTTTCCACCTCCAGCCAATGCCACCCTCCACAGCCAAGTTCTTGTCCACCACCACCACCACCAAGCTTATGCCCCCTCCATTACCCTGCCAATCTTAGTAGGTTCCTGCCCAAAGTCAGTGCAACCCCCCCCCCCCCCCCCCCCAAACAAGTTCCTGACCACCCTCTCATTAACCCGCCCTCTACCTGCATCTTCTCCTCAGGCTCCTCCTCCTTCTTGATGTCCTTGGGTTGTGTGACTGCAATCTCCATCTCTTGCTCCTCCTCCCTTTCCTTACTCGAGATCTCAGCCCGCACTTTCTCTAGTAGGGCATAGTCCAAACCTGCAATACATCATCAGTATTTTATATCAGGTGTCACTGTCTGAAGACCCAGACAAATGCCATAATGTAACTACCAGTGCATCACAGGTCAGCTGGAAGACCGTCCCACATTATGTCCTCAGCCAGGATTTACCTACATGTTGAAAGGCTGGGCAGTCAGAGGATTTACAAGTCGGAAAATCCATTACTTGAACCACTGGCATCTCTCCCATTGCATGATTTTGTGGGCAACATTAAAAAATAGAGGAGAAAGGAATGCTTACTTAAGCATATGTACAATTAGAGAATATTTAGTAATGTGTCACAAACAGCTCATGGAGTGTTCTTCAACTGTCAATAGCATACCTTGCTATTTATATATCCCTTCACCTGCATCCTTTAATTTTCCACCAGACAAAATCATTGATATTTATGAGAGTCAGGATGTTGAGAAAATTTAAAAGATTGTAGAAAACAAAGGGTCACACTGAGAACTGTGGTGTATACTGTGTCCTCAGATCTACTCCCACAACAAGAGTCATGGTGTTACCCACCTTTCACCAAGTGAGTATGTTCCATGTCACCACCAAGGTACTTGGAGTCCTGGATCACTTGCTTCCTCCTCTCAGCATAGTTTTCAATGGACTTAGCGTCAGGTGCCACTGCCCGGTAGTCAGCAGTCGTGCTCACCAGGTCTGTCTGGTCATAATCTGCCTGGCTCCCATCCCGTCTTTCACGGGCTCGATCTCGATATTTCTCTGCAAGTTCTTTTTGGCGCTCTTCTTCTAACCGCTTTAACTTGGCATAGTAGCTTAAAGGAAAATGAACAGATACATATGAAATTAAAAAAAAAAAACAACCTCAGTCACATCAACAAAATTTAATAATGACAGGTTCCTGTGGTCAATAATGGTGGAATATATCAGACATATGTCAGAACCCTTGAAATGTCATCTATCTCTGGGACCTAGAATGGTAATGGAAATATATATGTCAATTTTAGTGTAAGCTTAAGTGGTAGGTGTATAGTGTTAGCTTTAGTGGTGCATGTATAGTGTTAGCCTTAGTGGTCCATGTATAGTGTTAGCTTTAGTGGTGGTTGTATAGTGTTAGCTTTAGTGGTAGGTGTATAGTGTTAGCTTTAGTGGTGCATGTATAGTGTTAGCTTTAGTGGATGGTGTTTAGTGTTAGCTTTAGTGGTGGGTGTATAGTGTTAGCTTAAGTGGTAGGTGTATAGTGTTAGCTTTAGTGGTGGGTGTATAGTGTTAGCTTTAGTGGTGGGTGTATAGTGTTAGCTTTAGTGGTGGGTGTATAGTGTTAGCTTAAGTGGTGGGTGTATAGTGTTAGCTTCAGTGGTGCATGTATAGTGCTAGCTTTAGTGGTGGGTGTATAGTGCTAGCTTGAGTGGTGCATGTATAGTGTTAGCTTTAGTGGATGGTGTTTAGTGTTAGCTTTAGTGGTGGGTGTATAGTGTTAGCTTAAGTGGTAGGTGTATAGTGCTAGCTTTAGTGGTGGGTGTATAGTGTTAGCTTAAGTGGTAGGTGTATAGTGTTAGCTTTAGTGGTGCATGTATAGTGTCAGCTTTAGTGGATGGTGTTTAGTGTTAGCTTTATTGGTGGGTGTATAGTGTTAGCTTTAGTGGTGCATGTATAGTGCTAGCTTTAGTGGTGGGTGTATAGTGTTAGCTTAAGTGGTAGGTGTATAGTGTTAGCTTTAGTGGTGCATGTATAGTGTCAGCTTTAGTGGATGGTGTTTAGTGTTAGCTTTAGTGGTGGGTGTATAGTGTTAGCTTTGGTGGTGGGTGTATAGTGTTAGGTTTAGTGGTGGGTGTTTAGTGCTAGCTTTAGTGGTGGGTGTAAAGTGTTAGCTTTAGTGGTGGGTGTATAGTGTTAGCTTTTGTGGTGGGTGTAGTGTTAGCTTTAGTGGTGGGTGTATAGTGTTAGATTTATTGGTGTGTTAAGTGTTAGCTTTAATGGTGGGTGTATAGTGTTAGCGTTAGTGGTGAGTGTATAGTGTTAGCTTTAGTGGTGCATGTATAGTGTTAGCTTTAGTGGTGCATGTATAGTGTTAGCTTTAGTGGTACATGTATAGTGTCAGCTTTAGTGTTGGGTGTATAGTGTTAGCTTTAGTGGTGGGTGTATAGTGTTAGCTTTAGTGGTGCATGTATAGTGTTAGCTTTAGTGGTGGGTGTATAGTGTTAGCTTTAGTGGTGGGTGTAGTGTTAGCTTTAGTGGTGGGTGTATAGTGTTAGCTTTAGTGGTGCATGTATAGTGCTAGCTTTAGTGGTGGGTGTATGGTGTTAGCTTTAATGGTAGGTGTTTAGTGTGTTAGCTTTAGTGGTAGGTGTATAGTGTTAGCTTTAGTGGTGGGTGTAGTGTTAGCTTTAGTAGTGGGTGTAAAGTGTTAGCTTTAGTGGTGGGTGTATAGTGTTAGCTTTAGTGGTGCATGCATAGTGCTAGCTTTAGTGGTGGGTGTATAGTGTTAGCTTAAGTGGTGCATGTATAGTGCTAGCTTTAGTGGTGGGTGTATGCCTCACTTTTAGCTGTATCTTTAAAAGAATGGAAGCCACAATTTCAGGTTTAACTGAACACCTGATCAATCACTACTCCAGGTTATATTTGCAATCTTATTAAGGATACTAATGATGGAAACACTTACATTTTTTTCTTCCTCCTTCTCGCAGCAGGATCATCATCATCTTCAGGCCCAGACTGACTCGTTTTCCTGAACAACAAAACAAAGATGTTATTGTCTATGTAATGCAAATAAACCACTTAATACAATGAATCATAGATAAATCTTTTGGGGTTTCTTGTCCCAATTATAAGGTTAAATCAATATTTCCCAAAGGTTAATAATGTTTAGACGTTTAACAATTATTTTTTAATCAATAATTTGTGAATTTTTTTCCATGGGAGATACAAACGTATGTTTAATAACTGTAGAACGAGCCACTAAGAGTTTTAAACTGCTTAACCATAAACACATTGAACTAGTGATAAAAAATTGTTTTAATTCAGCAAGAGCATACTCCTGGCCAGAATTTTTTTATCAAACTTAACAATGTGCAATCCTTAAATGCATTTGACAGTTTTGTATAATCTCATAGGCAAGTTGTCCATTTCCAAGTTTAATTAAAAGACTTAAGTTAACCAATCAGCCTCAAGCTAAAGGTTAAGACTTTTTTATATATATAAAACTCCAATCAGCCTCAAGCTCAATGCTTTATATCTAACACTTCAATCAGCCTCAAGCTCAAGGTAAGACTGTTTTATATCTAACTATTCATTTCCATCTGACTCTAATATCAACCCAATAATTCGGACTAGTTTCAGGAGAAATGTCCTATCACTACTTACCGGATAGGTGCAGATTTACTGGATGACTTCTCCCCTCCCATGCCAGGGGCTCTTGGGGTCATCATCATCTTCCGGAAGTCAGCATTGGTCAGTTGATGGCTGCATATGTGATCAAAGACACTTTAAGGTCTTGTTTTCATTTTTTTAACAATTCTTGAAATTAACAAAGATTATTCTAATTTTTTGAAAATTTATGGAATAAAAAATCAAAGAAAATCATTGTGTCAACTTAAAAGTAAAAACATACAAAAAATACCTGCAGTATGTGGGATTTGGACAAGCCACCTCAAGTATGAGTTATGATCGTGATCATCCAGACTGATACTGTACAGTTGCTGGTCATAAAGATTACTTGTTAACATTTACTCTATTGGACACCATGACCATTTTTGTTGAGAGAACAAAAAGTTTTATTTTAACTCTACTTGGTTACTAAGCGATTATACTGGAACTCCATTATAACGTTGATGGCAGGGTTTGTAAAAACAAAACAAAAAATTAGTGCTTTAAAGGACAGTATAAATTTTTTTTATGGAAGTTACATGCATGTAAGTGTATATACCTGCAAACGGAGGCAGTATATACATTGGTTCCATTTACATAAAAAAGAGAGTCTACCTGGAAAGTGTTTCTTTCTAAAAGTTACAAGCCTCTTACTGTCTTTACCATGTAACTTTACTCTGTTTCAGTGAGCTGACACCTTTGTTATGCTGCTTTTAACTTGACTAACGTTCTCCTAGTTTCACCCATAAACTCTGACCTTGCATTCTGCCCGAGTGACTTCACCCACACTACGTTTGTTAAGAAAAACGAATGAGAAAATGACTATAAAAATGATGTGTAAAATGTTCATTTCATGTGTGTTTTCAATCTTCACTCTTAATACTTTTATTTACCTATATTTGGGTTTTATACTGATTTTCATGATCTTTAATCCTAATAACAATTCTGCAAGTGTTAATAATTAGTGAGTGCTGCACTGATTACCTAAATAACATATCCCCTTATTTTCAGCCATAACAAGCAATTAACTTGTTAATGAATAAAGTTGTACAAACAGTCAAATACCTACAAATATTTCATAACAATTCTGATGTGGTCAAACAAAGCGACAATTCTATTACAATAGTTATTAACAAAGCCCCTCCACTAGTGGCCTCTAAAAAACCAAAGCATGTTGACATTTATCCTGTTTCTCCCACTTAAGGACTTTACTTGTTTCATGCACTAGTTGTTGGGACTAGATAATCTACACGCACACATATTTACTCTCTCCTGAGAGTTGGCTGATCACCAAGTTAACTAGCACAGCCGATCTGTGATGCTGAGTGACATACATGAAGTAGTTGTGAAATTCTGCTCAGGTACAATCTTCCACCAGTTTAACAGGTCAGCTAATTCAAAACTCAGCTCTGTGTGAATGACACAGGATGTCATTGCTTGCTAACTTCCACGGTCCATCTAAATTGACAGATGTTGAGAAGAAACTCATCATTTAACCAATCCCAGAGCTGTAAGTATACAGTGTTCTAACAGAGACAGCCTTATAATGGGTTGTGTTATATAGGAGTTCCAGTGTTGAATGTCTGTTTGTTTATTGGGTTTATCGTCCCACCAACAGTATTTTTGTTATCTGGAGACAGTGTCCACTTGAAGAAGATATAGTGCTGCCTTCACTGTGTATAGCATGCCCTGAACACCTGACATGATACCACACCCAGTCACATTATCTTGACATCAGGCCAACCAGTCGTGGAGCTACCCTTTTATTTCCTTGAGCGTTACAATTTTAACCATTTTGGTATGATGCGGCCCTGGATCAAACCCAAGACCTCCTGTACCTGGAGCCGTTGCTCTACCAATATTTTGAAGATAAGCTATATTTATATTGTTCTATTTACTGATTTTTAATGACTTACTGGTCATCGTCCTCATAACTTTCTTCCACCACCTCTGGTGGGGCCATTGGATTAGAGAAGGCCTCCATCTCGCCACCTACAATGGACAAAATGGTTTTAACAGCATAACCGGGCTATGTTAAAAAAATTAATATAATGCATACAGCATTCATTTGTTGTATCTTCAGTGTTTGTTCTCATATAACAAGTTTTTGGTATTTAAAAACAACATCACAAACATATTCAATAGATATGCTGAAATAACAAATATGTAAAATGTTTCAATTATTTGAATAAAATAGATTAGTATAGCAATGAATCATGACTTTAGAAAGGATGTTCAGACACCTACTTAGGTTTATTTGAGCAAAAAATTATCTACATTTTCCACATTATTGGACCAACAAACAAAATAAACTTTTAAGACTGGGATTTTTCCTCAAAATTTCATGTTTAAAGTGTGGGGCTCATCTTATTGGTAGGGTCTAGTGACCCGCCAAAAAGTTTAAACATTGCTTTTGGGTGAAAACATACCGCAGAAACTTGTAAGTGGTTACGCAATGACCAGACATGCAATCATTATCGACCGCCAATAATTTACCTTAATTGGCATTTGAAATCTATCTGTCAATGATTAACTGTCTCATATACATTTCCCTTTGTTCTGCACTACACACTGCTTATTGTCTGTTAGTAAACACTGAAACAAACTTACAACTTCAAATACACCAAGCCGAATTTACAAGGTGTTTCTGCGTATATTTGCTTCATTACACAGTCAAGTTGACTGATTCTGAGATAAGCTGTTGTCAAGGTGATATAGATTGAAGCAGTTTGACAGTGTGAACAACTTGTTTTTATAAGCATCTGTCGATTACATTAAATGATTTCTCCATGAAATTATTGATTGGCAGCATGTATACAAGGACAGTGCACTGCTTTCTGATATATGGTGTACTGTCATGCCTGACTTGGTGACATAGATCAAAGAAAGTAATGTCATGCTGCCACACGCTACTGGATGGTCTTGCAGATGAGAGATAAACACCTGCTAGATACATCCTGCAAAGTGTGAAAATAACAGTCACTGTCTATTTTTTTTAACACTTTTGTTGAGACAACATTACTGGTTGATGCTCCTGCTCATTTTTTTCTGCCTCATTTTATAAGAGGGTCATTGCTTACACTTGAATAATAATAAATACATCATTTTTTCTTTAATCTTTCGAAATTGTCATAGATTATACATTTAAATCATTAATTGTCTGTAATCAAACTGAATTCACTTAAAATCAAACATGACAATGTTTATGTCATATGTAGTACCACTATTCCCAATTCGTTACAATACTGTAAACTATTCCCAATTCAGTACATTACTGTAACGGTACGAGATTGCAGTGGTACGACTATTCCCATAGCTGTGCACAGGACAAACATTTCCAATACAGCAAACTTGGTTTTCTCATTGACTTATGTCTAAAATTTCATGTTTTTTCTGACTTAATCAGGACCTGCTAACGTGGAATATTGCTAAATACATAAAATGCCTTTTTTTCAAATTAGAAATTATGCAAACGATAATTATTATTATTAAATTAAAATACCATCCGAACACATTTTTTATCCGAACATACTATTACTTAGTTATTGACACGACATACCATATAATTCGGCTTTTCTTTGCTGTTGCTGACAAATTTTATAGTCATTACGTGAACATTTGAGTTTATACTTACGTTCTGGCATAACGACTGGTAGATTGAAGCTGACAAAGAAGCAATACACTTGATTTTATCTAATTGTTATCATTTCTGTCCATGGTCATTTCCGTAAAGACTCGGCTTTCCGTCGTGGACCTTCGGAAAGGCAGCGTAAATAAAGGGTAGTCGCCGAGTTATCCAAATTTTAAATAAGCAATTTTGATTGGCTCTCGGACGTCGTACCGCCATATTCGAGTTTTTCATTTTGATCACAACAAAACACGGCGAATAACAAATTTATCAAATTCCTTACTCGCAAATGACATTGTAAGTGTTTCAAAAGAAACTATAGAATATTATTCTTTGATGTCCATTCGGGATAATACGCATTCGTTTTTGATTACTGTCTTAAAATCACTACCTGTGTCTTGTGTGATGCACTCAGTCATCATCAATGACTGCGAACGAAGGTTCATTGCATTATTGCATGAATGAAGACACACCTTGTAATAAACCCTTATTTAACTCATGTACATCAGAGTATAATTGCCACATTTTCAGATTTGTAAACCGTGTGCGAAAATGATATACCCGAGATTTGAACACGGGACCTTCTGCTCCTGGGTCAGGTGCTCTACCAGGGTACCCGTTCTACCAACTGGGCTAGCCGGAAGATTGCTCTTAGTCTTAGGGATGCATATGTACCTCTCTGAGCCAGGCATATTGATAGACCATTATATATACACATGTTTACTATACAGTTATATATCAGAGTATCCTATTTTGAGGCTTACCTTTTTCAAGTCCATTTTTATTTTTCAATTGAAATCAATGGTCCAATGTTGTTTGTTGTAATTTTCATTTTGTTAACACTTAGTATGCGGTTATTGTAATAATTTGAAAAGTCAGTGATTCCAAGTAAAAACAAAAACAATTTAAACAAACATTATTATACCTTCCATTATTTACTTATTTTCCTATAAATTATGCAGAAACATCATCTTTGATTTTTTGGACACTGGTTTCAGTGGTATTCAGCATGAAATAAGCAATTAATGTTGTCCTTATACATTTCTGCAACATTTAAGGAAAAAACTGAAGCCACATAACAGAAATTGGACATTCTAGTGATCCTGATTACGGATTAAGATGACTTGGCAGCCCAGTTATCAGATTTCAAGAGTCCCAGGCCTGTGGCACTTCTTGCATCTATGGAACGCAGTGTTTAGAATGATGAATAATACTTCAAGTCATTAGTTATAGAAAGAGAACTTAAGTTACTAGGTATATTGAGGAGTAATTTTGCTTCTATACTCCATCAACCTAAGATGGACAAACAAGGGTCAAGATAATGAAAAAATGTCACCCAATTTAATATCAGGTTGTTTTGTTTTTTTCTGAAAAAGGGTTTGGGGCCATTAAGAAGGGAAAAAAATTGTGGCGTTTCGTGGGAAAAAAGCGAAAAATAGAAATGCTCAACTTTTTATTTGCTATCTAAGTCATATACCTTGGATGTTTATTACATTGCTATCTCATTATTTTTCTTGTTTTTGAAATCCTTCACTAGATTATCATTCTCCAATTAATTTGTGTTACCACTGACAAGATATGTGCAAATTTCTTTATTTTCTATCTACGGAGTAGTAGAAAATAATATTCGTTGAAGTATTATTTAAATTGTTTTCTGTCATTCACAAATAAATAATTTCAATGCCAGTCCAGGTTTTAATTGTTTAAAATTAAAGATTTAAATAAAATTAACACCATTGCTGTAAGCTTTACCATGCTTGGCTCTGAAGTCAAGACTAGTAAACACGAAGATAAATAAAGACTAGTCTGCATTCTTAGCTGTCAACAGAACTTTCTGCATTTCGGCAATGAAATACTGAATTTTATCAGTGGGGAATTTTCATTTTTAGGAAAAAAAATAGGCTAAGAATTCTTCTGTCAATCAAATTTTAGACAGTGTGGAAGAAGCTGTGACATCATAATCTCTGTGTTTGAATAACATGCCTCCAGTTGTGTATAAACATTGAACAGGTACCGCTTAATGCCTTTACCCTAAATTTATATGAACAAAAACATTTTAGTTGTGGCAAAGGATCATGAATAATGTAAAGAATGTACAAAGTAACAATAAAGCATATTTTTATCAGTTAAGTGTCATAAGCAAAGAGCGGTTCACCGGTGGATCTACCTAGGTATAAATCTAGCATCTTCCTCCACCAACAGTTTGCTGGATGTCATCAATATGACCATAATTGTTAAGGTGCAATGTGATTTTATCTGGGTAGAAAATGTGCAGGGAGTTGTTTTGTCCAGCCACTCCAAAATAGCTCGGGCAAAGCATCATCAAGGATGTTAGTCCAAAACTATAAAAATGTTGTTGAAATTGAGGTAGTCTGGTTAAATTCAAACTATGTCTAAGTCAACTTAGCCTTTATACAAGAGTGATACATGTATCTTCACTGCACTGTCATATTGCAGACAACACTTTTTTGCTTTGAGTTTACCCCATCTTTGTATGACAAAGAAACTTGGCTGGTGAAACAAAAACTGTCAATAAAACATTTCTGTTATTACTCACCTTTAATTATTATGATTATTGTCTTGCAGATGGGTGAAGTAATCCCATTGAGGGTGGCCATAAGGGCAAGGCCCCTCATTCAAAAAGAGAAAGACGAAGGTTGTCAACAGTGTCTGACATTTTTCCCAGATCTCAACCAAATTGTGATAGGAAAGGATAGAAACTTTACCTATGATTATGTCTTCAAATCAGATGATGAACAGATTGTTGTTTATGAAAATTGTGTAAAACCTTTGGTGAATCATATTTTTAGAGGTAAGGAATCTTTCAAACTTTAATGTGTTTAAATCATATATTAACATACTTCTATATAGAATTTTTTAAAGTGATAGCTGCTTTTTTTCGCTTATGGATGTTATAAATGGCTTCCAATCTCATGTCACATATTCATAATATTGTTAAACCTTTGTCATGCTTGTTGAATAATTGGCTTGTTTGGGGATATATTTCTTTATAGGAAAGCTGTGTTTGTTTGAATACAGCTACATTATTTGGAGGGAATGATCCCTGTTTAAAGTGAACATGCAATTTTCATGAAACTAGAAAAAGGTGCCTTTATGACATTTTGTTTAATTGTTTTCTGTCATTTATAAATAATATGTGGTTATTTTTCAGAGAGTGCAATCACAGCACTTTTCTAGACAATTTCAATTTCAAACCAGTTGTTGTTTCCTGTCACACATGCCATATTAACCAGTATTGCAGCATGTTTTTTGTGGCTTTACCTAACATCATTTTCAAAGTATAAACTGCAAATGGAAACATTGTCAATCTGTGTTCCAAAACACTGAAGGTAGATTTGCAAAACTATACATATATATATTTTTTACTGTAAGTGTTTTTGTCCCTCTAATGTTATAATTTCAATGATGTTACTGTTAACATATTGCTACACACGCTGTCTTAAAACAAATGTCATTAGATTTTTGCATTTCTGCATTTCGGCAATGAAATGCTAAATTTTATCAGATAGGAATTTTCATTTTTAGGGAAAAAAACTAGGCTAAGAATTCTTCTGTCAAGTAAATTTATGCAGTGTGGAAGAAGCTGTGACATCATAATCTGTTTGAATAACATGCCTCCAGTTGTGAGTAATTGTCCTGAGTCAGCATGCAAATGTTTAATAGAAATGAATTGTAAGGATTTTAGTGTACATATACATGTTTATGTTTAGGTTCTTTTTTTCTGAATTGCGGCATATAGCAGTTGGACTATCTGTTTCATGTCTCAGCAATACCTACCATAAAATGTACAGTTCTTTATTCAGACTTCAACATCTTACAGACATGCACTAGAAAGTGGATTGCTCGTAGCATTTTCAAGCACAACCATTGAGACCAAGGTCATATAAAAGGTCACATTTAGCTCTTTCCCTAGTATGACTTCTCATGTTTATGCGAGATTCTCGGTTATAACTTCTTTAACAGGTCTTCTAGGAAACTTCACTATCTTACTGACATAAATTTGAAAATGTGTCCTGAATATTGTTTATAAGTGCAACTATCAAGGTCAAGGCCAAATTCAAGGTCATTCCATCTTCGGGGTCAAATGTCAATTTCAGTGACATTTCTTGCTTGAGGGTGCGAATTCTCTGCTGAATTTTTCACAAGTGAAATTTTCTCAATATAATTATTGTATGGTATTATTTATTTTTTATACCATTAATTGTATCACATTGTCAATGTCTCAAAACCAACTGAATTTTAATAATTTAAGAGCTTAATCTTTTACTTGTTACCTGTAACTGTTTTTCTTTTGATAATTTTTAGGCTACAATGCCACTGTATTGGCCTATGGTCAGACTGGCAGCGGTAAAACATTTACAATGGGCGGCGGATATGAGGCCTCGTTGAAGATGGACCCAGAAGCCATGGGCGTGATCCCCAGAATCCTCCTTGATATTTTTGATGGAATAAAGGACAAGGAAGATTATGAATTCACAGTTAAAGTGTCTTATCTAGAGGTATTTTTTAAAGTAGAATTTTTTCTTTAAATAAATGTTATTTAGATCATTATGTTTATTTAATGTCATAGCTTAACTGATTTTCCATCATATTTACTTGAAAAATGTGTTAATAAGACAGAAAGTAAACAACTGTTTTAAACAATTATCTCATTAGCAGCGTTTTGTGGAAAGATGTACCATTGTCCCAAAAGCTTGCTTACTTTTCCAAGGAAAGAAAATATTCAAAAGAAATGCAACATATCCATATATTTTATTGTCAATAATAATTCTAGCAAATGATGAACACTAACCACTGTTTTTTTTTTCTCAATATATTCGCTTTTAATCTTAGCAAAAGTTTTGATATCATTTGATGTTATTTCAAATTTTTTCTGTTGACTTCATCTGTAAATATAGGTTAAATAAAGATTAACTACTTAAAATACTTGTAATTATTTGCTGTATAACTTTTTGTTTGCAGATTATTAATGAAGAACTGCAAGATTTGCTAACAGGTACAAAGAACACCAGTAACCTGGCTATAAGAGAAGAAAATGGTTTAATCAAAGTAAGATTCTTATAGAACTTCTGCTAACACTCTTAACATAACAAATAACTAAATATATCAGAATAGTACCTTGTACGTTATAACCCCAGGTTTTTATAGCCTGCTATCAATTTACCATAATAAAGGCAGCATAACATCTGCTTCAAACGATCTTTGTAGCACAATCGGCAGAGTTTCAGCTTCAGGTATCGGAGGCACTGAGTTTGAACTCTGACTGTGACATAAGTTGAAAATTGCAGTGGTATAGCTTTCTTGCTAATGCTCTAGCAAATATAAGGATAGTTCCACGACTGCTTGGCCCGTTGTCGAGATAATGAAACAGGATGTGGTATCATGCCAGTTGTTCATGGCATGCTATATAGAGTGAAGGCAGCATAATATCTGCTTCAAGTGGACACTGTCTCCAAATATCTAAAATAATGTTGGTTGGCTGATAAACCTAAACAAACATCTGCTTCAGGGGAACAACATCTGTAGATCCATTAAGTACTCTGTCCCCCTCTTAAAGGCAGCCGGCAGCTCCTTTTGCTTACGTTTTATGTTTAGTGAGTAATGATTCCAAAAGTAAAGATTTTTCGTTCCATGTTAAAAAATAATATTATATTAAAATAATATGTGATGTTCTGTAAACATTTGTATGAATGAAAGCGCAAACAATCTATGATGCCTTATTCCTGCATCTATCAGGTAACAGGACTGCTGGAGAAGCAAACTGGTTGTGTTGAGGAGACAATGAGAGTGTTGGAATTGGGATGCAGCAACCGAACAACCGCTGCCACGGCCATGAATAATACATCTAGTCGTTCACATGCAATCTTCACTGTCAGCATAGAACAGCGCCATAAGGAAGATATGTGAGTCAACTAGGTGACTCACGAGGGAATAGTTGATATTAATGTCAATTTTATTTTGAGCAATCAACAAGCTGCTTTGATACTTTCATATTTTTATGTTTTAAATACTTCGCTTGTGATATTACATAACCAAGGTAATGTACTAAATAAATTTACAAGAACTGTGTACAATGCAATATTTTTTTTAAATATGAGTGGTAAAAATAGAGACAAATCTTCATATTTTTAAATAAAATTATCATCCATCATAAAGTTTTGTATAAGAGGTTTTATTCAATTTCAGAAAAAATTATTTCATGTTGATGTGATGAAACTCAGCATTACTTCCATATATGGTTGTAAATTATTGCAGCATCATTTGTACTGAAAAATGGATAAAACAAACTTATCTTTATTTATTAAAACCACAACTTAAAAGATCGATTTTACATTAATTTTGATTAAGACATGACACTCTGCATGCATGGAAAACCTATAAATCTAAAATCAAATCTTCATTTTCAATTCCTGAGTGTAGGTTTTGAAGGAATTAATCCTTTGTTTCACCTGCAGCAATGATTACTGGAAAGCCAAGCTTCAGCTGGTAGATCTGGCTGGTTCAGAGAGGATCAAGAAAACACATGCTGAGGGAGAACGGCTGAAGGAAGGTAATGCTGAAACACTGCCTCTGACATTTGTTCATAACTCAAACTCATTCTAAGTTCCTTCTACATGTCACAGGTGTCTAGACATAATGCTGAATAGGTAGCTGCAAATAGTGCAGATCCTGAACAGATACATAACATCCCATTGGATCTAGCTGATCTGTATTGACAAAGTTTGCCTTAGCCAGATTAATTTGTGCTTAACAAGCAAAGTATTAACAGAACATTGCCATGCAATTGTTAATCTTAAATCTGTGCAGGTTTTCAACACATCTGATTCACACAGGCCGTAATCTTTGACAATAGAAAGGTGTTCAGCTGGCATAGTGATTCTATACAGACAAATGTGTCGTGAGTTTTTTCATCAATTCTAGAACAAAATATATTAGTAACAAAAACATGAGATTGCTTGTTGTTAAAACAGCATTTTTTAAATAATCTTTGCATATTTTTATGGTAAGTCGAGTTATATATAAAACAATTCATATAGTCATTTGTTAATAAAGTTAAGTTTTCTTAAAAGAAATAAAAAGGAAAGTGATACCATTGCCCGTCATTGCATTTTAAATGGGCATTAATGAAGTAATTGATAACATACAACCTATGTATGTTTATTTCTTCAGGTATTAACATTAACAAAGGACTTTTATCCCTTGGCAATGTGATCAGTGCTCTAGGAGATGAACAGCAGAAGAAGGCCCACATTCCATACAGAGATAGTAAACTCACCAGAATACTTCAAGGTATCATACTCCTACACATTTTTCCAAGACAATATTACTTGCTAGGCATTTTATTTGCTTACAAACTACAGCAATGTGCAAGTATATGTTGCTTATAAGGTATATATATACACTTACTATAAATGTTTGTATCAACATATTCATAACTAGACCTGATAGCGCAATCGGTAGAACATTGGCTCCAGGTACGGGAGACCCCGGGTTCGATCAAGGGCCGGAACATACCAAATTCGTTAAAAATTGTAGTGGTATAACTCCCTTGCTAACGCTCAAGTAAATATTAGGGTACTTCCACGACTGGTTTGCCTGGTGTCAGGATAATGTAACAGGGTGTGGTATCATGCCAGGTGTTCACAGCATGCTATACACAGTGATGGCAGCACTGTATCTGCTTCGATAAACCCAAGAAACAAACAAACATATTCATATATTTGTTGCATTAAGAGGTTAATAGGCTAACAGGTTTTATTGCAAGTTGGACTAGAAATCACAGATAATGCAGCTGATTGATAAAAATGATGATTGCTGTCAAATATTTTGTGTAATGTATTTCAGCTGATATGCATTGGTTTTACTCAGATATTAACTATCTTCTTCCATCAAGGCAAGCTGGAGTTCATGATACTGACCATAATAATGTTGCACACTTTGTTAAACTGTTATATATGTGAGATTGTTTATATTTCTCTTTTGGAGACCGATATTGGATTGTGTTTCCAATCACAAAAAGTATGTTTTTTTTCCATTTTCATGGAGAAAATTCCCCTTTCAAAGAACAAAAAAAAATGTAATCCTTACACCTGGCCAAATATATGACATAATTGACTACTTCAGTCTCAAAAGATAGTAGATGTTGCTTTGTAAATGAGTGACATATAAAAAGGATTATTTTTTTTTTACTAGATATAAATACAGTTTGAGTAGTTCCCAGTTTTATCTAAAAAGACTTGAAAAAATCCCAATTCAAAGGGTCATGTCATATTCTCAAAATGTTGAGAAAAACCCTGTATGTATAAACATTAGTGAAATGTTATGTTTCCCTTCTAGATTCCCTGGGTGGTAACAGTCATACCTTGATGATAGCATGTGTCAGTCCAGCAGACAGCAACATGGAGGAGACTTTAAACACACTGAGGTACGCTGATCGGGCGAAGAAGATTAAGAACAAGCCTGTGATCAACTGGGACCCACAGACGGCAGAGATCATGAGACAGAAGGAGATTATCCAGAACCTAAAGATGCAGCTTGTCCAGGCAGGCATCTCTAACTTTTCAGATGGGTATGTTGTACAAAACTTGGCCTCGGAAGATTTAAACTTTTTTTCAGGATAAATGAGTGTTCTATTATATTTGTATCTTCAAATGGTTAAAAACAAGTCTCTTTCAAAAGTTGATACATGATTTACTTTACATTCATTTTTGTTTAAGTTTGTTTTAATTGATCTTTATTTTTGTTTAAGTTTGTTTTTATTGATCTTTACTTTATATTAATTTTCTTTAAAATTTAGCAAATGAAGTTTATTTTTTATAATTTCAAATATTTTTATTATTTTTATTCCTCTAACAACGGCAACTATAGTTTGATTTTTTTAGAATTAAGCAACAATAATTATGCATGTAGTTTTAAGATTTTTTCTTTATCTTTTCATCATCATACATAAAATACCCTTTAAAGTGTATGTTCGACTATTTCATATGGTATATGTATTAACTAGTCCGCCAAGTGTGACAGCAGCAGGAGAGCTACAGAAACTACAGGATGCTATCAAGAGGCTGGAATCACAGTGTAAACAACTACAGGTACATCCAGACTTAATGTATATACTGATTATGCCCACTCCAAATGTTCCTTGAAAGTCAGCAAGGGCCTTTAGCATCAGTAGTATGATTACAGAGGACTCCTTCAGGTTCAGTAATTGATCATAATTGTTGATTTTTTTTTTAAAAGGTAGGCAAAGCAATGAATAGAAGTGATTGTTGTGGGGATTAAAAATGGCAGTTGTGCTTCCTACTTGACTGCATTTTTACTTTTTTTAAGCCCAAGTCATGACAACTCAAGTCACCATTTTTATGCCATGAAACCAAGATGTTCACAGTGGCTTTGATGTGACTGTTTACCTTAAAGCGTCTATCAATTAGTTTATTATCATTTTTAACAAAAGTTCACAAAATGAAAGGTTATCTTTATTTAACTGAAATTAACAATTAAATTCAAAATGTATATTATTTATCATATTTTATTCAGAGAAAAAGCCAAAGTAAAGGGGAGATGGGGCATGGGTAGACTGGACGTTTAAAGTAACACAGTATAAATATGCTACATGTTCAGACATGTATCTTACATAATTAAGCAATTTCTATATGAGTGATTGGCCATTATTCTAGTTGTTAACAATTTGCAGCAAACTTGTATTGTTACAAAATACCAGTTTATTGAATAGGTCCTAAATATAGACAACAGAAGAGTATTATGGAAATTGCAAAGTTCATTATTTGTCATGATTTTCCACTCCAGGCTGACAACGATCACTTGACAATGTCGCTGAAGAAGAGCTTTGACATTGCCAGTGCCTCTAATGAGAGAGCTGTCAAGCTGGAGCTGAAATGTAGCAGGCTCAGAAACAGACTGCATGAATTTGAACAGAATGTCGGGTAAATTTGAATGTAGACTGACAGAGGATCTGACATGAGTTGTCATTTAATACAATCATACATTAAACAAGTTCAGGAAAAGTAATAGTAAGCGAGCCTATTGCGAACTTATTTTTTTTTTTTCTGGATGAGTTTTACAAATGTTTGTATTAAATGACAGCGAGTGTCTGATTCTTTTTATCACATGACTTTAGTCGCCAATATACAATTAACAAATTTTTAACAATAAAACATGGTCAAATAGTGGTATGAGATGATCTACATCTTGATGATGCTGTTTCCACGTTATCAATCTGAAAGCTGTATTACACTTGTGTAATATAAAAAACTATGTAATGGGTGCAGGGCTCCCCCTGGATTTTGTTTGGTCCGAGCTAACCAAATTTGAAAATTATGAGCCACTTTTTTATTTCATGGGCCATTTTTATGAGCCAAATTTATGCGTCAATTTAAACATTATTTTTGTAGTATGTATATGTATGTTTGTTAACACGCAATTCTTTTTATTTTAATATACTTTTTGTAGTGTTATTGAATTGAGAATGGAAAAACAACAACGTGAACTTTCTTTTTTACGTTTTATTAGCTCACCTGAGCACAACGTGCTCAACGGGAGCTTTTGTGATACCGCTTCGTCCGTCGTTCGTCGTCCGTCGTCAACATTTACCTTGTGAACACACTAGAGGCCACAATTTTTATCCAATCTTCATCAAACTTGGTCAGAATGTTTGTCTGCATGAAATCTTGGATGAGTTCATTATTGGGTCACCTGGGGTCAAAAAGTAGGTCACTAGGTCAAATCTTAGAAAAAGCTTGTGAACACACTTGAGGCCACATTTATAGCCCAATCTTCACCAAACTTGGTCAGAATGTTTGTCTACATGAAATCTTGGATGAGTTCGTAACTGGGTCACGTGGGGTCAAAAAGTAGGTCAAATCTTAGAAAAATCTTGTGAACACACTAGAGGCCACATTTATAGCCCAATCTTCACCAAACTTAGTCAGAATGTTTGTCTGCATTAAATTTTGGATGAGTTCGTAACTGGGTCACGTGGGGTCAAAAAGTAGGTCACTAGGTCAAATCTTAGACAAAGCTTGTGAACACACTAGAGGCCCCATTTATAGCCCAATCTTCAACAAACTTGGTCAGAATGTTTGTTTGCATGAAATCTCAGATGAGTTCGTAACTGGGTCACGTGGGGTCAAAAAGTAGGTCACAAGGTCAAATCTTAGAAAAAGCATGTAAACACACTAGAGGCCCTATTTATAGGCCAATCTTCATCAAACTTGGTCAGAATGTTTGTCTACATGAAATCTTGAATGAGTTTGTTATTGGGTCTCGTGGGGTCATAAAGTAGGTCACTAGGTCAAATTTTAGAAAATGCTTGTGAAAACACTTAAGAGGCTACATTGATGGCCCAGTCTTCACCAAACGTGACCATCATGTTTGCCAGTATGAAATCTTACATATGTTTTGAAGTGAGTCATGTGGAATCAAGGTTACTTGGTAAAATTCTAGAAAATGTTATCAACCCAGTGGCCACACTAATGGTCCAATCTTCACCAAAGATTTCTAAAGTAAATAACTCTTAATTACTAAATGCCAGATTTGAGCCTACGTAAAGCCTGTGTCATCAGGTGAGCGATTAAGGGCCATCATGGCCCTCTTGTCTACATAAACATTTGTATATTAATCATTAGGCCTAATTGTTATTAATCGACAGTCCGGTACTGTCCAATTAATGATCGCAACAAACATTCAGCTGGCTGCTTTATCGTCTCGCAAACAACACTAATCCTTCCCTGAGGCGATGTTTTTTCGGCAGTTATGTACACAACATGTCAACACAACAATGCTCTCAATGTGAAGGCCGCCGTGCAAAGCTTGACTGGCTATCGAGGTTCTCTTTGCTAGGGGATCACAGTACGCGTAGAAATGGTTACCAGTCTTGGTCGCTGAGCAATTAACAAAAATTAATGCCAAAAAAATTGTGCGCAAAAAGGATGCGCCAATTTTTAAAAAAAATGAGCCTTTTTTTTTTTGTTTTTGCGCCAATGAACAGAAAACATGGGGAATCATGTGATAAAACATTATCTTATGAACACACAAGAAAGCCTTAAAACATTACTTTATAAACACACAAGAAAACAATTCTATCACAAGAACTGACATCCCATGCCCTTGCATTAAGAGTGGTATAGGCTCCTATGCTTGTGGGTTTATAGTGACCCAGCTGGTCAGCACAGTTGATCACTGACTGTTAAAGTGAACAAAACAAATGGGAGAATAAGAAAGTATGGACTGTGTAAACATTTTATTGTTATTCTACATTAAATAGCTAAATTACAGTCAATTCATTTTTGTCCTTAATATTTTGTTGATGTTTTCTAAATATATACAAGTTGCATAATGATATGTTTCAGTGTTGATTTTGACTTGCTGAGCTCAAGTGTAACGGCTGATAACAACCCATTACTGGCAGAACAGCTGGAGAAACTGAAGACTCTTGCTAGCAAAGTTAATGAATCAGAGGTATGTATTTATCCTATGTTATACAAGATAAGGTATGTAATTATTCCATGTTCTACTACGTGAGGTATGGATTTATTCCATGTTCTGGTATATAAGGTATGGATTTATTCCATGTTCTGGTATATAAGGTATGGATTTATTCCATGTTCTGGTATATGAGGTATGGATTTATTCCATGTTCTGCTATATGAGGTATGGATTTATTCCATGTTCTGCTATATGGCGTATGGATTAATTCCATGTTCTGCTATATGAGGTATGGATTTATTCCATGTTCTGCTATATGAGGTATGGATTTATTCCATGTTCTGCTATATAAGGTATGGATTTATTCCATGTTTTGCTATATGAGGTATGGATTTATTCCATGTTCTGCTATATGAGGTATGGATTTATTCCATGTTCTTGTATATAAGGTATGGATTTATTCCATGTTCTTCTATATGAGGTATGGATTTATTCCATGTTCTGGTATATGAGGTATAGATTTATTCGATGCTCTGGTATATGAGGTATGGATTTTTTCCACGTTCTGCTATATGAGGTTTGGATTTATTCCACGTTCTGTTATATGAGCTTAGACTGTATGTGGTTCTACCCATTGGACATTCCAGTTGCCTTATTTTTTCCTGACCTAATCATTTTTTATCACTTGTGTTTAAACAGTTATTGGCAGGGATGCCAGTCAGTGTTAGAGAAACATTGTATGTTGACTACAGTTCAATTATCAACTTCACTCAATGATGCAGATGCACACCAGCAGATTCAAATGAGACCAGTTCTAGCAGGAGTTGGTGCCTCAATATTCAGTCAGGCATGCTTAGTTATTCCTGGTGATCAACTTAAGAGTGAAAAAGACATTTTAATTTGAGGGGTAAGTTTTGCTTGAAGGCAAGCTATGGTGCAAGATGAGATACTGCTCAGTCTATATTTTTACTCTGAGTGCCAAAAAATACCTATACAAAGGAGCTCAAACTTACTTTAATTATGACAGCAATTCTGGATAATTGCTTGGAAATTTCTAATTATTGCTGGACCAGGAAGTTCCCAGTTATAACTTTGCTAATGAAAACTGGCATATTAAAGCGGTTGGTGGAATTCAACATGGCATAGGTTAGCATTTAAGACTTCTTTTTAAAATAACTTTTTAAAGATTATCATCTGAATACAAATTGTAACAATGAGGTATTTATGTTTTCAGGAGACAGAAGAACTAGAGGGAGAGGACGAAGATGTAAACATGGATGATGTAACTGAGCAGGTGAGATATTCCCTATTTTTAAAGGTTAAATCTTTGTATTTTCTTATGATTTGGTTCAACATCCAACACAATCTATTAAGATTTTTCATGTTTGTCATAAGATTATAAAAGTGGGGGTGGGGGTGGATCAGTTTCTTCACTTAAATTCATGTTTGACTGAAGAACCCCAAATTATCGGTTTTAGACATTGTCACCGTTTGTGTATTGCAGAAGGATGTGGAAGAGGCTATCACGGAAGAGGAGCGGGAGATCTACAAGGAGCACACCAGGAAGCAGGCCTTCCTGAACCAGGAACTCCAGGAGTTGAACCAGGGACTGCAGGCTAAGGAGAGGATTATGACTCAGACACGCTCTCAGATAGACCAGTTTGAGGAGTTCAAGAAGAAATATGATGTAAGAAACTGATTTGGGCTGTATGTCAAACCTGTGGCTAGGTCATATGACAATTAATGCATTTTCCAAAGAAAATATTAATTATTTATTCAAGCATAAATTATTACCGTATTCACTCATGTAAAGATCGCACCCGTGTAATTGCCGCACACCCAAAATGATCACAAAATTTGAAGAAAAATCCTAATTCAATGTAAAGGCCGCACAGTCTATACAGCGGAGCTCCGCTATGGGGCAATTTTGATCAACTGTCCTGTTAATTTCATATGGAGATTTTGTTTTATTGACAGACTGTATGGAGTTTAAGATCGATATTTCCTGTCTATGAAATGCAACTTCAAAGAGATTGTCGGCTTGTATCAAAGCTGTGTTGTTTTATCGGCTCTGCTATGAAATCCTTTGATCTGCATGGTAGTTTGCACGTGACATTATAGCTGGGTGAAATTATTTGATGATGCAAACATTCAGAAATATGATAACAAGAGATAAAACTAGGAAGTTAGTTATAAATTATACAATATGTTCATGTTGGTTAGTGTTTTAATATTTAAATGCATTTTTAAACAAAATGTTTGAACTAAATTAGATTGCTACCGGAAAAGCATAGAACGGCGCTATCCCGTTCATATCGTGCGTCAACCTCCTATTTAGAGAGCTTATCTAGTTTTATCACAAAGTAAACACATGGCGTCCCCAAAATCGGCAGAATTGTTCTAGAAAAAATGTCCCAAGGCCTTACACTTGTAGAATGGCCGCACCCCTCCCTCCTTAACGATAAAATCAGGTAAAAAAAGTGTGGCGATTACATGAGTGAATACGGTACTTCATATGTTGTGATAAAAATAAAAAAATGCATGTTTTCCCCTGCCTCTGGGATTTATACAAAATGCTGTTTTGTTGTTCTTGTGTTATATTATTAATATTCTTTAATTTCTTATTGTTATATTAAACATAGCAATTAAAAAAATCATTTTAATTTTGTACAAAATTGCATTTTGCTAGTCTACAAAAGAAGAATTGGAAACCAAGGTCAACCTTCTCCAGAAAGAGAAAGATGAACTGGCATTAGCTCTTGAAGATGTGAAAACTAAAGAAGCGTGCTCAAAGTAAGTCCTTCAGTTCTAGCCAGATATTTATAAATGTTTTTTAGTCATTATATTTTTCTTCATTTGGGGTTGTTTAACTTTTTTTTTCTTACATTCAGGAGTTAAATAGTATACTTTCAATAGACATAGAAGGATGCCAACTAAATTTTGTCTTTAAGTTAAGTAGAACAAATTAACCAAATTACGTTGATATGCGATTCAATATCTTCTGAATCCTAGAATTCTGTCAGTCATTTTGGCTCAACATGTCTGAACCATAATATAAACTTCATCTGTTGTAATAAACTTAAATATTAACAAGTTGTATATTCATTGAAGGTACTTTTAATTTAAGAAAAGTTTCCTGGTCTTAGCAACTGAGTCTGTTAAAGATCTTCTCTCTTTTTTTTGTTACTGTCTTAAATGAGGTTTTTTATATCCCATTTGTTTATGCACAGTATACTTTTACTAAAAACAACTCCATAAACATTAAATCTTTCACAATGTATTTATTCAGCACATACAGAGTACAGTTGTTATAGACTACGTATGCTTTGCACATGCTGGACATGTCCAAAACAAACAGAGAGACAGCAAGTTGTTCAGGTGTGTCTACAGCACTACTGCTTGCTGCATGCAAAATCATATGCATCTAAAATTTGGGCGGCATGGCATATAGGTAGTGTCGTCAATTTGTAAAGCCTAACTTCTGAGCCACTTAACGCATGGGTTTGAGTCCCGACCAAGGTAAAGGACTTAATGCGGGGAGGTCTGCCTGCTAATTTGGGGTGCTGCATTGGTTCTACCCAGACTTGGTCTTGGGTCTTCCTCTACCAGATAGCTGGACATAGCTATAATGATCATAATTGGTCTTGACATAGCTATAATGATCATAATTGGTCTTGACATAGCTATAACGATCATGATTGGTCGCTGCAATCTATTTTAAAAACAAAACAAAGACAGACAAACAAAAACACATCTAAAACTGAAATCCGTTATATCTCTGTGTGCATATGAATATTAAGGTTTTGTCCCTTCGTTAGATTATAATAGGTAAATTATAAGAAGTAAATAGTGATGTAAAAAGACATCTGGCCAGGTAGAAATGTCAGTTGATTAATTATGTTTGCCATCCCAGGTGTGTGAGGTCATCAGTTTTTTTTTTCTTTGTTTCCTGCATATTTATATAAACGTGTCTTTTTTTTCTTAAGATCAAGTGCAATGGGGTAAAGTATACAATGTTCAGTTTCTGTCATGCTTTTCATTCCATACAGTATGTTAGTCTGTCTAGTCACTTCTTTTCTGTGAATAAATGGCCCACATTCAGAAATACGCTGGTCAAGTTAATTGTTCTTTTAGAAGTTAAAAAGTGAATCATTGCTGTCTTCTCATTTTCTATCAGTGAATCAATTATTTTTATCAATAAAGGTGTTTAAATGTATGATAATTTCATGTCTAAACTTAAGGGATATGTGATTTTTTGGCAATAATTAACAGCAAAATAACTTCACCAACATATTGAGTGGGACATCAAGTATTGCAATTACTTTCATATTTGTTTTAAAGGTGCTTTCTGACAGTTTGCCTATATCTTATACATGTAACATCTTCTCCCTTTACTGGGGAATTTGTGTGTTACTCTTTATGAACTTATACTTTAATAAAGACTTAGGTAATGTTTGTTTATAACATTACCTATTTTGTAAGAGGGTGCAAATCATGAAAAACATTTCTTTAAATGTTCATTATTTTGAAATATATGAATGAGCTTGATGGCGAATTCAGCTTAAAATAGAAATGGAGATTAGGAGCTGAATACCCTAATGATCATTAACGTGATCTCAAAAGTAAGTGTTCACATGGTTTTCTTAGTTTAAAAAATGTCTATCTGCAGTATGGCTTGTTTAGGAAATACTATTTTTTGTAAGGACAAATGGGGCTTAATGTTAAACTTTCTGCGTGGATTTAAGGGACTAATAAATAGCATATTGTAGGATTTAACCATAATTTATTTGGTTGCTAAGAGAAAATAACAAATGGTCTAAACTGTAGGATATCACCTTTAATATTCATATACTTGTGGTTACATAGAATGCAAGGGGCATCGTTTTGCTTAAGACTTTGACAGTAAGAACAGTGTCTGAAATATTTTCTTTTTTTATTGTTTTGGTTGTTTTGTTTTGTTGTTGTTGTTTTGTCAGAAAAAAGCTTAAGGACAATTTTAAAACATTAAAACATGTAGAAGAATTCAGAATATCAGTTAGAATTGCACAGCACAAAACATGAAAACATGTAGGAGAATTCAGAATATCAGTTAGAACTGCACAGCACAAAACATTAAAACATGTAGGAGAATTCAGAATATCAGTTAGAACTGCACAGCACAAAACATTAAAACATGTAGGAGAATTCAGAATATCAGTTAGAACTGCACAGCACAAAACATTAAAACATGTAGGAGAATTCAGAATATCAGTTAGAACTGCACAGCACAAAACATTAAAACATGTAGGAGAATTCAGAATATCAGTTAGAACTGCACAGCACAAAACATGTAGGAGAATTCAGAATATCAGTTAGAACTGCACAGCACAAAAGGTTAGAAAATACTTGCAATATTAGAGGTAAGTTATAAAGTTGTAAATGAGTTGGAGACTGATCTTTGATTTCTTTAATGTTGTGTTCATCACAATGTATATAGAACTGACACAATATTTGTTGTTGGTGTGTAGATGGCAGCTATTTCATGAACTAAACAGCTTGTATCTTTTATACCAAACAAATATGTTGATCATGCAGATAGAAAATAAGGTGTTTTGGTTTGTGTATGTAAGTTGTCACTAATTTTTTTGATCATTTTAAAGTACCATATTTTGCAGAATATTCCCCACAACCTTCTTTTCTTAGGATCAGAGCATGAATGAAATCTCTTAACAAAATCCTGTTGTGCTCAGCTGACCAGTCTCTGAAAGTATTGAGGGATTGGGATTAGCCGGCATTTTTGTTGATACTGTGCAGTGACATTTCTATCATTATAGCACAGGGGCACCTGAAAGTACTGATTTTCTATAATGAGCTCTTCTTATGTTATACAGGAAAGTGACAATAAAAGTTACATACTTGCTTCAAATCAATTCCTTACTTTTAACCATTGCTTATTGATTACAACCATAAATATAAACTTATTCATTTAATTGTCTTCGTACAAATTCCGGAAACATCCAGTTAATGATAATTAAGTTCAGAAATCATAATTGGTTATTCTGATTTCCAGTTATTATTTTTGCAGGATGTGACTGAAATATCAATTGATATACTGTTGTGAAACAATTTAGTAAGCGCTCTTTATGAACATACTCTCCATACAGTCTCGCCTAAGCTTGCCATGCACATTGTCTTGACAATGGATCAATACTGAAGGGGGTTGTGATAACACTAGTGGTGAACGCATCACTTGATGTATATACAATGAAATAGTGCCTGAAATTTCATTCTGATTTTTTTGTTTCAAGTGAGTAAATTAAAAAGGGAAATAACTCAGATCAAATAAAAGGAAGAAAATGAGTTAAAGTATATATTTCGTTAATATATATATATTCATTTTTGCTCTTAGATGAAACACAGTCACATAGTATTACCTTGTATTTAACAGAATTTTCTTTTAACATTGTTCCAGGGTGAGTGAGCAGCGTCGTAAGCGTCTACAGGAGCTGGAAGGCCAAATAAACAGCCTCAGAAAACAGATGGCTGATGCCAAAAAAGTCATCAAGCTGAAGGACGTCTCAGATCAGAAGGTCAAACAACTCAATGCTGACATACTGGTATGCCAAATTATTTTCAGAACTTAAGAAAGGGGCATAAATTTTATGGGAGAGGGGTGTTGATTGCATTGAAAAAGATGGAGTAAATTCTATTTTTTCTTTTGCCTTACTGATGAATTAAAAACTTTTCAGACAGTTAAGTAAGTTTACAAAGCTTTTTAAGCCAAGTAATTACATTACTTTTGAATTCTAATGATCATTTGTTAACAAACAGACAAATCGGTTGCTTTCATTTACTGTTTGATGTGTGTATACAGAACATGAAGAAAGCCAGGGTGAAGTTAATGAAGCAGCTGAAGGAGGATGCTGAGGCAATGAGGAAATACAAGCAGGAGAAGGATAAACAAGTGCTTCAGTTACAGCAAAGGGTATGTACACAAGTGTTTCAGGTTCAGAAATGGGAGGTGTACAAGTGGTGCATTTACAGCTATTTGGAGGTAAACAAGTGATTCAGTTACAGCAAGTGGCAGGAAAAAATCTGCAGTAACAACAAAAGTGGGGCATACACATGGGCTGCTGTAATAGCACAGGAGAGGTCCACATGTGTTGCAGTTAAAGTAAAGGGGAAATACAAATGTGCTGCAGATACAGCAAAAGATAAGGTACACGTGTGCCATAGTTACAGCAAAAGGGGATGTACACATGTGCTGCAGTTAACGGAAAGGGGAGATGTTCACATGTGCTGCAAAGAGGTAGGTACACATGTGCTGCTGTTATAGCACAAGGGGCAGTACACATGTGCTGCTGTTACAGCAGATGCGGAGGTACACTTGTGCTTCAGTTACAGCAAAAGGTGGACATACATGTCTCCAAAATAAATTTTACAAAATGGTATTTAAACATTTCCGGGAATTTAATTCTTTTCCAGATCATGTGTTAAAATCTGGCTAAGTTTTTTACTTTAGCAATTGTTTATGTCAGTATGTTATCTAGCTGTTTCTTTGTAAAAACCTTTGCCTTTTTACACTGAAACCGCAAAATTGTTCCATTCCAGGACCGTAAGCGTCAGTTTGAGATCCAGAAATTACAAAGAGAGAAAGAGAGAACACAAAATGTTCTGCAAAGGAAATCTGAAGAGGTAAGAGGTTAATTTTCCAGGCATAGTTAACTTTTCTCGCTTTAAACCAACTTAGTGATGGCCTAATAATTGATGTAGGAAAAGAAAAATTCTTAACAGTTTGACTTTGTACACCTATTAAAAAGAAACTTTTTTATAAAGAGCCATATTGGTATACTTTACTACAGTACACTTCATTATTTGAATACAGTCTGAATAAAATGTTGAGTTTATTGTCAGTATTTCATTTTGAGATCTTATCCCACCTGAACTGCCAAATAATACCCCACTCATTTTCCCCATCAGTGCTATATATCAGCACCTTATAAAATCATACAAATACTAGGTATGAAGTGAAAACAGACACCATGTTATGTATAAGAAACACTACCAGTTGCTCAACGGATATCACAAGACAAAAGCAGATAGTGCACCAGACAATAAACTTTCATCTATTGACAAGATTTTGAAATGAATGACAAAAAGAAATACTGCAAAAAATATTTCCCAAGATGTGCATCATTTATTAATTTTTGCGCACTGTTATTAGCCTATAGTACACATGTTCCTTGTCCGTTTTCATCAGGAGGTTATATAAATCTGACGCCCTTTTGTTATGATTTGTTAATAGTATGTTTGCACATGTTTCTTTCAGGGCATAAATGGAATCATATAAGACAAGCAGAGGACAAGAATTCAATACAAACATCTCTTTCTCTGGTGTTATTCATTCCAAGTTTTGAAGATGCTCAATATTTTTTTGTCAAAATTTTTATCCCAAATCAAACTCCTTTTTCCGTACACAACAGTTGATATTACAGAATGACTATGTTTGCTAACTTAAACTTTATTGTTGAAGGTGGCTGCTGCCAATAAGAGACTTAAGGAAGCTCTTGCTACACAGAAGAAGGTCTTGGAGGAGCGTTCTCAGAAGTTTGAGAAGTGTGACAGCAACAACATAGGCAGCAGAATTAAGGTTGGTCACAAGCCAGATGATGTGTACTGAATAGGGCTCCGTACCATTATGCAAAATATATTGTGTGTATATGTATATATATATATATATATATATTTATATATATATATATGAAATATATATATTTATATATATATATATGAAAATCCGGTATTCAGGGTTCAAAAGATATATCAGATTAAAGATTCTGTATCGACCAAAAATATTGATCATGAACAAAGCATGTGAAGAAGAAAGTCAGCTGAAAATATATCTAGAATATTTGAAAGATGTTTCACAATATTCAATAAAGATGGACCAATTTAATTCTTCTTCCATTTTCCAATTGTCAGAACTTGTGAAACAAGCGGACACAGCCAAATGGCAGCTGTTGAAAGCTTTCTATCTCTTTGTAAGAAAGCACTGATTGAGTTGGACAATGTATATTGGGAATAGAAATCATCGCAGCTTTTGGCAGGGACATTTATTTAGAAATGAAATATTAAAAGGTTGAAAGCATATGTTGAGACTTCAGTTTAGCCAACTGCATGGTTGCCATTACGAAATTGTGAAGCATTGACACAAAATCTGCAGAATGTGTAGTCATATAGTTTATTTGGCTTTTTCCGAAAGAAAACAAAAATACATTTCACATTTTTATCATTTACATCTTTTTTTCATCAGTTTGTTAAGACAAACTGACCTCCTTAATTTGTTTTGACTTGTTTTGCCCGTCAGTCATTATCAGTTACTATTGCTGATTATGTGATATAAAAGGAAACTGTTTAAAAGGACTCTGGTTTCATTTTGCCTCAGTTAACAAATCGTCATGTTTTTATATGTTATAAATTATTATATTATACATGTACAGAAGAAATGATGTATTAATGCATTATCCATATTTGCTAAATTTTTGATATGCAATAATAAAGCAATGTGCAGTAAAAAGTCTTGCTCAAGGACTAACATCATGTGGTCAGTTTCGGTTCCAAACCCGGGACCCTCTGATCCGGAGTCCAACGTTTCATTGCTGGACGTCCCACCGGATTATTTATAGTTTTATTGAACATGCCGAGAAAAGTGTCTTTAGTATTTGTTAATTTTTTATACTCAATATTACAGGCAACATTATCAGTGTACAAAAAACTCTTCTATTCTGAACACTTAGACAACTTAAATAGATAGGGCATTCAAAAGGAAGAAATATTTATTTGGTGGATGTTCAAACAAATGATATGCTTGTGTTTATGCATCTTATATATTCAAATAGCTCACCGGACCTGGTAGCGCAATCGGTAGCGTGTTGGCTCCAGGTACGGGAGGCCCCAGGTTCGATCCCGGGCTGCGACATTCCAAAGTCGTTAAAAATGGTAGTGGTATACCTCCCTTGCTTAAGCTTAAGCAAATATAAGGGTAGTTACACAACTGGTTGACCCAGTGTTAGGATAGTGTGACTGGGTGTGGTATCATGTCAGGTGTTCATGGCATGCTATACACACTGAAAGCAGAACTTAATCTGCTTCAAGGGGACTTTGTCGCCAGATAATTGAAATACTGTTTGTGGGACAATAAACCCAATAAATAAATATTCAAGTAGCTCCATGTCTTTACCTACAAAAACTGATTCCATAAACATTGTTGTATTTTACAGAAGGTGCTGAGCAATGAGTTGGACATCAAGGTGGGTGTGTTGGATGCCAAGTACCACCATGAGAGTCTGCTGACTGGCAGGAAGGAGCTGGCGGAGGAACTGAAACATATCAAGGAGGGCGGCGATGATGATGGACCTCCAGCTAAGGTAATAGGTCTAGCTCCAAAACAAATATCATGAAGGTGACTTAAAAATTTTGGTGTAAGAGTTATGAGGTGCAATACTTTATCTGCAGGTCTGCTTATTACCCTATTACGATGTTTACTTGTCGTCAAGTAGCACCTTACATGATGTGTTAGGGCAGCAACTTCTGATGTTCTGACATTGTTTTTTGTTTTGTTTTTGTTTATTTAATGAAATGAATCATTCTTTCAAACAAGATATGTTATGTCAGAATAAATAGAATAAATTTAGATTAAGAAAGTACACAAATGCTTTTTATAATTTGAGGCAAAATTTTGATAAGTATATGATTTTTTTCAGTTGTGTTGTAGATATAACCATTGCTTGAAATGTTATGTTATTGGGGAAAAAGTCCACATGTAAAAAACGACAATTGTTCTTTTTTGCAATGTAATCAACTTCGTGGTTAGTTATATTCAAGAAGAACTAATGGTAAATTTTATAAATGTACTTATTTTGCTGTCTGAAACTTACGTTTATGCAGAGGTTTGGCTGGATGGATGAAGAGGGCCACGTCCATGACACCAGCCTCCAGGAGGAGACGAGGAAACAGAGGATTCAGGAGCTGCAACAACAGCTAGAGATTCAGTAAGGAATTTTGTCCCAAAGTCTAAACATATGGCCATCTATTGTTCTACTTTCAACATGTTTAGACCTTACTTATTAATCATAAAATGATATAACTTGCTGCCCTTTAGCTGGAAACCTACTCTACTAAAATATATTTACATAAAATATTTTGTCACCTTGTTTGGTCACCCATAGCTGCCATTAGTCATATAGATATCACCCTTCAGAGGCTAAATGTCCCTATCAGGAGGCAGTTCAACTGACATCCAGTGCATTGCTGGTTCTTCCACAATTTATTTAGTTTTCTACCACCAACTTAATAGGGATTGGAATATTGAATCTTGTAAAATGACCTCTTTGTTACATTTTACAGAAATCTACAGATAGCTGATTTACAGCAGAGGATTTTGGATGCAGAGCAAGGTAATTTGGGCTACATTTTAAACATCTGTATGACAGTAGACTGTGGTTTTAAAAAAAATGTTACTTTCAAGGAAAGGTTTTCATTTAAATTCATATTGCTTATTATTATAACATCTTTTTTAGTAATAAATATTTAATAATAGCACCACCTTGGTAGTTTTTACTCTTCATATATAAAAATCTTAACAATTATTTCCCTTTACAAAAGCAGCACTTTATACTGATATGCATTAAATGAACAAAATTCCTGTCTTTATTGGACTTACAAACATTAATTGATTCACAAACTTTTGATGTTTTTGTCAATGTTATCTTTGCAATTTCATTCCTTAGATGCTGTGCCCTTCACAATGAAAACATATTCTGCATGCTCTTCACAATCAAAAGGAATTCTTTATGGTCTTCACACTAAAAACTGGTTCTTTACTCTCTTTATAATCTTAACCGATTTTTTACCCTCTTCACGATCTAAACTGACTGTTCCTTCCAGAAACAAAAGGCAAATCTGCTAAGGACAGCATCCACACAATGATGGAGGCCAAAATAGCTGTCAAGTGGTTGATGGAACAGGTAATTGTCTTTTTAGCTTCACAAAACAAGAAATTTTGTTTGCTGTTTTATAACAATATTTCTTGTATTTCTATATTCATTCTCAAACTTAAAAAAATATCTAGTCTCTGTGTGTGTAGACATCCAAATTTTTGTTTGTAGTTCTCTTCGTAATAGGAAGAAGTATAACAATTTTTCCAAATATACATAAATAAAGATGAAATAAGTACATAATTCCTAAATTATCATAAGCTGAAAGTCTGTTTGAAAAAAAATGTGTTTGATTTGTTGTAAGACATCAGATGTACTCTAACAAACATATACAATTTCTTTGTATTTTATTAATCCTGGTATTGTAGTAGACCATGTGCTCTATTTATAGTTAGCTAGAGAGTGTAATTCCTGAGACACTAAACACAATCTGGCAAATGATTTCTTGTTTATGCTAACCTTACAAGAAGAATTGTTTAATGACTGGTTTAGCATGCTTGACAGTGCTTGGTATACAATTTTTGCATACTGCCACAGTAAGGGCAACCATACCTGGCTCACTTACCTGAATAAACCTTTTGTTCAGGGTTGTTTTTTGTTCAAATATTACAATAAAAATAACACCCCTTTTTATGCAGGCTGCCTCGTACAAAGCCATGAACACCAAACTGCAGTCTGAGGTCGGAGAGCTGAAGGCAACATGTGAGAGTCTTGAGTCAGGGAAATACATTGAGAATCTAGAGGCAGACATTGATGAGATGAGGAGGAAACACAAGGCTACCCTGCTACAGATGCAGGAGAAACATAATGATGAGGTGAGACCACACAACTTTGCTGTTTTTGGGAGGGCATTGTTCTTATCACTTT
Source organism: Sinonovacula constricta (assembly GCA_007844125.1). Lineage (NCBI taxonomy): Eukaryota > Metazoa > Mollusca > Bivalvia > Cardiida > Solecurtidae > Sinonovacula > Sinonovacula constricta. Next base: position 76,872,261 of record CM017558.1, read on the forward strand.
GCTTGATTTAATTAAGTTGATTAATCATTGATTTTTTATGTTCATCCGTTTTAGGCTGTTTAATATGTCGTGGAATCCAAAGGACTTCATGATATACAGTAAATGGTCCAGCACGGTTCATCAACCGATTAACTGTGATTCATCTCCGATGAACGCCAAAAATCATAAATGCAAGTGCATGTTGTCTACATCATACCGTAGTTCATCGAGAAAATCCTTTATGTATAGTTCATTGCTGCAGTTAACATTGGACATGTAATACTTTGCAAAGTACCACAGTTATGATTGTCAATTACCAGCTTTCATCATTATAACCAGACACGTTTCAGGATGGCAGTACCAACACTTACGTCCTAAACACTAATTAACCACCATCAGCTGAAACATAGCCTCACATATTGCCTCAAGCTTTGGTGTCTGGACAGCAAGGAAATAAGTTTGTTTGTGGTCCTTATGTCATGCATTATGATCAAAATGTGCCTATTATAATTGTCTATAGTTGCTTACTTAGTTTTAAGTCATATATTACCCTTTAGTTGTCCGTGATATTTAAGGTAATGTTTCATTCTGCTTGATGTATATTTGGTGGTCCCTTCCAGCCTATTGCTGTGTGGATAGCTAATTGAAAGTCTCCTTGTGATGTACATGTATTTATTAAAACCACATGGAAGTGTCCAAATTACCATATTTCTTGTTAGGCTCACTTTTAGTTTATTGCATCTTACCACATAGAGTGCTTGTAACAGTTCTTTATCTCATGCCAGCTTCATGTCATTAAACTGGCCACAATAGCTCAGGTGATAGAGTGTTGGCTTGCCGTTCGGGAGGTCATGGGTTCAAACCCCGGCTGGGTCAAACCAAAGTTGGTAGTAGTGGCTTCCCTCCTAACGCTCGGGGCTAAGGGGACAGCATTACGCCCGACTCGTCGGTGTCAGTATAATGGACTGACCGGGTTCAGTACCTGGGCGCCTCATAAGTGCCCCTGTGCTATAATGATAGAAATGTTGCTGCACAGTATCGACAAAAATGCCAGCAAATCCCATCCTCTCATATCATTAATGATCTTCAGTTCCTTTATTAAAGAAAATAGTATTTTCTCTTTGGCAATTATGTATTAAAGTAGCCCATTAAAGATTGTTTTGAATACTGAATTGATCAAAGTCATTTTTTATAAATTATAAAACACAAAGTTGAATCTATTCAGAGCAAACTGCCTTTTTTGTAGGTTTTCAAATGTAGTATAAAGCATGAGGATAGCATCTAATCATATTGTGTGTGAATATATATATTCAATCTTAGGTTGTATATAATTATGCTGTATGTTTCTATGTAGCTGTGTGAATATATATTCAATCTGTGGTTGTATATAATTATGCTGTATGTTTCTATGTAGTTGTGTGAATATATATTCAATCTGTGGTTGTATATAATTATGCTGTATGTTTCTATGAAGCTGTGGGAATATATATTCAATCTGTAGTTGTATATAATTATGTTGTCTTGTTCTATGTAGATTGAGGTGATACTGACCACTATGAAGGTGACAGCATCTCCCGAGATGGAGAAGAAATGTCAAGAACAGGTGAGTTTTGTTAAGAGTGATAGCAGCACTAAATGTTTCAAGCGTCCAAATTAGTTGCATGACCTTTATATGGTTAGTCAGCATATTCTCACATCATCACTTGCTGCTGTTCAGTGATGTATCTAGTCAGGATCATTGATCAAGATGTAAGGTGATATTTGACATTTGCTCTGTCACAGTGAAGGCAGAAATATATATGCTTATAGTTTATAGTGAACAGCAGTACTTAAGATGACAGAAGTACTGTTGGTTAGGGATATACCTGAAAATAAAACAATCATTGCTGCAGATTTAATTTGGATTTTAGTGTAAAGTAGTTCTGCAGTGATTATGTTAAAATTCTAGGCTTGTTTACTAAATATTTACTTAATTCTTTTTGTAAAAGGTTTTGTTGGGGTGTTGTTTTTTTAAGAAGTAAATCATTGGTATTTACTATTTAGTAAAGTTAGTCAATATTAATAAGATTTAAGTATTTTTATAAATGAGATGTATTGTTTTAAGTTGAGTGAGGCAATAACCATTAGATAGTATACAGTACTCTGCACAAGTGTATTAAAAAGATAATATCCGAATAACAGTTACATACATTTCCTTGATATTACTGTTTAGTGTTTTATTTTCAGGAGGAGACAATAGAAAAATTGACAAGCTGTAAGGAGCAGCTGGAAGACAAGTGTACCCAGCTAGAAAAGGTATTGACCATAATTGTAAATAAATCAAGCAAACCTTAATTATAGGATTATAGGAAAAATTACAGATAGGATGATAGGAACAATTACAGATGAGAAATACTGTCATCTGGGTGCACTGTGAGATGAATTTGGATCTGGAAACTCCCCGGCTCAGATATCTGAACATTCATAAATTCTGTAAGCAATGATATTTTTAAGATGAACAATGTTTTGTTATCATTTATGACTTGCTCAAGCATGAAGCACAGTGAAAATAATGTTTTAATATACCTGTAAACCAGTCATATATTTTTTTTTTAAATACAGAGCTTGTTTCAATACTGTGTTTTGCAAACATGTTATAGATAATGTTTTGATTTTGTACATTTAACATTGTTCTTAGGCTAGGGCCATCACTGATTTCATTTAGGTCCAAAAAAAAATCATACAAGGGGATAATTTAGTTGGTCTGTGGTCATCAATGATTTTACTAGGATTTATATTGTCGGATGTATCCTTACATCAAATGTAACTTAAACATTTATAAATTTGAGATTTTGATCTCTTTGGTCTTACTGAAACAATACTTTTTATATTAACATATTGATAAAATTCTTAAATGTAATACACATTAACCTTGAAAAATGAAGATATTAAGTGATTACAAGGATGTTTGAACAATATGATGAATAAAATCCTGACCTGTTAGAATATGAGCTTGAGCAAAACCTCAACTTAGACTGGATTCTGCAAGTGGGAGTCTGCCCTCTTTGCTGCTCAGCCTCTAGCAATATGTCTTGACACATTTGCATGAAATTGTATGTTAATGTCTCAGATATTGTAGTACTCATTTATAAATGTAGGATGATAGGTGTTTATAACATTGTTAAATGTTGTTTATTTTACCCTTGTAACCCCAGCACCTGACAAAGTACATGTACAAGGACAAGTCGGTCGCACTGATGCCAGAATTGACTGATGATGAGACGGCACCTGAAGATGTCAAGTCTCCCTTTTTGTCTCCAAGACCCAAGGTATGTTCCATTAGTGGTGAGACGGCTATAAATCTTTGTTATCCATCTTTGAAGAGAAGAGAGCATATTGTATTTTAAATGTCGGTCAGTTGATCTGTTAGTTGACCACTTTGTTTCTGTGCAATGTAGTGAGACCACATGAGCGGACAATCCAGGGTGGAGGGAGGGAGAACATTGGTTCTGGTAAGGAGATAAGCCATGGGTCAACATTGGAACATTTGAGGTCATAAAGGTAAAGGTCAAATTGACCTTTGACCTTCAACATGAGTGGGTTTTGGGGTCAATGGGTGAAAACACACCATGAGGGAAGGCCTATGTTTCTCTTGTTAAGATGTATCGCTTTAGATATTCTTTTATTCTTAACCAAATCTAATGGTTGGTCCTCATTAACATGATACAATGTGATTATTCTTCAAATTACTAGTAATATAGAGTTTCAATGAGGACTGCCAAAATTAAAAGAAATATTCTCATAAATTAAAAGATGAATTTTCTACTTTTTAAAGGTCTAAAACAATCTATGGTTTATGTAATATTGGTACCAGAAATGTTTTGACTTTAACATATGCTACGGTGCAAATTATCTTTATCTTAGGCTAAGGTAGTGATAGCTCTCAAATGAAAGTAAATGTTAAAAATATATACATATATATATTTCTGTTATAAAAAAAATGCAGTAAGTCTTTATGAAATTGTACCATTACAGCCAATCAGAAGGAGGAAGACTGACCTATTTAAACAGCATACTGTTGTAGAAAAGGTATTTTAATTTTAACATAATTATGTTCAAATAAACTTTATATAGATAATTGTTTACATCATGAATGATATAGTTTTCATTCAAAGCTTTTTACCATATTTTTTTTTTTTGTATATATTGACAGTATGTACAATGTTACAAGCATATAAGTATGTGTCAATATAAGCCCTAACCATACTTCATCAAGAGCATACCTGACACTATCCATCCTTTCACCACCTTTGTAACATCTGTCTGTAAGCATTGTTAGGCATCTTTTTTTTTATTTTGTAAATCTTGTTAATTCTCATCCTGTTTACAGTTATTGTATGAACCTTTAATAAGTGCTACATGTATACTTAAATATAATACATATGTTTGAAGAATAAGTTTGTTTTCATGTCCATAGGTTGAGGATAATTTCTCTCCCCCTGAAATCATCACAGAGATAGAATCATCCATTGAAAAAGTATGTAGTGCCCAGAGGCTCAACTCAAATACATTATACATTAAGTAGTTATTCCTTAATGTAAATGAGGTTGTATATTTATTAAAAATATTTTCCATCAATTTTTACGCAAGATTATTTTCTTACTCAAAAATAAAAGTTTGCACAATTTCTTGGCCGTTTTAGCATGTCTTACATATTTTGACTTTGACATTTGTGCTGGTTTTACTTTTATTTCATCTACTAAAATGATAATTTTAACATCATGGTAACTGCTCTAATAGTTTTCTTTTGACTTGCTTGTATCTTAATGTTACTACTTGTTTTGGCTTTTCTCACAGACTGGAGGTAGTTCTATCCTAAACTCAACATTTGAGGTTGAACCTAAAGAAGAGAATGTGGACAGACCTGAACCCAAGCCTGAGTCCAAACCTGACACTAACACTGTAACAGCCAAACCGCCATTGAAACTTCGTAAACAGCGCTCTGGCAGAACAGTCCTGGCCCAAATTCAGACAGACGAGTCAATTCGCAGTTCCGACGAATTTGAAAAGCCGAAAAAGCTGAGAAAATCCTCATCAACAGGCACAATGAAGAAAAAATCATCCAAATCAAACTTACGAACATCTGATGAGGCTGAATTATCCGATGATCAACCCCCAACAAGATATTCCATGAGGAAACGATCCTCAGCGGCAAACCTTCGATCATCAACATCGCCATCCGAGGATGATTCACAGCTGCTGGATGAAGGAGGATTGAAGAAGAGAAAATTGTTTAACATTTCTAAGAAGCCATTCTTCATGCCACCACAATGATAAGAATATATTCTGTTTTGGTTTCTAATTATCTCTTACTAATCAAAGATTTCCATGGAAATTTAGATGGGTTGGTGGGGGAAGGGGGATCTTTGCATTTCTTAAATTGAAAAATGTATTTCAATACATTGTTTCATAAGCATTGTTATTCAATAGAACATTTTTATGAAGGTATATTGTTATTTTTTTGCCAAAATGAACATGGATGCATTTCTTTCTTATTGTAAAAAGAAAGGTGTTTAAGTGCATGTGAACATGTTGTTTTTCATTGCCTGTAGTACTGTTAAGTCTTTTGACCTTAATTCCATAACTGCTTAACTTTTGAAAATAAATACAAATTAACTTGATGTTCTAAGGTGATAATTTTTCATTTTAATTAAAACTGTTGTAAATTTCAGTATAAATGAAATTAACAAAAAGGGCCCAGTTAACTCCTTGTTTATGCTTGTTAGTCATTTTAGTTATATTCCTGTTAGATATCATGATCACTGTTCACATAGTTTATCAGGAGTTTATCAGAAACTAAAATAAAAAATCTGTGATCTGAAATTGTGTATTTGACTTTTTCTGTATTTGCTTTGATAAATCTCTAAAAATCTTTCTTAGAAAAAAATCTAGCTTATGTATGAACTGTATATCTGTATTTATAATTGTATTATATGGATGTTATGCTCATATTTTCAGTGATTGTAACAATGCCATGTACATTATATTTCTACCATTATTCATCACAGATCTCCAGTCTCATTTTGGTGTGTTTTGTTCTTTTCCATATCTTTCTGCTTCTGTCCCTATTTACTTCTCTTTGTTTTATGTACCTCTTACTTTATTTTTCTGTGCAACTGTCCATATATTGTTCTCTTAAGACATTTTTGTTCATTTCTTAGATTCTAAAGCTTATTGGCGAAAGGGGTAGCAAGTTGCATGTGCTTTTAGCATTAAGTTGAATATGCTTCTGTTATAATGGTATCAGGTTGTGATTTGTTAGATATTTTGTTGACTGTACAGTGAATCTTGAATCGCATTCATCATCCTGGCAGCTCTTAACACCATCCTAGTGACCATGATGATGTCTGGAAGGATCACGGAATGAGAAATTGTATAATTTTAAAACAGGTCTTGACATCTCATCAAAGAAATAGTGTATACATCTGTTGATGTTTATTTGTCCTAGAAAATAGAGTGATTAATATCATGTTAATGGAATTATTTTGCTGTTTTATAGAAAATGTTTTTAGTTGGTAAGTTTTCCTTGAATATATGTATTTGAGAGGATATTACTTGTCGGCCTGGATTAAATATTAAAAAGGTCAATGAGGTGCCAAGCTTATTAGAAAAGGTGCTTTACTAAATGGCAGCATCTAATGATTTAATTGCATTAACCTCTGGGCACAGGATTTTGTTTAATGTCATGACATTTTTCTACCCTCTGATACGAAATATATATGGTGGCTATGTTTGAATCACATATGTCTGTCAGTTGGTCTGTCCGTAGATGAGACCTATCCACCCTTATCACTTGGCTACAATTGGTTAGTTTTTGAAACTTTACAGGACTGGTAAATACCAAGCTTTGTTGCCAATATATTGCATGGCTCAATTATAACTGAGTTATGGCCCTTTTGTTAAATTTATAGAATATATTACAGTAACTATTGCAAAGTAGTATGTGGGGGTATTCATCACCTTCAATGATAAGTCTTATTTATAAAATGCTGTTTGGTAGTTTTGCTTTTTTTTTTTTTGCTTGTATTTATCTTTGGAAAATGTGCGCGCTGACATAATATATTGACAATGTCGCTACTCACTAGGTCATTTCAGATAGTGAAATTTAACTATTTTTTATTTCTGTGTACATGCCCAGAGAAAGCAAATGTGAAATTTGAATTTCACTGTTAAGTTGTATATTCTAACTGGATTGTAATGCTTTATCAATTAATGAAAATAGTGCATACTGTCGAAAATTCATTCATACACTGCTGTGCAATAAAAATGCATTTTCACATTTTATTTGTTCATTCTTTTAAATCCTTTGCATATTTTTGTATCATATAAACTTAAATTATGTGAAGATAACATTATTGAGGTCATGTGACTAACCATTTTAAAGACACATGTAATGAATGTCTTAAGCAGGTGGAATCTGAAAGCGTGCCTATATCTTATATTATATGTAACATCTTACCCATGTTCTTGGGAAGCTGCATAGCTGCTGCATAAACTTGGACTTAAGTTTCAGTGCGGGCTGTTTATAACATTACCTCAATTGTTTTCAACGGAAAATCTATTAGATTGGGGTATGGCGGGCGGGCGGCGTCATACAGAGGGTTTCTGGTCAGTAACTTAAGTTTGGACTATATCACTAGTCAAAGGCAAACATGAACTAACCTATACATAGCAAGCTTGCATGAAGACCTAGCTTGAGATTGGATTTGGGGCCAGTCGGGTCAAGGTCACTGTTACTAATAATAGAAAAAAACAGATTCCGGCCAATCACTTACGTTTAAAAAACCAATCTTGCTGAAACTTTGGATATACCAAGCTTGCATGAAGACCTAGCTTGGGATTGGATTTGGGGCCAGTCGGGTCAAGGTCACTGTTACTAAAAATAGAAAAGAAACAGATTCCGGGCAATAACTTAAGTTCAAATAAACCAATCTTGCTGAAACTTTGGATATAACAAGCTTTCATGAAGACTTAGCTTGGGATTGGATTTGGGGCCAGTCGGTGGTCGATTTGAGTGTTACTAAAAATAGAAAAAAAAGTTTCCGGTCAATAACTTCATTTCGAATAAACCAATCTTGCTGAAATTTTGGATATAGCAAGCTTGCATGAAGACCTATCTTAGGATTTGATTTGGGACCAGTCGGGTCAAGGTCAATGTTACTACAAAAAAGAAAAACAGTTTTCGCTTAATAAATTTTGTTAAATCGTTGAAAACGTGGTTTCGTGACATGGCCACGTTTTTTGTTAGAAAGAGAAATCTATAAATAAGCATGACGTTGATGTCAGCTAAAATAGATATTAACGTCTGAAATCTTAAAATCGATTGCTATAACTCTTCAGTGTAACAGCAGTTAAACAGCAATTGTAGTATAAGCGCATTGGTAAGGTCACGTAGAAGGAATCGAACAATGATTTCATTTAATAAGACAGCGAACGGAGACTTTTAAAGAGACAATATCTGAAGTTATTTATCGATAATTATAACACAACACGCCACCTTCTGCCTAAACAATCGGCAAATGTACCTATTTGTATACCTTTCTGTTAGAAATCCAGATACAAAAAACTGCTCATTTAATTCCAAGAATTTCTCCAACTAGGATAATGGTGTAGATACAGATCAGCCAGATTTCCGCTCGAGGGTAGAGGGGTGCTGTGTAATCGAGATTTATACTTTTTGTTGAATTAGTTTTTTCAATAACAAAAAAGTAGAGTTTATAATTAAAAAGAAATGCCACTCAGGAACTATAAAGCACTTAAACAGCCACTTCCAAAATACGATGACTGCAGGTAGGGCTATTTGTGGAAGTACACGTTCAATGTAAGCGCCCATAAAGTTTAGTAACCCTGAAGGTAGGCTGTACATGTAGATTAATATTTTGAACATAGGTGGCATATACCATACAGTTAGCTCGGGATCTGTTGAGGGGTAATGGACTTTCTACCCGATATATAGGTGAGGTGCCAGTGAACAGATGTTTTTTTTACAACGGATAGAAAGAAACAGCCCAGTGTGTAATTAAGGATTTGGCATATTGGGTGAACTTCCAATGTTGGTAAGAAACTAAACGACTGTTAAGATTATGGAAGACTAAACTGGATGCAGCTCATCGACAGGTATGAGGATCTTGGCTCATTGGTTGTTCTTCCTAAAAATAACATCACTGTTTACAATGTATCAGAATGTCGTATTAGTACTGACTAGTACAAGAAATGGACTAACTACTTATGTTCACCTAACCAGACACATGTTTGCTCGGAGAATTAGTCTACTTCGAAGAAATAATTCTGGACTCTAGAAAAAAAGATAACGGTAAATTTTAAGATACCGGCATCTGATTGGTTAAAACATAGAGCAAACAAAACATAGTGCATGAATATTGACGCTTACAGCTGATTAGTGTGTGTATTTATTGTTTTGTTTTTGTGATATATCGCAGAAACCAATTATGATCATTATAGCGACGTCCAGAGGAAAACCCTAGACAAATGTCTGGGTAGAACCACCGCCGTACCTCTGGAAGCTGGAAGAGTTTTCCGCATTAAGTCCTTTGCCCCTTATGGGATTCAATCCCACGCGTTGGGAGGCTAAGCAGACAGAGGAGTTAAATAAAATCTCAAAGCTGTTCAGCTTTGTTGTTTAATTCGTTATAAGTTCAAAAACCTCGTATATCTCCGAACTGTGTATTAAGGAATTTAGGCTTTGTGTATACGTCAGTCTAAAACTACATGTTAATTGGCTTGATAGTGACGCAATAATTAAAAAAAAAAAAAACATACAGAGCGGATCTTTTGCTTGTGTGTTTCCTGTTCCAACTAAATGACCAACGTTCTCCAATGTTCGTACAACAGACTGTCATTTTAGCCGCATTTGCAGCACACAGTATACTACAAAATAGCAAATAAGAATGAATTTTAATGAGGCGTTAATCAAATCAATTACACGGTGTCTGAAAAGGGAAGGTTAAATCTAACCCTGATTAACCCTGATGGTAGGCGGTATATAGTATAAAGCTGTTTCATTTATCAGTGGATAAGATTTCGAAAGTGCTTTTGAAGAATCGAAACTTGCCTTTGACTGCGATCAAGTAGAGCTTGGAAAGAGTCCATAAAACATGTACATATACAGAGATACAGAGATCATATAGCAGTCATAAGTCTTTTTTTCGCCAGTTATCAAATAAGTCATTAATACCTAAACAATCTTGCAAAATGCTGTTTATTGATGCCATAGATCTTTGTGAACAACGAAGCATAGGGATAAGTCTCGGCTCGTCATTGCAAACAGGTACCTCCTATCTGAACCACGCAGCAGAGATAGCTATTTTTAAACTAAGAAAAGCACGTGACAACTTTCTTTTGAGATCATGTTATATTGCTATCTAGGTAGTCCGCTTTGAGGTTGATGTCTATTTTAAGCAGAGATCACTATCGTGATTGTTTATATATTTGTAAGGAATGAACTTTTGAAGTGTATTTTCGAAATGCGTAGGTCTACCGTCTAACAATACAGGAAGTGTTAAAGCCATCATTACTTCTCCTAAAGTATGGGTTTGTGTAGAAGTTATGCCCACATTCTCCGAAGTAGTGTTAAGATTATTACTTGTACTAAATATAGGCAAACTGTCGGATACCATATTTAATAGAAGTTATCGGTTTATTGGATTTCGAAAATTCTTTTAAAAAGTCGAAGCTTTTCTTTGACTGCCACCTGTAGAGCTATAATTCATTTTCATATACAGAGATCCCATAGCAGTATATACTTAGGCTTCAGCACTTTAAAAGTTAAACACAACTTACACGAGCTTCGATCGATTTTCACTTTATTCACAATCGACCGTTTGTGAGATTGCGATGCATCACCACATCTGGGTTCACCTCAATTTGTTAATTTTGTCGTCTGTTTGGTTTTCTTTGTTGATTTAATTCTAAAGCGAGAGAAAGTTATTGAAATTAGCATACACTACTAAAGAAAATTGTGAGATTATAAGTGTGTACATTATTCAAACATTTCGTGTGTTTTTAACACACCGCTGGACGTTTTTTAAAAGGAAATGCGACAGTGAAACGTCATATATGCTGAATATCAAGACAAAATCACCCTTGAAGCAGCAGATTATATGGGCTGACATTTTGGGTCATACATCTCTTACACTTACAAGCTGTAGATTTCTATTCCATAAGTTTCCTTAATGTGGTGCGTCGGTGGTTCTTCCCGGGAAAGTCTCCGGTGTCCTACGTACACAAAATCCACGAAGCTGCCGAACTGAGGTCAGCTTTTGGATTGAACGAGCAATTAACTTAATGTAGATATTGAAGCCATTGAAACCCAATTCTTTAAAGATCCGGTGTTAGCAGCTACAGTATACAAATCTTTTAACATACTGCAGTTAAATATGACCACGTGAAAGACGTAAGATTTTGATCAAATACTTAGGTAATACAATAAATACTTATATGTACCAGACAGGGGCGGATCCAGAAAAAAAGGGGGGGGGGCGGTGAGTGTGTGAATCAAGATCCATTCAACTTAACTTTATCGTAGTAAATACTGGATATACATAAACAGTTGGGGACCCTTACTTCGACCTTAGCAGTCAACAGACAAAATTTACCTGAAAAGCTTAATATTTTTTTAGCTTACATGTATCTGTTTTCGTAACTCTTCACCTAGTCGGTGAGTGCCCCCCAACCCCACCCCTCACCGGATCCATCCCTGGTACCAGGCAGCGTTATTTCGTACTATTGGACATAAAAACAACAGCAAAAACCGAGCCGCTACAACTTACCAATATATTATTTTACAGTCCGAATGACAGAATCGTAAAATAAGAAAATGAAATTGAACTTATGCTAGAAAACTTGTTGTATAATTAATTATATAGTTTATATTACCGGTAGATCTAAAGAAGAAAGAATGCCACGCGTATAGACCGATAGAGCAACGATACAATGCGATTATCCCGTTTTATAAGACTAACAGTAAGCCATTTAAAGTAAAGACAAAGAATTTTGCACACACACACAAACACACATTCACACATGCACGCACGCACACACGACTTATTTTTGTGGATTTTTCAGAAGAAATGTTGTACTTCTGAAAAAAAGGAGGTTAGTTTTTGATCCGACATAACTTTAAAAATGTAAATAGTGAATTCATTCATAATAACGTGTAGAGAAAGTTTTTCCTTGAGCTCAACTTGTTCTTGGACGTCTTGTCTTGGCATGGAGATTTCTCTAATCTAAAGGTAATTTTTCATTTAATTTTTGGGCCAAAATAGCATTTTAGCCTTTGTGATTATGCGAATATCATCATAAACGTGTTCGGTTTGGCGGTGTGTCGTGACTTATGCATAAACATTCGCCAACAATCACTACAATCTAACAGCCATACCGCCACGCGCATTAGCCACTTCCAGGAAAATAAGGCAACAAAGCTTTTTGATTAATCGTCCGTCTATATTTTCAGCATTACGTGTAAATAGATTCACATTCTAGCAAAAGTTCCTATGTTATTTTGAAGTTTCATTTATGTTTATCGGCGGTACTAACTCCCAACTGAATTATTGTTTCTTGGAAAGAGCCAGTGAAATGGTGTTTATCGCTACATATATGAGAAAAGTAAAGCATAATACCCCAATCGCCATTACAATTATGTACATAATTTCTAAAGCAGGCGGGACAGTTAGCCCCGAGACTACTTTCTTTTAAGGTTCCGTTATATCATCTAGACTACTCGGAACTCCTCGGGTAATTCCGTCTACGTAATATATACGAAGCTTGCCGGGGATCGCCGAGTAGGTACGATTGCATCTAGACTACTCTGACGTCGATATCTATACCAGCTGATATTCCCATCGTGCTTATTTATAGATTTTGGATATAATGAACGATTTTTCACAAGTTGTAATGCCTAACAATTGATATTGTATTCAGATTCCTTACTTAGACTTAAATACGAGTTTATGCAGAATGTATGCCCACTTTCCCAAAATTTCACCAAAGCAGGTGTAAGATATAGTAACGTTGTTTTTTCAATACCCGAAAACTGTCCGAGGTCACCTTTAAGACGAAGATGTTCACTAGACACCAAGAGACAAGGGTCGAAAATGAAATGTGCTTAACTGGCAATATGCGTTAAAATGATGTGAATGTACAGTACAGACGTTCTTAGGTGTGTCAAGTGATCAAATTGCCATAATTGGAAATCAATACTTGAATAACTGTAATTGGTTAGTGAAAATCCTTTTCATATTGTGATTTTTTACCTTTTTTCCCTAACCCCGTCTTTGTGTATGTTAAAGCTGATATCCGACAGTTTGGACCAAAGATTTTTTCTCTCAAATAACCAAATAGGACATTGTTACCTGAAAAGGTCTTGCAAAATGCTGTTCATTGATGCCTTGAATTGTGTGAACAGTTATGCATACATTCCAGAGTGTTATTGCAAACAATCATTTCCCATCCGAGCCACGCAGCAGAGAGAGCTATTTTTAAACTAAGAAAACCACGTGACCACTTACATTTGAGATCACGTTTATCGTCATTCGGGTTTTCTGCTCTGGCGTCGATAAGTATTTTTAGCAGAGATCACTAACGTGCTTATTTATAGATATTTATAGATTTGGAAAGAATGAACATTTATTATTCTTTTCGCAATTTATACTAACAATATAGATAATGCTTAAAACAGTCTTTACTTAGTCTTCGGTATGAATTTATACAGAAATTATGCCTTAAATCTCCCTCACTATTTCCCCAAACAGCGCAAAAAATATTGTTACATGCATCGGATGTAGACAAACTCTCGGATACCACCTTTAATATGTATTATTATGACTTAGACCTACCGAGTTAAGTTAGAGTATTACTTCAAACAGTTACTTGCTGGGCAATTTCTCCAGTCGTAAATAGTCAAGGTATTCTAGTTGAGTCAAAGTTAAACGATCATTTATATAGATGGCACACAACATAATCGGCTCTCATGGTTTTGTGTATTTATTTATTTATTTATGTATGTATGTATTTTTCACTCCATAAATTTAACGCAAATTAATACGATCTTGCCAGGTTGTAAATGTTTAGAAAAAATGTTCAAAATGAAGAGAAGTTGTTGACATGACCTTCACAGATGATAAATATGGGTAAATTGTAGAGGAAACGATTTGAGCAAATTTGCTGCACTTGTCCATGTTGGTATTATAAACGAGATTTATGTGATACCATGTTTTTTGGCGCGCTTACTCATTTTAACTAGGTATTGTCTACTATTAAACTATTGATATTTAATAATTGTCGTTAATTTATTAATTATCCATTTACAAAAAAAAAAAAAAAAAAAAAAATACAAAATACACTGGGCAGCCAGTACTACACATAGAATTTCTTATCATAATTATAGGTTACTAATAGGAACAGTGAATTATGCTAGTAGATGGAGGAACTTTTGTATGCTCGATTGTCGCCAGTGCCACTTTTGCAAATGTCATAAACAGTGACAGATGTCAGTCCATTGCTGTGTTTTGATTACTTGGAAGTAAGAATTAAAAAGCATATGTTTACTCTAAACACTCTCAGTGTTAAACGTACCAATGCGCACATATATCTTACTTAATATAATGTTTTTAATCTTCAGTGCTGAGTATCGGTGAGCCGAATAAGTTTTTTACAAAAGAAAAAAAAAAAAAAAAAAAAAAGCAACAATGTTATTTCCAGAAAAATGCATGAATTTCGAATAAGCATGAGCTTTAGGACATGCTATTGCTACTCTCCAAAACGTCTTTAAGTGAAAGGTATTTGGTCGAATCAGGATAATACATTTACTACTTTTCATTATACCGTGCGTGTACTGGCTCTTTAATCTTGTCTCTGTTGGCCTAGAGAACGCAAACAGATATGCTTTCATCCCGCTATTTTGTCTTGTTCTTGTCGTCAACAGATACTGTAAATAAAAATGTTTTAAACAGGAAATTTACATGTTTCGTATGAAACGTGCATTCTTTCAACAAGTATGTACCTTTACGAATAAAGTCTAAAGTCTATGGCATTATTTTTTTCTGCTGTAAATTGTATTCGATAGCACGTTTCTGTGTCAAGCAAAACAAGTTTGATTGTAAATTACTGACATCTAAGGAAATTCCCCTTATTTGATGTGCCTTTAGTTTTTTTTCCTTATACCCTAGAGTTAAACCGTTTAATTCCCGCCGTCACTGATACCAGTTTGATACGGTGCATGCCGGTGCATATCAGCCGGCATGCATGTCGGTGCATATCAGTCGGCATACCGGGATAATTCGGAACATTCTTTTTAATAAATGGTTGCAGTCTCCATACCGGATGTTGCTTCAGTGTCACAACGGTTTTGAAGCAAGAGCTTCCAGTATTTGAGCGCACGGTACATTTACAGAGTCACAAGGCTTTGTTATGGTGAAACCTGCTGTATTCCCGATCGAAGTCGGTGTTACAACCCGGTTTGACCCGGATTCGCCCCTGTGTTTTTCCCGATTCGATCAAAGCCAGTAACCTACGTCATCCCCAGAATGTGCGCCAGTGACGGACGATATACATCTATACTTAGTGTAAATAGATTGTGTCAAAATCATTTGCTACAATTTTCCAGATGCGTGTGCATATTATTTTATTTTAATTACGTACGGTTTACAATTAAAACCATATTGTAAATGTCCAATGAAAAAGAACCGGAAGTATACTTAAGCATTCACTGGCTAATAAGCCTGCTCGAATCCATAGCAAACTCAATCTGATCACCTCGGCCTTTATGCTATGCAAGAGACCTCTGACATAATAAGGCGCCATCTTGGATCTACTTTGTGTGTCTTAGTTTTAATACTGGGTATTTAATGTTGACTTTTCAATTTTCCGTAAATCACATAGATTGTATTGATAAAAAAAATCGTTGTTATTGCAAGATATACTCAACTAAATGATATATATATAATTTGTTACTTTCTCGCGAACGGACACTGTTTCATAACTCAGGCGACGCACTTTGGTGTATTCTAGAGCTATGTACGAGGTGTATTTTACGAACCATACGGAAATACCCGAAGTTTTACGGTTGATAGCAAACTGTGGCTAGACCGGCCCAGTGCTGGGGCTCGCCGCAAGTCGGTAACACGCCGGATTAGTACGTTTGAACCCCAGACCTGCCCTGACAAGCACCGGCGTTGTCCCGGAATAGCTTAGATCAACCCGGTTATCAATATCTCATCCGGTGTCTCCCGTTGAGCCCAATTTAAAGCAACGGGTGCGACTTACCAGCTCGAGTCGAATCGAATCACCACGATTTATTGCGTTTAACCCCTACTGAGCCCAGATATTCATGCTTCCACCACGGTTGTACTCCCGGTTTGCTTAACCGGGACGTACCGATTGCCAATGAGACTGCATCTTAAAGGATCGGAATAACAATTTTGACTTGTATACTAATGCCAACCTTTCAATGGTAGAGATGTCACGCGACCTTCGTGTCTCGCAATAAGAATAGGCGAATTTGACCAGTCGAGACTGAAAGCCTTTTCAGACCTGATAAGATATTGATAGTCTTGTTAGACATTTCTACATCACATCTATAGACCCCATAACATGGCAAAACAAAATCACTTACTGTCTGCAGAACAAGCCGAAATGAAGTCTATCCGACAGTTTATATTGGTTGATTGCTTGATTAATTGACAGCTTGATTGATTGGTTAATCTGACTTTAATTTAGTTGAGATCGCTAACGCTCTTCATACTCTAGGCTCGACCAAGAAAAACATTAATAAGAAACGCCACGATAAAAATGAAAATATATTGAACTTGTAGTGATCTGACAGTACTTTTCCGTTTTAATAAAACAATAATTGCCTTACCTTTTAACAGTGATTAATGATAAAACCATCATACTAAGATAACATGGTTTCACAGAGGTTGGTATGACTTAGATAAACTCTTTAATTGTTTACATTACATCGTGTTACCGGAGTAAGTATAACTTTAAAGACAATCTCAATTTACATTACATTGTTTTACTGGAGTAAGCATGGCTTAAAGACAATCTTCATTTACATTACAGGGCTTTACCGTAGTAGGTATGGCTTAAAGACAATCTTTATTAAAATTACATTGTTTTACTGGCGTCAGCTTTAATTCAAATTAATCTTTGTTTACATTCCACTGATTCACAGGAATTAGTATGGTTTTGAAGACACTTCTTATTTAGGTTATATTGATTCACGGGGGGTGGCATGGTTTTAAAGACATTGCTTTATTTGGATAACATTGTTTCACGGGAGTTAGCATCGATTAATAGAAACTATTTATTTATATAAGATTGTTTCACTGTAGTTAGTATGACATTAAAAACTCAGTTTTTAAATTACATTGTTCCACATGGTATAGTCTGACTTTAAAGAATGTTTTATTTAGATTACCCGGTTTCACGTGAGATAGGATGGCTTTAAAGACAATGCTTTATTTAGATAGCATTGTTTCACGTGAAATACGGTTGCTTTAACGACAAATGTTTTACTTAGATAACATTGTTTCGCGTGAGAGATAATGGCTTTAAGGACAAATGCTTTATTTAGATTAAATTATTTTACGTGAAATATGATGGCTTTAAAAACAATGTTTTATTTAGATAACATTGTTTCATTGATATATAATGACGTTAAAGACAATGTTTTATTTAGATAACATTGTTTTACTTGAATAAGTATGGCTTTAAAGACAGTGGCTTATTTTAGGCTTCTTAACTCCAAGCCTAATAAATGCTGCTTTCACTGAGCCTAGAATCCATGGACTCGCCGAGCGATGGCATCTCTGCCATGGACATGCCATAATTGCGGCTGCTATCTTGCATTCGAGTATAATTGTTATTCGCTTAGTTATGCAGATCCCATTCTCTTATCTATTATATTAATGATGATTATAACTGATAGTTATTATGATCCAGAAGCATTCTAACTGCAGTTATAATCAGCTATTACTTAGAGGCTGACTTCGTGAACATTCGACCTTGTGCTTAGAGGAAGGTTTTATACAGCAGCCATTGTAGAAAGGCGTATTTGAAGTTACTAGTTAAGAAATGACCATGTGATTATAATAAAACTTGATTTTTTCTTTTAACTCAAAACGGCGGGTTCAATTTTCAAAACATCTTAAAGTCCTATGTTTCGAAGGCTCATGAGCAAAATTGACTAGGGTAAAATATTACAAGAACATAATAAGTAACTGCAGTAAAAACCGGCGTGTAAGGTATGTACATGAACGATGCAATGCACTTCGTCATCACTAGTGCGTATCAGATCAAATAAGATACAATCTAAAGTGCGGTGGAAGCTACCTTTAATTTCATTCATGAGAGTGAATGACAAATACCCTTAATTTATTCCAAAAGTAAGTCCATGTATCTCCTATACTAGCGTACCACCTCGTTATCAATCCATGTTTCCTAATTCTATTTTCACAGGGATACACTGCGGATAGTGGACGGAACATGAAACCGGGTGCGGATTAATTAGTGTATGTGAAGATTTGTGGGGAGTCGGCCCGGATATCTATCGGAACGTTAACCAAAGAATAATCTTAGGACATATTTTGAGGAAATGTACAAACGGTTTAAGCAGGTAAGTGAAGCTATTAGAATGTAAAGAGCTGTCGGCACAGCGGGTGATAAATATTCTCGACATGTCTGCGGTATTGTTTTCGTTACTCCGTTCAAAAGTAAGAGCGAAGCAACTATTCCACGGTGAACATCCATAATCCTCATTACACTGCGGTCACCTCTATGATTCATTTAGTATGCAACTATTCGAACCGATGCAACAGCATTAGGTTATCACTGTCTCATTTATTATACTATGCGGAATAAACACATTTAATATTAATGTCCGTTTTCATATATCACAATCAGGTAGTTTAAGTAATACCGGCCATCCATAGTTTGATTTTAGTTAATTAAAATATAACACTATATTTTGTAAAACACGCATACCTTTCTAATGCATACCTTTCTAAAGTCTTCTTATGTAGTTATTTCAACCGTCCATATGATGCAACTGTAACCGACTGTAACGTTCCGTTTAGGGTATGCAACACATTCTGGACTATTTTTATTAGTTCACTAATCAGTTCAGAATATCGCCCCTTGCCTTGTACGCCCTTCTTTCAACACCTCCCCTCTCCTAACTTTTCTCTTATTCTCTCACCTCTGTTCTCTCTCTCTGTATCTGTCTCTCTGTTTCTCTCTCTGTCTCTCGCTGTCTCGACCCCTCTCCCACCTTCCTCCATTCCTTTCTTGTCTGTCTCTGTTTAGCTCGCATCTCTCATGTTAAAAACTCTATACAATATTGTATTTACAGCCCCATTCATTCATGTCATTTTCTACCCAACCGTTTAGCACAGAGACACTTTTTCCTCAATTATACTTGTGAGGCAAGATCTTGCATGCACATCAATCTATCGTTATAAGGTAATCAAATGCAGCTTTGGCTTGCGTTTCCGCCGAGCTATGTTTTTGTATTGTGAGTGGCTTTTCAGCGCAGCGTGCTGCGACACCACAGCCATCTCTATAACGACCTAATAATTGATTTTTCATGTTTTAATTGCCACGTGCATCCGTCATCATGACCGCTCCAATGGCGATAGATGATATTCGGCATCGTCTTATCGATTGCAATTACGAACCAGATCAACTAACAGAATTCCATTGATCCTGCGCATTATTTATTTATTAGGTGTGTGCGGATGTTAAAATGTTTTTGCTGTTTGTCGTAGATAATTAGGACAATTAATGCATAATACTCATTTATAAATGCATTATCATAATATTAATAAGACGCATGCTACTTGTTAGGTTCTAGATGCTGTATTTACCTCGATTGACGAATGTATTTTGGTGTTCGGTCTATGATAACAAAGCATACGTTAAGAAAAATTCTGTTGAGTCTTATAAATTAGCCGACCCTGTGTCACGGTAATGTACCCGAATGGGGTATTGTTACATGTGTTCACAGCGTGCTATACTCAGTACAGGCAGCACTATATTTGCGGATAACTGAAATACCGTTGTTGTTGTTTTTTGGATGATAAACCAAGCAAATGTGTACAGAAATGTCCCGCTATATCGAAGATCTATTCACTTGTCATTTCTCGCGAATTTATATAAGAATGTATTGTATAATTATATCAGTCGCATGTCACCTGTAGCAATTTTATAAAAAAATAAAAGACTAGGTGAGTTCAGTAATATACCGACCCACTTGAGGTAAATATATGTCAAACTGTACGCCTTCAAACGACTTGACATCTACTAACATGACTGCAATAAAGTGACAAAAAGGTTAACCGTCGGTCAATGTGATACTGTCAGCTAAAGGTAAAAGAGGTTTTGTGTGCTGTAAACAACAACCAGTTAGATGCTGGCATCCCCCACTCTCTGTATAGTGTGCTACTTTGGAAGCGGTAAATGTGGAACGTTTTTGAAAATTTTGAGTTCTAGTGTTTGTTATGATCTGCTAGTAAATGTAACCGTATTAACAATTTTGATCCTATTTCAAGAAAGGTTGTCCTGAAAGTCAATGGACGCATGTTGACATTGATTTCATGTGTACACTCTTGAGCCATGACAGGTGTTTGTTTAGAGTATCATAAGGATACTAGACTTCAACAATTGTTTCCACTTATCGATGCGTGTTGTATACACATGCATATTTTATTGAACTCTCGAGTTTATGGTCAAACAAAAGACTTTCTAAACACATAAAGCCTGAAATCATTCTTAAGTCTAACCTTAATTTTATAATAATGTGTCTTTCGAATATATTTGATTTACCTGATTTCACTATCGTGTGTTCTAAAGAAGCATTGATACTACTTCCTTTCACCAATTGCAGTTATTGTACTTAACCTCATTGTTAAAGGTGGTTACCGACAGTTTGGTCCAAACAGTGTTTTCCCAAACAACCAAAATAAGTCATTAGTAGCTGAAAAGGTCTTGCAAAATGATGTTCATTGATGCCAAAGATCTGTGTGAACAGTCCAGGATAAATCCCCAATCGATATTGCAAACAGGTGTTTCCCATCCGAGACACGCTGCAGAGAAAGCTATTTTTAAACTTAGAAACTCGTGACCACTTACTTTTATATAGTCATCCGGGTAATCCGCTTTGACGTAGATATCTATTTTTAGCAGAGACCACTATCGCGCTTTTTATAGAGTTGGAAAGACTGAACATTTAGAGTAATTTTTTTCGCGATTCGTACATTCTAACAATAAAGTTAGTGTTAAAAATCGTCTTAATAACGACAAAAGTATGGCTTTATGCAAAAAAGTATGACCAAACTCCAATGTGTATTTTAAATAGGCAAACTGTCGGATACCACATTTAATCTAGACGTATTTCAAAACATCTAGCCGTCAAACGTTAATAATACTCGTTTTAGTAATGTCATTGCAACAATTTAAGTTGCCGCTTGAGATTATCCGGAAAAGTAGTTGAACTAATATTGATAATGATATTGTCCAATTAGGTCAATATTTCTTTAATTTGTAGAACATGTTTTGATTCGTCTGTAAAGTTTAGATCAATGAAAATATTTTTAATCAGAGGACTAATGGATATATTCTGTCTCTAAGACCTATTCAACTAATCTCGTTGAAAAGTTTTGGAGTACTTTTATGTGTCTTATTAAGAGAAGCATTGTTATTATCACGCCAAGCCTTGCAAAGAAAAATATATTCCTTATGTATGTTTTTCAGTGAGATTCAAAATATACTATTAGATATAAGAAAACTTCGACTTTCACAATGTTAATTTGTTCCCTTTTTGACTCGAAGATATTGTTTATTATCATTAAAGCCAGGGTCATTTTTATTAAAGACGTTTTAATAAGAACAATAAAGCATAAAAATACACAATGGCGTTAGTCCAATCTTCATGCTCGAGAAATATTATTTAATTAAGATGGAGCACTATCTGTAATCACAACACGTTGCTAAATGGCACAGCTACAGCAAAAATATTGTGGGAAAAGCAACGGTGGAGAGAGAGAGAGAGAGAGAGAGAGAGAGAGAGAGAGAGAGAGAGAGAGAGAGAGTGGGCTCTATGTACAACAAAAACAAACTATTTTACATTTATACTGCAACTAGTATTTAAAATATACGTCTACGTTTTCTTACACGAGGTCAAAATGACATTGTAAACGCAGTCTAATTGATACGAACAAAGATATTACACGTGTGTAAAGATGTTGGATACAAATAAATGTTATTTTTAGAAACCGCACGGACCTTACAGTACAGATTCGTGTGTTACAAAGCCCCAATTTGACACGAAAACTTACGTTTACCTGGTGTGGATAATCAATGCATTGTTCAAAATAAATGATTTTGATTATTTGATGGCTTTCTTTCTAAGTTGCAACTTAACTTTCATAAAAGGTGCAAGAGCTACTTTACGATGCAGGAAGACCGAAGCGCGTACCGAGAATACCGGTGTAACATACACTTACTTTCGAGGTTCTTCTCAGAACGTGTACGGAATGGGCCGAAGATGATTCGAAGGCTACACTTCCAGTTGAAGAGCATGTAAAACTGCCACATCGTTGGACACCCACGACCGATCCATTCCGATCCATTCCGTTACTCTCCATTCATCGCCCGTGGGATGTTTAGTTCACTTTTTGCCGTTTCATTTAATTTTATTTCATTGGTCGCTTTATAATCTTATGAAGATTTCAGTCCAATGATAAAGCTAGTTTCATTCGACTGTGGCACTGGGCGCAGCCATTGTTATATTTCTAGTCTCTACACTGAAGAGTATGGATTTTGAATTGTGATTGGCCATTACTTGTTCTATTCAGTTCGACAAGACGACAGAAAAATTACCAATAAACCCACGGCCGACGAATGTAGTAAAATAGTCGACCGTGGTTATCCGACGATGAAAATGCTAATTGGGGTGGGGGTGGGATGGGGTGCGGGGTGGGTCTGTATTACTCAGGCGTCTTTTTATTCTTATTTTTTACTTTAATTTTTTTTTGTTACCTAATTTGTGTTAGATTTGACAACGAATATGTTACGTGGTATATGTAAAATGTAATAAAATCAAATCAGGTTGTAATAATATTCTATATTTGCAGGATAAACCAAAATACTCTATTGAACATTTTGGGTAATTTAAAGATAAATCGTAGGGCTATCTAGATCTCGGTGAACTTTTAATAATCGACACTAAGTAGAAAAGAGAGAAGATAAGTCTTTTAAATGTGTTGAACATTTGTGCAATTTATTAACTATTTGGAAAAGTTTGAGACAAATAAATGAAGTAAAATGGTCACTTTTTTGGTATAATGTAATAAATGTAAATGTCTATTTGTAACGATACTTAGTAGCAAAACAGTTTATCTAAAGAAGGTTTAACATAACATTATAAATTTTATTTTTTTCTAAAAATAGACACTTTTATGTCAATTTTTATTAACAAAATATGTACATAAGATCAAAACCGGGTTGTGAATTTTCTTTTGAAAATGCATACAACGTTTGGGGCATGCAACACATCAGTTAAACTTCCAAATATGTATATTGTCTAATTGTAAACTATTACATATGCTTGCCTTAAGCTTAATGCAAACAGATATCTTTACGCTATGGGTTTCTTGCAATCGGATAGCTCGGACCTATAACTGCTGCACAAACAGGCTGGGAGCAGCCACCAATGTTCTGTATGCAGTGCTCAGTGTCGTGTCGCTATAGATTGACAATTGTATTGTTTATCTGGGTTTTGTTGTGGCCTTGGCGGGCATGTTGTCGCTCGAATATTGGATGTGTTCTGAAGACAATGATTGTCAAGAGACCATATTGTCAAAACAGGACATTCCCAGCAGAGGTCCATAAGATGGTGAGTTTCTTCAGTACGGCGCTACAAAGGTCAGCCCCCACTCTCTCTATCCCTGCGTATGGGACAGACCGTGACTGGGATACAACAATAGAGCACATATGCTCCATATCAGGACATAACTGACAGTTTTAGTCGTGAAAACAGTGTAATAGTATCGTATTTATTTACCGTACGGTTGAAAGGAATGTACACGTGTTGTTTACATTTTGGTTGACAATTTTTCTTCCGCGTTAACATATTGCCATAATGGTTATAATATCTTGTTACTTAAACACGGAGTGTTATGTGTATTGGATGATTTTGAAGTGTGTTTATTAACTTGATACCTAAAGGTATGGTACTTAAAGCGCACTCGTATTTCACCTAAATTGATAACATTTACGTACATGCACTTCAACAAGTTTTAATTGAATACTGACCTGGGTAATAAATAAACGCCGTGGCAAGAAAAAAAAGTGCAGTGTTAAGCTGGCACCAACCGGCGAGCTGTAACTGTTATGATACTTTTCTAAATCTGTAGAAGTTATCATTAAAAAGGGATTGTTTGGCATTCCATATTGCCAGCCTTGACGGCGTATGCAACATTAGCGAGCATTTCGGGAATGGAGTTGAAGCTGCAGTTATTGAAGTGATACGTAATCATGTTTTCAGAATAATGCATTTACGTTTGCTGAGAAATTGGCCAACGGCATGTTTTATATTTTACCAGCCATTCGTTTGTGTAAATGTAATCGACTTAAGTGATTTAAATACTTTCACGCAGAAGTGATATTCGTCTGGATTATTGATGTTGTTCCAACGTTAAAAAAAAGACGGTGCTGTGCATTCCAAAGCGAATCAGTGACAACAGCAATGGAGACGTTCGACACAGATGGACAGTCCCAGGTACACACCTAATGGTATTTTAATTATATTAAGCATAACACCAATTAATTGTTTTATTTGTATTGTACTTCGTGTATTGGAGAATTCAGAAATTTGTTCATATCTTGCATTGTGTTGAACATTTATCTACATTATCGTGTTTAGAGATTAATACAAACATTCAAATTAAATGCACTATATGCAACAACTCTGATCACAGAGGATACACATACAGTCTGCATTTCAGATTTGTCCTAAGCAGCTACGTTACCAACCAAACCTTGCCTAATAAATGTTTACAACGTGACAGAACATTAATTGCTCTTGTATTTAGCGTGTTTCATAGAGTTATCACTTTAAAGGTAATAGCCGATATTCTGCTTATATCAGATACATGTCACAATATCGTTACCATTTCTGGTAATTTTCGGCATCAATTTTGCATAAACTCATCCGTTAGTCGAAGTTAAGATGATTATGAACACCCCCTCAAATGAACGACGTGCAAATCGTAAAATACATCTCTTTTAATGTTCATTCTTTCAACTCTATAAATAAGGTGAATATTTCTAAAAGAAAACAACATAATACCCGGATGATGATATAACGTGATCGTAATAGTAAGTGGTCACGTGGATTGTTTAGTTTCAAAATAGCTAACTTTGATGCGTGGTTCAGGTAAGATATTCATGCTCGAATTGACGAGTGGCGTGTTATGCTTCAATTATCGCAAAGATATAGGGCATCAATAAACAACATTTTGTCGGATCTTCTCGGGTAACAATAATGTGGTTGTTTGAGAAAAATATGTCCAAACTGTTGAATACCTCTCTTTAAGCTTAATTCATTGGACAACTTCCCGCAGTTTTTTTGAGGGGACACGAACATCTCTGGCCGAGGTAGATGCACAGGTGAAACAGTGTCACTTCATAAAGGTCGGCCCTTATCATTAATTACTTTCTACACATTGTTCTACACAACAACAACAGAGACCACAAACTATTTAAAAATAATCTCAAAATTTCACGAAAGAATCAGTTTTTCATGCGCAGAATATCTGAAAACAAAGATTCGACTGTTTTATGTTCTCATCAAGTAAACCTACCTTTTACACAATAAAGCAGCGCTGTAATAATACTACACCTGCTAAACACCTGCACGTTTGTTTTTATTGCAATTTAAACATTCTTGTTGGACACTCCAACCATCATGAAGAATGGTTTGAATGTTTTGTTTATGGTATCTGACAATTTACCATACCAAATAGGTACATCTGGTTACTTCGGATGGTAGAGCGTCGGCTTACGGATCGGGAGGTCGGGGGTTCGAACCCCGGCCAGGTCATACCAAAGACTTTAAAGTTGGTAGTAGTGGCTTCCCTCCTAACGCTCGGGCCATTACGCCTGACTCGTCGGTGTCAGTATTATGGACAGGCCGGGTTCAGTCCCTGGGCACCTCATAAGTGCCCCTGTGCTGTAATGATAGAAATGTCGCTGCGCAGTATCGGCAAAAATGCCCGCTAATCCCATCCCATCCCATCCCATCTGGTTACTTCATCCATAAGTTTGTGGTCAAGCGGTAAAAAATATCAGGTAGCTGGTTAAAAAATAGCTAACAATGTGTACAAAAGGCTAACTGTAGTTCACCTCACTGACATCATGTTTAGGATATAACATGGCAACTCCCACACAGATCTAGGACACAAACAATAAGCCTTTAGACCTTTTAAAGTTGATGATACATTGTTATACATGTATTTTCTATGATATTTTTTGCTGGCCCAGAAGGTCGGTTACCACATTTAACACATCTAAAGTAATGATCGTAGGCTTACCACCACCTCACGAATACATATAAATGTATACACACTTGGTGGTTTGTCTACAGGGTTTCATGTACATGGTTATCTTAACTTAAAGTTATTTCTAGAATATATCACAAATACCTGCAATGTTTAAAAATAATTATTGACTCAATTAAATAAATAATTAATTTGAAGAACGCTCACCACTTCTTTTGATGTAAATAAACTAGAATCAAAGTTGGTGAAATCACAATTAAATAAATGACAAATGTGTAAACTCTTTTTAAAAACATGCGTAGCATATTTGTTAAACAAGTTGACAGAGACGAGAAGGACTGAAAACAGCACTTAAAAGTTGTGCAGGAACAAAATAATATATGCAGACAGCGCTCTTGATATTTGATGTTTAATCAAGTACAACTTTAGATACGATTTCGTTTATTTTAATTGACGAATGTGCAACCCGTGCTGTAAAATCACCACCCACAACCATTGCATTTTCTCACGTATTGCATAAAGTCACCACGTTCCTTTGGCATTTACGCGAACATATATGTGCACACTTCCATGCCTGCGTTATCTGTTATATGAATTGGAAATGAGTTTAGATGTACTGAGGTCTTCTTCAAAGGCGCCACATAACCAAACTTACTTGTTTAATAGTGTCATGGTTGATTGTTTGTTTGTTTTATTACATTGCACCGGCACAATTATGGGCATACTGTCGACGTCCAGCTATTTATTGGACGAGGAAGACGCCAGACTTATGGCTGGGTAGAACCACCGGTACATCCAAGGATACCTACGTGTTAAATGTTTAAATAAAACGGGCATAATAATTATTTTATTTCATTTATTGATTTAAAAAAAATGAGGGCGTTATAGCTGGTGTGAATATATAGCATTAAAAGATAATTTGTACATTTGGTATTTATTGAAATATCTTATTTATTGATTAGAAAGACATATTTTTCTTAAGTTGTTATAGGAGATGTGTGTGTTATACGTTTGCGTTTGTTCTTTTAAGTACCAATTAAGATTTCACTTTCTGTTAAGTGTTTCTACACTCTTACTGGTCCGATAGACGTTTACTGATCGAATAATGCGTAAAGAGTTTCTCTACCTCATCGCGCAGTTATTCCAATGCATGTATTTTTCATTGATCCACGTGCTCTTTCATGTCCGCCAATTCACTTCTTCATCAGTTTACCATAGCTATGAATTTACCATGCGTTTGAGGCCGGCAGATGCTGCTTGCCATCATCTGTCAAAGCAGGGCAGGTGCTGTAGACTAACCAATGCATGATTACATTTTTGTCAGGACATACCAATTGTTGGGAATGAAACTTACGAAGCAAGTTTTCTTTTTCATGCGGTTTTAATCCTTGTTTGTTACAAATCCCATTGTGTGCTGTTGTATTAAAAACAACAAATGTATATATATATATATATATATATATATATATATATATATATATATATATATATATATATATATATATATATATATATATATATATATATATATATATATATATATATATATATTTATCTATATCTATATATATCTATACGTTGGTGACCATTTAAATAAAGCGCGGCAATCATCTGGTATAGGGTAATGCTGCAATCGGAACACCTCGGATAATAATGTAGGTAGTCGGATCACCTCGGCCATTTCCCTAAATGGGACTACTTTTGAGACAGACGTCAAAACAAAGATGGCTGCTCGGGTGCCAGTTCACTACAATACAATGCCTGTAAAACTTCAATTTGTGGCGGCTTAAAATTTTAATCATCCAATTTTATTTTACCCCGCGCAGAGGACACGCAGCTGTCAAACGATGGCATTGTCTATGTTTTGTGCGAACTACATTTTGGGCATATTTATTTCCGACTTCCGGTGAACAAAACGGTCGTGATGTCACTAAGTGTCATTGCACCAGGTACATCCGAGGGACGATTGTCCCGAGTATTACCCGATGAATTCCGATTGGGTAAAGCTTGTTCATAAATTCCCCAAGAGATATGTAAAATTACCTATAAAAATGCAATTTTCTCGTATACGGACATGGGATACAAAACGTGACGAATCTGCAACTCGTTAGTTATAGAGCAAAGGAACGCGTTCAGTGTTACAATTTTTACATGTGGTGATCTAAAGCAACAAACCGGATTTATGTACGGTTGTAGCAACATACATGTGTTAGCAACAATACACGACCCAGACCTGACTACGCATGTGGGGTAACGAGTCATAATGAGTGTCCGTCTACAACGGTTCATTACATTACTCTGACTGACAACTAGTGAAAGTTACATCGGTTCATTACATCACTCTGACTGACAACTGGTGAAAGTTACATCGGTTCATTACATTACTATGACTGACAACTGGTGAAAGTTACATCGGTTCATTACATCACTCTGACTGACAACTGGTGAAAGTTACATCGGTTTATTACATTACTCGAAATGATAACTGGTAAAAGTTACATCGGTTCATTACATTGCTATGACTGACAACTGGTGAAAGTTACATCGATTAATAACATCACTCTGATTGACAACTGGTGAAAGTTACATAGGTTCATTACATCACTCTGACTGACAACTGGTGAAAGTTACATCGGTTCATTACATCACTCTGACTGACAACTGGTGAAAGTTACATCGGTTCATTAAATTACTAAGACTGACAACTGGTAAAAGTTACATCGGTTCAATACATCGCTCTTACTGACAACTGGTGATAGTTACATCGGTTCATTACATCACTCTGACTGACAACTGGTGAAAGTTACATCGGTTCATTACGTTACTCAAAATGATAACTGGTGAAAGTTACATCTGTTCATTACATCACTCTGACTGACAATTGGTGAAAGTTACATCGATTCATTACTTTACTCGAAATGATAACTGGTGAAAGTTACATCGGTTCATTACATTACTCTCACTGACAACTGGTGAAAGTTACATCGGTTCGTTACATTACTCGCGTTAATCAATATGACGACAGGATCAAGATAGGCGAGGAATTTGAAAAGGGTAGTCCGCATTCGGCTCAACACTATGCTTGTGAAGTATTTTTGGGGAATAGATGAATTAATTTATGTTAATTTTTTCAACGTTGAATGAAATGATTTCATAGAGATTTTTAATGTATGAGTATGATTTCAATACGGTGATATTGTTGAGGGAAAAAGAACAGAAAAAAGTTCCATTGTTATTGCTTAATTACCCTAGTATAATGAAGTTTAAGACCAATGTAAAATGCTTCTATTGAAACACCAACCGTCTGACACAAGAGCAACATAAACAAATCATGCACTCATAGCTGCGAGCCAAGGGTATGTGACAATAACGAACGATAACTTTGCGTAGTACGTTCATATTGTTACTGACAATATGTCAACAACAGACTCTGTACACAGGTTTGAACAAGATGGTTACATCATCACCACAACCGACGTGTAAATATTTCCTGTTGATAGTTCATCTACCACGTCATACTTGTCGCTGTCAGACGACGAAATGCTAATTCGTACAGGCATATTTCTAATGCAGCGTTATTGAATGTATCACCTGGATTTAAAGGTTGATGTTTACAAAAATTGCCAATCTGAATTAGTTCGAAACTTCTTTTACGAAAAACTTTTATGCAGACTTCTAAACATTTCGGGAGATGCATTATTACTTGTGACACATTCTAGTATCAATAAATGGCGAAGTGTTTACAGTAAAATTATTTCAAACTAATGCAAAATATTCTTATGTAAAAAATACATTTTTTTAATTACAATTGCCTGTGTCGAATGTATAAGAAGCGAATGACATATTTCGGCTTATATAATGTTCAATGCCAACAAAAACAACTGAGCTATTGAAAAACCACAACATATCTATGTGAGTATTGAATGATAATAATTTCTGTCAGGCCGCTAGGACGAACACTTGAAGTCTCATTTAACGTAAACAATTATGTCACAAATTCCCAAAACGTAGATAAAAGATGAATTTATCAACACTGAGATAACGTGTGTGAAATGTATATATAGCAACACATTTCACACACACACACACACACACACACACACACACACACACACACACACACACACACACACACACACACACACACACACACACACACACACACACACACACACACACACACACACACACACACACACACACACACACACACACACACACACACACACACACACACACACACACACACACACACACACACACACACACACACACCACACACACACACACACACACACACACACACACACACACACACACACACACACACACACACACACCACACACACACCACACACACACACACACACACACACACACACACACACACACACACACACACACACACACACACACACACACACACACACACACACACACACACACACACACACACACACACACACACACACACACACACACACACACACACACACACACACACACACACACACACACACACACACACACACACCACACACACACACACACACACACACACACACCACACACACACACACACACACACACACACACACACACACACACACACACACACACACACACACACACACACACACACACACACACACACACACACACACACACACACACACACACACACACACACACACACACACACACACACACACACACACACACACACACACACACACACACACACACACACACACACACACACACACACACACACACACACACACACACACACACACACACACACACACACACACACACACACACACACACACACACACACACACACACACACACACACACACACACACACACACACACACACACACACA
Source organism: Sinonovacula constricta (assembly GCA_007844125.1). NCBI lineage: Eukaryota > Metazoa > Mollusca > Bivalvia > Cardiida > Solecurtidae > Sinonovacula > Sinonovacula constricta. The sequence continues at coordinate 76,903,744 of CM017558.1, forward strand.
CACACACACACACACACACACACACACACACACACACACACACACACACACACACACACACACACACACACACACACACCACACACACACACACACACACACACACACACACACACACATACTTGTACATAGTGACCCTTTGAGGACCATGACAAATACCAGCTTTTCGAGGACCCTATCTAAACGTGGTCAGAGAAGATTGAAACAAAATTTAGTAGTATTTATTTCTGAAGGTAACAGTCCACACTATTGAAATTTTGCTTACACTTGATAGATCAGTAGAAAAACCGAATGAGGACCTGTCTACTTTATATATACTTCTGAGGACTCCAAACCGAGGACCTTCATTTGCATATTGTACACAATATCGTACCACACCTTCGGCACGAGGACCACATTGAGTTGACGATAAGAGGACTAACACACATCCATTTAGCACAGTTTCACATCAAACTTTCGTTGTGAGGTCTGCATCTAGTTATCATTAAGAGGACTTGCACACAAACATTTAACGTAGTTTCAAACCAGACATTTGTCATGGGGTCTTCATTATCAACTTAAACATGTTTTAAATGATATAATAAAGTCATGGGCATAAGCTTCTGTTTTTGTCTATAATATTTTGTCATTCAAGTTTTAACCTGTCTCATGCATCCACCTGCCATGTGCAGCTAAATGAGGTCGCTCCCTCGAGTAGAACCTTAATGCATGTTTGACGACAAGTATCACTAGGCAAGAAAATTTGTTGAGTTTTTCTTGGGCAGTTGAGCTTACTAAATTCGTTTATGTGCCGAATTCAAAGTCAAAACTCAAACAAACCCGGAACGAGTAAATAAGTAATAAAATATTTAATTACCTAACAGTGTTTGGAATCATTAAAGCATGGCTTAGTTTGTATTCTCCATGTGGTGAACGTTTGACTTACAAAGCAGACACAAGTCAAATCCATGACATTTGTGTCAATCCTTTAAAGGTTTAAGTTACAGAGCTGACACAAATTGCTAATGGACAGACGGATGGACACCAGGGGTATAACATACTACGTCCCTTCGGGCGTATAAAAATTTTGAGTCTCAACTACTACAGTATACTTCAATATTTCTTTTCTTGTGCAATTAAAAACTAAACAGCATTGTTTTTGTCTTAAGAGAACTTTAATTTCTAAATGTGTCATAAATTTGACAAGTACAATCACAATACAATAGTTTCTACACAATTAACACAAGATAATATATATTAACCCTTCACTCCATATATATGTGTGTGTTTGTGTTTAAACATGCAACCAGTGTAGATATAGATCAGCCGACACATCTGTGCCATCTGAATTTGCACTGGTAGCATCTTGGTCAGAAATAACCTAATGAATCTAAAAGCATACAGTATAATCCTGATCAGATGGCACGATTGTGCCAGCTGATCTGGATCTACACTGTTTAACCATGTGATAAAGTTATGGAGTAAAGGGTTAAAATAGAATGTAATCACCATTACACAAAGATGGGCAACTTGTGCATCACCTTAAAGATGGAAAAATAGTTACTTTTTGATTATTGATCACTAATCCCTCACAACATTGACATACATGGCTTTTATTTTTTATTTGGTGTTAGCTATAATGTGTCAAACACAAGAATAAAATGCTAATAATCTTTCAATTTTCCTTTTAGATTTCTATTTCAATAGACACTTAAGTATTGTATTCAGAAAACAAGAGACATATAAACAGCATGCCTATAGTATTATCTGCGACTGGCAGAAAATTCAATGATTCATTTACTTCATACTAAGTTCAAACAGGATGGCCAATAGGGAACACAGAGGTCCCCGAGCCCATCTGATCACAAGGTGCTGAATACTGACCACATTTAGGGACAATATTTAAACTCTGGTCTAACAGAACTCTATTAAAACACTTCACACCATGTAAAAATGATTTCAAGATTTATCTACTCTTTCCAATGAACGGTCAAAAACTGTAACTGAAACAAAAGCTTTCAATGCACAGCATACTAGTATTCGATTATTCAAAGAACTTGGCGTTGAAGAGGAGCATGTCTTCGAGGGTGTATTGTAAGCAGACATGAATTTTAAGTAAAACGGGATAATTAGGTAAAAATTTATGCCAGAGAAATTAAGACTTTGTAACATCACTCCAGTATCTTAATTAATAGTTCTCCTTATTCTTTGAATAATCGAGCCAAAAACAAGTGAAGGACAAAATACAAAATTCCCTTGTAAACCTGTAAAGAACTAAAACAGTTCAGGCATGAAAATGCTTAGTCACAAAATCAGCTGAAAATGCCCAATCACCCCCCCCCCCCCCCCTCCCTTAAGAAAGTAAAGAGAAAACATGTTTCCAAAGTATTTTACACCGAATCCATAGCATTTATTGCAGAACAGTTTTGAAAATATCAGATTAATTCAGCTGATCATCTGAAGTGTTTAACTTAAAAAACAAGTGTAGGATTAAATGCCTAGGTAGAGACCTTCCAGTTTTCAAACTACTCTGCCAAAACAAGCAGCATCATTAAAACATGCTGCATGCCTCCAAATAGAATGCAAATCAGGGTTTTTAAAAGGTTATTTATGTTAAAATAAATGCTTTTATGAACAGATACCAGACATGATTGTAGAGGCTTTTGGTGTGTTTGAAGACGAGGTGTCCCTCTCCTGGGCCAAAAGTTTTAATCATTTGCCATGTACATTACTTTATAATGATTAGTTTTATTGCCATAAAAGTTTATGGATTTGGTGTGAAAACATGATTTAATTTATAAGATTTTAAAAATTACAAAATCACAATGTCTACCAGTTTACTTGGCCTGACAAGGCAAATTTATAGGAGGATAATATTTTGAATCTGATTTGGTCCTAAACAAAAGGGCCAAATGGCCCTATCGCTCACCAGATTCTTGGATTCATGAAATGAAAGGTTGAAAAAATTTCAAGAAAATAGCAAATACACAGCTGACTTTGCAACAATTTAAAGAACGGGCCTTATAGCATCACACCAAGATATGTTTTAACATTTCATGAGATGACGATTCTACATCATTTGCTGGGGTATTATAGCATTTCATATTGTCACACTTGTGTTTAATTCCAAGAAGAGTTTAGTATTCAACCAATTACATTAATGCAAATAATCTGTTTTCTTTCGTGGTAGTAGTTTGGTTGAAATTAATAGTATATACCTTTTCCTACAAAAATGTTTAACCCTTTCCTCCATATATATACCTTTATTGCGTGGACAAACAGTGTAGATTCAGATCAGCCAGCATACCCCTACCGTCCTAACAAAATCTACAGTGTTTGCTTATTTATTTGTTCAGTTACTTCTGACTAAAATGCGACCAGTGCAGATCCTAAACAAACTCTTAAATTGTGGGCACAATCACCTTGATTAG